>JAWZYV010017286.1:0-535210 GCA_038373885.1 Cheiracanthium punctorium
TTCAAAACACATTCTGTTTGCAAAACTCGAATTAAACTTTCCTTCGATAATACGACTTTGCATTTTAAATAGCGATGTTTAAAAGGTTTGTGAATTTGCAATCTAGGGAAAAATGGAAAAAGCTTCTTTGAATATATCCATTCTGTAAAGACTTTGTTAAGAATATTTTGTTATATACAGACTTCCAATAAAACTCATAATTCAATATGTTTATGATTTTGATTTGTTTATTATCTAACTGTGTGCTTGTTACTCTCTCTGCTGTATCCTTTTTAAATGTGTCAATTTTCAAGATTCAACTTTCTGAATGGTTGATTTGGCTTAACTTCTGGAGGAGAATTACAAAATCAGGTTACGTTATTAGAATTATGTAGGTTTATGCTCCTCCATAACGGTTCTACGTGAAGAAAAAAGTAACGTCGTCGTACTTTTCAGTGTTGCTCTGTTTCAAAACTAATTGTGGGAAATGACCAGCACACGATTACGGATTTTGGCGAGATAAAGATGTAAATCTTTCTTTCACGAACTAATCTTAGAATGAATTTTATGATTACATCAAGTTAAAACTGGGGATTTAAAAAAAAAAAATATGAGGGAAGAGAATCTTCGCTTTATGTTGCGCTCTCATTTTGCACTCACTGCATTTAAGTCCTTGTTGTTTTAAACTTATAAATGCATTTATGAATTCATTTTCGACACGCCTTATAACCGATACAGCTAATGGAAAAGTTCGTGCTTCTTTGTTTAGTTGTTCTATTAATAGGAGTATTGCACCTTAAAATGGTACTAAAATAATTGCCACTTTAAATGAATACTAAACAATGTTTTAGTTATATTAATCAGGTTACACTGGAGTAACTTTTCTACGTAAAAAGGTTGCAGCGAATTTAGTACCCTTTTCAGGGCATTTGCGGGAAGATTTCTGTTAACAATGGTAATCCAAAGGCTTATGCTATTGGTGTACAATCTTGCTTTGGATATTTTCTATCCCACCCCTCCTAGAAGTTATTGTTTTATTGTAGGAAACAGGCAGTACGTTTATAATTCACAGTTAAATTGCTGTTGAGCCACTTCCAATGATCGTGCCAATTCTTCTTCAGATGGACACGAGTCTTACCGAAAATTCTGCCACTGCAAAACGCGAAAATCACACCTTTATTGTAGCGTTGATACTACAAACGACACTTTCTTCCATTAATAGCTACCTCAACGTAAGTAATTGAGAATCTATTGAAGCAGAAAATAGAAAACTCTTGCTGAAGAACCTCCCGCAAATGATGGCAATCCGGCTCGTAATCTGACATTTTGAGTCGAGAGTATCTTTATGGGGCAGACCACAAATATAATTATGCTTTTATGGTGTTATACTGATAGAAACCCAAGCTTTATGCATGAAGTCCCCGTTATCTATTTATTTCAACCATTATTTACCACTTTAACCATCTATAAGAAAACGGCAGTAGCAAAATTGTTCACTTAATATGAGATATTACGATATCCAAAGATAGAAAGCGAACCAAAAATAATTTACAATCACTTCTCAGTAGAAATTAGAATAAAGGCGAAAATTCCTGATAAGTTAGAAATCACTGATCAGTAATTTTTGCCTTTATATACTGAACAAACAACTTTTTTCTCTTTACATTCAAAATAGCTACCACATAAGATTAACCATTTAATGCACGTATTACAAAATATAATTTTCGATGATTTATCTACAATAGCACTTTACAGCTACATAGGTAGCAAACATACGTACTCAGTTTGATGAATAAACAAGGGAATACGGAAACACAATACAGTCTGAAATGACGCACCTAATACTAACATAAAGAACGAATAAAATTGAAATCATAAAGCTGTCTGGATGGAAACAAGGCTAATACCATTCTTCAATATTTCATGTCTCATGCTTTTGCAGACTGCTAAAAGCAAACTTACCTTTTAAAAATTCCGAAAGATAAATATAGGATCGTTTTAAAATCTTGGCAGTTTTGTAAATATGATTTCAGTTCAGATGTATTTGAAATGATACGGGAAAATATCAACTAGCTGGAACTCTGAATATTTTAGTGCCGTTATTTGTATAGCGCAGAATAATATATCTAAGCTATTTTAATTATTTTTCGTATATTGCTTAGAAGAATATTTTATTTTAATAATAGCGTTTTCACGATGTGCTTTATATTTCATGTATTAAATATTATTTGTACGCTATATAATTATAATGGAAATATGTTGAGTACATGAATATAATATACATGAAAACATATTCATCTATAGTTTGTTGACAAGTTTGCTGAACTAGGGATTTTTGAAACCGCTTTCCTTAAATTATGGGATTTATTACAGAAATTTAAAAATTCTTTATAGTTTTAATTTGTTACAATTTTAAGAATTTTACTAAATGTGTAGTTCGAATTACATCACGATATTTTTACCAAATATTTAAGGAAACTGAGGAATTTACAGAAAGTCTTTTTGCAAGCAGATTTATTACACACTGTAGGGGGCGCTTTGTCTTTCAATTATGAAATTTTCTTTAAAATGTTTTGCAGAGTTTGCATGGATATGTAAAATATCGATTAAATTGCCTCTTTAAGAGTTTTCATAGAAAGTCTCAGAAAATACACAATTATTTCGCCTATTAAACTACAAATGTTCTTTCCAGTTGGTTTCAACTCGTAACCAGAATTATTCACACACGCGCACTTACACATGTATGTATGTCTGTCTGTCTATGTCACGGAGGTAGGCTATAGGAGATAACACTCCGTAGCTACTTGCTGGGATTTGTGTTCTCCGAACTAACCTTTCAAATGCGCAAACATTGGAAATCCTGGGACGTGCCGCTATCCTATTGGGTAAAAAGTAAAGCATTTCCTGCGCTGACTGCTAGTCAGTTTTGTACGTTTTTAACATCCCCACCTAGCACGTAGACGAGGTTATGAACGCGAGCACTGAATTTTTTTGCAACACATGACACTTTTGATGACATGTTTCGCCATCTGTATGCACGAACGGCGTTATCCTAAGGTGACCATACGTCCTCGAAATTCGAGGACAGTCCCCAAATATAGATCTTTTTTTCATTTTGTCCCCAAAAATACTTTGTCCCCAAATTTAAAGATTTGTACTTTTTTTCCCTGAAAGTTTCCGTTTAGTTTATTTCTTTCAGAAAAAACTGAAGAAATAAGAAAAATAAACCGACTAAAAGCGCCATTTACTCAGAGAAACAATGAAATTTGATCTCTGAAAACGTTTGTTGTCATTGTGTGGTAGCGTGTACAGACATTCAATAAGGTATCCGACTATGAGCCAAATTTCCCATTTCAGTTTTGTAAATGATTAATCACATTTCATGAAGAACCATGCTTTAAATGTGAAATTGATGTACGAAATTTTCCTTGCTCTGGAATACTTTTTTTAGAGGGTGTACAAAGTTTCATGAAATAATTATCACAAAATGAGCCAATGTAAAAAGCAATGCCTTCTGACAAATACAAATACTATGCCAAGAGTTAAATTTTGAATAAATTGCAATATTTCAACAGGATGTTCCTTTCCTATTTCGGGTTTAAATAAATATTTATAAATGAATGAAATACTTCCATTGATTTACTAGAAATAAGAATACCCAATTGATATAAAAAGCTATTAGAGTTCATTTTTAAGTATCAAGTCAAGTTTTAAAGTAGCGGTTTACTGGTAATATGTTGTGTCCTCGAATAAGTCCTCAAAAATATTTTCTAGTGTCCCTAAATTTTCCTTGGATTCGAGGACAATGCTTGATTTGTCCCCAAAATATTGTTTAGAAATAGGGTCGCCTTACGTTATCCAACTTTGTAAGGGATGCGTAGCCTCCTAAAGGTCTAACTTCTTGATCTACATACAGGGTGTCCGAAAAGTCCTTGGCGCATTTAAAAATTCATAGAACAGCAGCAAATTGTCGTATGAATATGAGGTTTGCACAATACTCCACAGGTTCACGCTTTTTTTTTTTCCCCCATCATAAAAAAATTATTTCCAGATTGCGTTCATAGATTGCGCTGTACCGTCACAGTAAGAAAAACAAACGTTATGTAAAGGGTTTTTAATTATTTTATGAAGCAGAAAACAATACCTTTCATTATTACCACAGTTCAATGTGTGCACCTTTTGTTGTTCGAACCACATCTAAACGGTACTCAAATTCATTCCATGTTCTAGCAAGCATGGATTGCGGATTTTCTTAACCCATTTATGCCTAGCGTCCCTTTTTTGGGACAGCATTTTCGCCATCAGTTGAAAACATCATTTATTTTTCCTAGCCTTTATTCACGTGTATTGAACCTCAACTCCACAAAACGTTTTAACATGACCCAGTAGAATGTTGCCATTTCAAATTTTATACAAAATGATTTTAAAAGAAGTCATCCCTTCCCAGCAAACACAGCCCTATCGGATAAGTTTTGGGCCGACATCGGCATGCCGACGCAGAATGTGCCGGGGCGATATCGCTCAGCCGGTGCCGAAAACGACAAATTTGCGTCCGCCTGGGCGTGTGTCGGGCCGGAAGGATGGGGTGGTTTTGGATCGGTGTCGGCTATAACGACAACGATATCGGCCCAGCTTTACGCCGGCCTTAAAGTGATAACTTTCCGCAAATGGTATGGTACCGGCAACGATAAAAAAACGAAAAAAAATCGCTGTCCCATTGAATTCTCAAATAAGCTTATAATTAGTTTCCAGGGGCAAAAACTATATTATATATATATATATATATATATATATATATATATTTATATATAACTAAATTAACGACTGTATGCCCCTAGGACTGATTTTGCTGAAAGTACTTATGAAATAATAAAAATTTTCTTTAAATAAACTGTTTTGATTAATTTAAAAAGTGTTTCATTTATTTACTAAATTATTTTGTCAAATCAACCACTTAATTAGACATTTTTCATATTTAACCAAATATTTAATTGCTTTTAAGCAAAGTTTTCGTAACTGACCAAATATTTGTTTATTTCATTCGTTTTGATAGTAATATACATATATTTTTAATATTTTAGAGTCCAAGAAAATAGTACATGCAATCAAACACATTAAAAAAGATAAATAAATAAGTTTGCATTAATTATATTGCAAGTTATGCCATAATACAAGAATAAAGTGGACTTATATCATTATGCATTGAAATAATGAAACTAGGTTTCTTATGAGAAAATATACAGTATGTTTCTGATATGTGTCTATATTTATGTTCTTCTACCTATATCACCTACTGTAGAGAGTTTTTTTTTAAAACTTTTTAACAATATACATTATAATTTTTTGCGTATTATTAGCAAGATCCTTTTCAATACAATATTGATGTTTATTTGCGCAAAAGAATAAAAAATAATATCCTATTTATATTTATGCATGTTCCTCCTTTTGTATAATAATCAAGCTTAATATGCTTATTAGTAATAGGATATACAGACATGAAAGTACATTGCTAAATTTTTAAATCGTTCAAAGATATGAAAAAAATTAAAGTAACAATTAAACTAGGAATTCATCTGAGTAAAAATATAAACAAGCATAATTTACAAGAAAATTAAAAAAGTTGAAAGTTGTTACCCAATATACTTTACAAAGAAAAGGCAAAACAATATTTTATACAATAGTTAAGTAAATATTTAACTTACCATTTTTTTCCTTAATTTTGGATCTTCAGCATTATAAGACAACCAAACAGATTAAAACATTGTTAATGAACTTAATTATGTCATTTAACAAATATTTTAATCCAGCTGGTCTATAGCAAAAATATTTATTCTAATCTTTTCAGAAATAATCACACCCTGGCATCTCACTAGTATCCGTGCAAATAAAGCTTTTCAACGTATTTTTCAGTGAAAACACACGAAGCGCCGAAGTCTTTTTTTTTCTTTCTTTTTTCCCCAACAGGCTGTGGGTACGCACTAGTATAATAGGAGAGTTTTGAAAGGCACTCGCCCCGATGAATCACTCCGCCCCTCAAAGATAGTCTATTGGCGGGAATTTAGTTTAGAACAACCCTTCCCCTTTCGCCAACGGAGCAAACAATATATGCCTTTCCCACGCTTTTCTGCTGACCCTCAGGCTGTGTGCATTTTTTAAGATACTGGCATCTGGATTAAGATGGGGCGAAATAAGCAAAAATATTTGGATTTCGGAATCAATTTTGGAACAGTACGGAAAACTTGCAAAATGGGATAGTTAGAAAGTTAGAATTCGCAAACAGCTCCAACAATATTATTCACTATTTAGCCCTCCCCCCCCATCCCCCCAATTTGCGACACCGAAAAACAGAAATAAGAGGGGGGGGGGGAATCAAATTTTATGAAAAAATATCTTTGGAAAAAAATGTGAATTTTTATACTGGCATACCACGAAAATGTTACATAATAGGTCAGTTAGAGCCTACCAAAAATACATAAATTTCTCTCAATATTTTACCTCACCACTCTGACCTGAAAAATTTGAGAAAAGTGAAAATTTCGAATTTTCTAAAAAGCTGTAGTACGAAAGTTATTTTTCGAAATTACCATCGATATTATTTGATTGATTAAATAGTACTTAAAATAATAAGAACGCATAATTATTAGACAATTTAATCTATTTTTTTACCAAATTAGTACTAATATGTTGTTTTTAAATACACGCAGATAGAAAACAGATTAAAACAAAAGTCTACAGATGCTTAACCTGTTCGCTTTTATAATTGAAAAGACGCAATGGAGAAGACTCTCCTTCTGTGACCAGTATTGCTTCCTAGACCAGGTCTTTCAATGTCCAATCGAGCATTGAAAGAAATTCCCGTTCTGGGAAGCTTAGTCACAGAGACAGTGTCATATTATTGGCAGGGCAAACGGGGCAACTGCACAGAGCCCCAAGATTTTAGGGGCCCAAAAATGTTATATGTTACACTTTTTATAATTTCACAATAAGATAACAAAGGAAAAAAGCGTCAAAAGTTTGTATTGTTTTTCAATTATAAACTATGAACAATGAAAATAATTCAAATTTACATCTGTATAAATTAATTTAAACTTCTTTTCAATTCGTCAAAAGGCTTAGTCGATATATAGCATAGCTGACAACATGGGCGCCGGCAGAATATTTCCCATCGGGGGGGGGGGGTGCAAAGACTACTCAAGGGGGGCCAAAGACTACTTTAACGTATGGTTACCATGTTGGAAAGAGCAAAAAAGCAAGGGAAATCACTGCATACAAAAATCTAGGGGGAGGGCATTGCCCCCCCCTTGCCCTATGCTGCCGGCGCCCATGGCTGCCAACATTTGTAGAATCTGATTAACTACCTTTTCGTAAACAGTATTTTTAAAGTTTGAAAGTAACAAAATTTTTGTAATTAAATCTGTTGGTTAACTGTTATTAAAAAGAATATTTTTTTTTTTAAATGTGGTTTATTATATCCCGTACATTTTGGCAACTATGATATAGCAGTTGCAGTTAGACGTAGCGTTTCACTGACGTTATCTGTTTCATTGATATCATATATATTCGTTCATCATATTTATATTCGTTTATTTCACTTTACTTAAAATAAAATTTCTCGTGTTTGGAGAGAGGGGGAAGATATTTAAAATTTTTCAGAATAAACCAATCGTAATTGGTTTTTTAGAAGGGGGAAAGTTATCGCGTGGGGCCCAATATTTTTCTTTTGCCCAGGACCCACAGATGCCTTGATCGTAATCTGCGCAGAGAGAGACTTTAATTTGTGTTAAATTCCCACAAGAATATCGAATAAATACATTAACCCTTTAACGCGCAGTGTTCCCTCTCTGAGACCACCAAACTTTGACGTTTTGACTGTTGCCAGTCACGAAGAATAGATTGGATTTCTATAAAAATAGTTGCGGGTGACATAGCTCCACGAGAATCCTTTACTTTTTAGCACGTCATTTTGCATAAAAAATTGTCACGATTTTTTTTAACAGCTCTGTGCCGGCACAGCCAGCTGTCGTCAAAAAGGGGTCTCTAGATCTGTGGCACGCGATGAACGTTTCGATCGTCCGCCATCTTTCTGGTAGTTAAGTCGAGCGATGGCAACGGCTGCCCTTTTTTCAGCATTGGGAAAGAGTTGCGCCTCAAAGGGTTAAATGAAGCCCCCTTCCAAAAAAAAAAAAAAAAAAAAAAGGCTTTTGTTGATGTAGAAGCATTGTTGTGTATCTGCATTAACTAAGATGTTTGTTTTGCTCGTGCGTTATGACAGGTCTGCCACAGGTTTATCTGTCTAGGGAGGCTTCCTGGAGCGGAAGACTTTTTAAGGGGTTATATTTACAGAAGACTCAACCATGACATTGCATTCGGAAGTGATATGAAATGCTCTAAGATAAAATTTAATATGGAAGTTTTAATTCGACGTGCCGTTCGGGTTGTGCAGTGACTAAAGAACCATTCTACCATATCACGGGTCCGGGTTCGATTAACGCTGGTCCACTTAATAGTTGCCTCCGTAATAAAGTGTCCAAGAATTCCGGCCTAGTGGTTCCAATGCTTATACGGCAAGTGCCATTTGAAAAAAAAAAAAATAATAAAATAAAAATGTTTTAACAGTTGTAATGACCCGATGTTGTAATAACCCGACAGTTTATGCTAACCATATCATCTGTGCTGTTTCAGATAGTCAGTTTTCAATAGCCGGACATTTTTTTTTCAATTATTGGTCAGTAATCTCAGCAATAACAAAAATATCCAGTACATTTACATTTTGGCTATGAGGAATTTTCTTGAAGAATTAAAATGAATGTTAAAAGTCTTGAAAACTATTTAACTAATTTCATCAAAAGTTGCTATGTATTCAAAAATGCACCTCTTTTAATAATCGTCGTCTCGTTAATAAGAGTAATCGTCAGTTCGAGGCCGTGGGCGGTTGCCCACGTCGTTCGCGTCTCTCCCCCTCAAGTATTGCACATGGTCGCAAGTATTGCACATGGTGACGTTTCGAATTTAAAAAAAAAAAAAATGTGTTCCTAGTCCACAGCCTCTGAATTCATTAGTCGCCAAATCTGGCAGGTACGATTGTCAGAGCGATACATGGCTAAAACCACTCTTCCCTCCCCCCCCCCTCACAATACCCTTCTCTGTGTTAAGGGAAGGGGGGAGAGGCAAGGGAAAAAAAACACTATCTGGACGTGCCTGGCTGTGCCCTTGAGCATGAACTCTGACCCGCAAAACAGAACAGTGACCAATGTGTTGCGTCGAAAAACAGGCTATCGTTTCGGTAGGGACGTTCCGTTTCGGTATGGGATCTTAAGTACTGCAATTTCTTAAGAGCTTCAACGAAATCAAAAATTACATTATACTGAATTAAACTGTATGAGAAAATAATATTTTGAAGACTCAATAGTGTCTGTACAATTATAGAATATTTCGCTGAAAAAACAAACTGTTTTCAAATCTAACATAATGTTACAAAAGAAACACCATAAAGAAAAAATTAATGAACAGTCACGAAGTGATATTTTCATTTACATTTTATAAAAAATTGTTAAGGGACCTTCCAGTAGGGTGCGGCAATTTATAGGCATAGATTACATTTTAAATCCCCCAATACACAACGTGAAATGTGTACTATTCCATAAGTTTCTTATTTTCGTTTTCTTTTTAAGGCATTCAGATTAAATTAAAGCTCATGTATGAGCACTAATGCTACCCAGCTTAAATTATTCAACGCTCCGTTTGAACCGAAAATCAGAGCATGTCGCACAAAAAAAATTAAACCACTGCATATTTTCAATGATCAGAGCGATCCTGTTAAACCCGGGTTCAGATGTGGAATAAAATCGGACAAAGCGCAATATGGCGGATCCTAGGAAGGTGTTTGGGAACTTGACACCCAGCCCCCCCCCCTCAATCCTTCTTTTCACTGTGCATTTTGTTTTAATCAAATGAGCTTTTTCATTAAACTGGCTCCTCCCATTAAATTATTTTGTTTTAATGTGATATTTTTCTTTATTGTACACTTCATTTCAACCAAATTAGCAAGTCTCTTTTTTTGTGACTCGAAGACCAATTTTCTGATTTGATTTCATATGATTTTGTAGTTATGGCAAAGCTACGCGAAGGCTATCTGCTTAAATGGGGATGCCTTAAGCGGAGAAACTTTTAGAATGTTCAAACGCGTATTTACGTTACACCTGGAGAAAATCGCCCTAAACTCCAGACCATTAAATCGACAGCCTCGCGGTATACCAGTAACCTTGACCTTCACTCTTCGGCCATCTACCATGTTGGGTGTCTTATCCACTCGGACATGGTCGGCAACCAATTTTTCTGTATCCGCCACAGGAGGGTTGGGGTAAAATAAGTAAATTAAGCTTTAAAAAAAAAAACTATAAATTCCAAACTATAAAACAATTAATAAACAATAAAATTGGGGTTGAACATTAGTCATAGTAATTATTTATTCCCTAATTTTATAAAAATCAATCATATTTCTTTCATTTTATGAATATTAGATAATCTTTTGAATTTATAAAAATTTTATAAAATTCCCCCAAATTCTGTTCTAGAATTGGGGATACAACGGTGATTTATCCTCAATTATATGTTCAAAAATCTGTTTACGTTGTCTAACGCACATTCACATTACATTTGGAGAAAATCCTCCAAAATCCAAACTGTGGATTGACAGATACGCGGTAGACCAGAACCTTGGACCTTCACATTTCAACCATGTTCAGTGCCTTATCCTCTCGGCCATGGTGGGATAAATAGTAAGTATCGAAACATAAATTAAAAAGTATTACTATAACAATATATATGTGCTGCTTGCTGGTTTTATACCGTTAAGTTTAGAAATTACACTTCTGGGCCGATATCGGTTATGCGGTACAACGCCGAAATCGCATGTTAACCCTAAAAGACTTGCCGCAATCGGACCGTTGCATCACCGAAATCACCTTTCTTTTGCCTACGCCAACGCATTTTGCCGACACAGAACCGACACCGCTCCAGTTACCATCATGCCAATGCCGACATCGAAACGGCACTGCCGATGTCGGCCCATCCCTTACCCGATACGGCTGTGTTTGCTGGGTTGTTCAAGAAATTGACATAAGAAATTTATCTATTACTGCTGGTATTAGCGAAAATCGAAGAAAGTCGCAAAAATATCTGGGCACAAATGGGTTAAACATGTTACGGAACTTTCTCCGAGCTCTAGTTATGGATTTTGATTCGAAATACCAGCCTATGCATTGCGCTTTCTCAATTGCAATCGCCATAGCTAGCATGAATATTCCTGCACCGTCAGTGCTGTGCGAGACTCATGAAAAATCCCCATTGGCTCTCATTTCTTAAAACTGGAGATGCAGCGCCCTCTATGAACACATTTTGGAAGTAATTTGTTTTCAGATGGAAAAATAGATTCCTGATTCTGTGAAGCGTTACTGTGCGAACCGCATATTAATACAACAATTTGTTGCTTTTCTGTGATTTTTTTAACTGTGTCAAGACATTTCGGACACGCTTTATAATTACACATACTTACATCAACAACAAAAAAGTGAGGATTTTTATTTAATTTAAATTTGTAACTTACATATACAATTTACTTTATTCCTAGCTAGTCTCATTTACTTTATTCCAAGCTAGTTCAATTTAAAAAGTTACAGTTTCAACATCCTCACGAATTATTTCAACTTTCTGACGTAATAGCGTTACAATTATTGAACGCACTTAAATGCTTAATACTCTGACTTTTTTTAAAAGAATGCTCTTGTAAAAATGATGCGGAGCAGCACCTAAATACTTTTTAACAACCACAAACATTTATTGAAATACAGCATTAAAAATTCGTGCAGTATGTTCAAAGCAATTACTAAATATTTTATTTTGTTTGCATAAATAATTCTTGCTGAATCATAACAGGTGCAATTTTTTCTAGACAGCATTCGCTACAGCAATAAAACAAATTATTCAGGGTTAACCAATAGGAAGAAATACAAAGTTTATAGAGATAAAACATTCTGCTGCTAAAATGCTTACCTTTAAAAGTCATAAAGCTGAAGTCATAAAACAGCATTTTATTCCTCCCCCTTCTGCATAATAACTTTAGAAAGTTTGCTGATAGTTTAAATCGAAATATTTATACATAATATAAATGCGGCCGATTTTGTTTTTGTCATGTTTCTGACAACGGTGGATTTTTACGAGCTCAAGCGCGATAAAAATAAACCATTAAGCAAAGGTGATCCATTTATTATCGAAATCAATAAACGCTATTAAATGCATGTTGGAACATTTAATATACAGGGCAAATCAGGACTCTTTTAAAAAAACCATCTAAAGAGTGCAACAGAGAACCCAAACGGTTCAGGATCACATACCAGTGTGAAGTCGGAAACGTTCTTTATATTTACTTGTTAATAATCAATTTTATAATCAGTATATAATCCCTACTTTAATAATCTTAGTTCTGTTAATGATCCATTTTAATCATTTTCTGATAAAATTTTTTAACAGGTTCATTTACTTGGCATTACTTTTAAAAAATAATTTAATAATCAGTATATACTCATATATTATGATCAATTTTAATCAAGGGCTTTTGTATAAGTTCACTACTAATCCAAAGTGATTAATCATCACTTCAATAATATATTTCATATTCAATCTATAATTATGATTCATCATGTAATAATCATTTATTCAACAATTAATTAAGAATTAGACTATCATTTCATGATCAATTTTAATCAAGTGCTATTTTGTGAAAAGACCCATTAGTTTTTGACGAATCATGATCGGACATTTCTCTACTAATCCAAAGTGATTATTAACAGATACTTTTATTTGTTTATCATCACAAACTAATTATTAAATAACCCTTTGAGGCGCAACCTTTCTCAATTCTGAAAAAAGGGCAGCCGTTGCCATCACTCGACCTAACTACCAGCAAGAGGGCGGACGATCGAAACGTTCATCGCGTGCCACAGATCTAGAGACCCTTTTTTAACGACAGCTGGCTGTGCTCGCGATGAACGTTTTGATCGTCCGCCCTCTTGCTGGTCGATAAGTCGAGCGATGGCAACAGCTGCCCTTTTTTCAGAATTGGGCCATCTATCCAGGTGCTCTCGCATTCTTCCATTTTTCAGCAGATGTCAGCGCTGTTAAAAATAATCGAGACCATTTTTTGACGGGAAATGACGTGCTAAAAAGTAAAGGATTCTCGTGGAGCTATGTCACCTGCAACCATTTTGATAGAAATCAAATCTATTCTTCGTGACTGGGAACAGTCAAAACGTCATAGTTTGGTGTTCCCAGAGCGGCAACACTGCGCGTTAAAGGGTTAATCAGTATGTAATCCCTAATTTAATAATCAAACTTCTTGGTAATCAATTTTAGTCAAATGTTTTCGGTGAAAAGACCCATTAGATTTTGCAGAGACGGGCCAAGGGGCGTGCGGGGCCCCAGGCGAAGCGCAAGAGCGGGGGCCTCTTCTCTATCATGTCTTATGAGATAGCAATAAATTATCCCAGGAGCGGGGCCTCTATAAGCGCGGGGCCTTAGGCGATCGCCTACATTCGCACCCCCCTTGGGCCGGCTCTGGATTTTGACTAGGGATGGACGCGAGACGAAAAATAAGCGTCTCGCGTCTCGCAAAATAGCCTAAAAGCTTGTCTCGTCTCGCAAAAATCCCTATATCGTAATGTTAAATATGCGTGTCTCGTCTCGCAAAAAAAGTTGTAAATCTCTGTCTCGTCTCGCAAAAAAGTCGTATCGCGTCCATCCCTAATTTTGACGACCCATGGCCAGAAAGTTCACTATTATTTAAAAGGGATTATTTACATGAAGAGGACGTTTCGAATCTCACATTGATATGCAATTCTAAACAGTTTTCGTTCCTTCTAAACCCTTTACATGTCCTTTTCTAAATAAAGTTACAAATTAGATTGTATAATACTTTAAATTCGTTTAAAGAAGCATTATCCTGAAATCGATATTAGAAATTCTCATTTAATTTTTCGATTAAAAAAAAACAAAAAACTTTTCTTGTTAAACTACAACAGAAAAAATTATTTTCATAATAGTTTTCGGTATGAATGATTTAAATATTTCCATTAGTTTTCGTTAGAAAATACTTTTATTAGGTAAAATCATGCAGGATAAATTATTTTTTCATTAAACGAAACGTACATCTTATCTTGGTTTTAATTTTGTAACTTAATTTATACGTAAATGTACACATTGAGCCAAATGTAAACATTGTACCATAATATTCACAACAGAATCTATTCTACGATACTATTTTTTATCTCGAATGAAATGTTTTAACTATTCTACATTATACTTTTCGATGATTTAACGCATTATATGGGAAATAGAAAGATGTATTTTTACTAATTCACTTTGTATTGAAGGAAAAAGAAATGCAATCTGCAATAACAACGGAACTTTATCTAAAAATTGCTAACATCCGAAATACCTTTTCGAGAATTAATGTAATTTAATTTTTTTTTCTTAACACAATTATATTTCTTATCACTTTATCACCGTAAGAAAATATTCGTAATGAATCAGTGCGATAATTTTCATGCGTTAGAATTATAGTTATGATTTCTTTTATCATATTCTGTTTCAGATCCCCGAGGTAACCCTAACATAATTACATTTTTGGTGCAAATTTGAAAAGTAGTTTCAGTAAGGCTTTGCATATCTTATGAAAGAAAATTGCTACAAGCTATTTATTGGCTTCGAAACTTGGTCTTCGGATATGGAATTATTTCTTTTTCCCTATTTTCTGAACTACGCCATTTTCAAAAACGCACGTAAGCAATAAATTGTTAAGAAAGTGTTACTTTATACCGATGGGTATTTTTACAGTTTGTTTAAGATAAAAGGAAAGGGAGGAAGGAATTTATTTTAGATAATAAATGCATGCCCTCTGCTTATAATAGTGTGTGTTAGTGTCAATTGGAAGAATGGTTGAGCTGCTATTTTAAAAAGAAAGAGAGCGCAGAAAAACGTAATCTGTATGGATTAATTCATGCAATAGTTGGTGAGGTTACATAAAAAGGTATATATGTACGATTAAACAGATACTGTATAAAAAAATTCAACTGTTACGTCAGTATTACTACGAAAATTACGCAGTGGATGCGAGTTCAAATAGTCATCAAGCTCGAAAAGCGAATAGAACTCTTTATTCGAGCAAATGAAGCACTGATATCTCACAAAAAATGCAGAATTTAGTAACACATGCAATAGCAAATCATATTACCTATCACAGCAATAACACTACTGCTCGGCCAGAGATGAAAGACCGGGCTTGGCGAGCTGCCAAAAAAAAAAAAAAAATTAACAGGCCGAAGGGGAGGAAGGAAGTTCTCGGAGGGACGGAAAAGTACGCATTGTTGTGTGAACGCCAAGTTAAAGATAAATCAAAATTAGCCAAATTACCCAAAAAGTGGCTAAATTGACAGATCTGCCCACAGCAATGGCCAGATCTAGCCACAAACTGGCTAAATTGGTAACCCTGTCCGCTCAACTAGCGAAAGAATTTCTTGCACATCTGAACCTATCTCCCATTATTTTCACGCTGTGAAACAAATCGAAGCATCCTGTTTTTTGGTAGCGCGCCAAACTCGGTCTTTCATGTCTGGCCGAGCAGTATTCATATCGCTTTAATAGCAGAACTCTGCTTTTTACAACCACAGTCTGCCCCCCTCAACTCATATCGAGAAAGACCGTGATATTTACAGATTTCCAAACAGGTCGTGACGTCCCATTTCTCGAAACTTCATACCTAACTGAGATACAGCCATAATTTCACTACTTTTGAGATTGGTTTTTTCGACGCGAAAACAGTCGCCAAATACAAGAGATCACATATTCATTTCACTTGTAAGAATGTCTGTATAACTCTCTCTTCCCATCAACACACATTCATGCGGGAAAACAACATTACAATTTTGTAACAGTATTCAATGATTTTAAAGTTTACACAGAACAGAAAAGAAACAGAAATGTGGTTATTCAGAAAATCGTTTTGTATTAGAGAACATTTTAAGCAATTGATCATCAAATGGCAGACAAATGGTTCACAAACTTGAAATGTCTCGTTTTTCTAAACAAAACACCGCACATTATTTTTCACTTTAATTTGTGTTTGTTGTGTATACGATCCTTTTACACCTATCGATATCCTTCCCTCGCTGATCGATGCATCTTGGAGGTAATCTACTTGCTTTGGCTGTCACACGATGCCGCTGTCAAAAATCTCAAGACTTATGATGGATGATGATCTTACACAACGATAAAAACGCGAGTTTTTTTTTTTTATGCCCCGTTCCAGTGTTCTGCGTTCTACGAAAGTTATTTAGATTAATCCGTCGACGCTATTAAAAATAAATAACGCAGTAGTGTCTCCCATAATGTAGAGTTAGTTTGACAACCGATATTTCACAGTACCTTTAACCAGAGGTTTACGAGCGATATAAAGTTTGGGCAAGAATATTCCATTTGTCAAAATAGTTATTTTTATAAATCCCCCCCCTCAGGAGTGATGAATGATCCTCCGTTTGCGTCACGAACGACCGCTGCATGAATAACCGCCAACTTCTTTTCTTTTATCCCAGATTGAGAACTTTTCGCGAACTTTCTCCTCGTGACATCCTATAACGCTGTATTTTTTATTAACAAGGTTACTTTCAGGGAGAAAAAAACGAATGCTGAAATCTCCCTCACATTAAAAAAAAAAAAAAATCGAATAACTGAAAATGATTTTAAAGAAATGAATCGGCTGTTTCAGAATCGAGGACACAGTGAAAAATCATCGCGTTCTAAAAGCGAGGATTAACCATTTCTTAACGCTCACGTTATTATAGCAATAAATGAGGAGATTCAATTTGCGAATTTTGAGTGACCCGTACTGATAATCTGTTACAAAACTGTAATATTGTTTTCTCGCATTTTTGAGTATTGCAGGAAAGGAAGTTGTATAGGCGTTCCTTCAAGTGAAATGAGTAGGTAACGCTTTGACCTTGGCGACATTCTTGGCTTTGGCAACCAAAAGAATGTTCTCGAAAGTAGTGGGATTTCGGCTGTGTCTCAATTAGGAAAGAAGTGACGAGAAAGATCGAGAAGCAAGACGTCACGACCTGCCTAGAAATCTACAAATGTCAGAGTCTTTCTCGCTTTGAGTCAGTTGAAACAGGCTTTGGATGTACAGATCAGAGCTATAGGAGCGACATCTCGATTTCAGTCGTGTTCTTCCTGCGATAGTTCATGATTTGCTGTTGCATGTTATTAAATTCTGCCTTTTTTGCGAGATATTAGCGCTATCATTTGTTGAATGCAGGGTTGTACTCTCCTTTTGAGCTTGCTGAACTATCTTAACGTAGCTCACTTCTTGATTTTCGTAACAATGTATATTTGTACGAATTTGTTGCTTCATTGTTATTACCTTATTTATTTATTTCATTATATACTGACGTTCGTGAACGGGGATCTAGTAAACTCGTGTGAGAGTACGTAAAAGTTACCGTTCTGTTGATTTTTAAATTTTTTTACGAATATCTTTGGCCGTATAATCTATACCTAGAAAAAGAAAATTTATTTATATTGCACAAAGAATACAAATAAAATACTGAAAACTAGACATAAAAAGCGGATAAACAATAAAACATAAATATCTCATACCTTGCAAAAGTTTTTTCTTTGAATTCAGCCACCTTTTAGAGGAAATGAAACTTACATGCGATAAAATACAGGCAGCTATTGTGAAAAACTTTAGCTACGAAAAAAAAAGTGTTTACTAAAAGAAAATTTAATAATTTTATTTTTATTCATAAACTAGAAGATAAACATGGAGAAAAGTATTTTCAAAATAAAGTTTGAGAAAATAATTTTTCATTTTTCAATATCAATACTAAACACTACCCTTTTTAATTTTTTGTTTGCATTTTGTTCTATAACTCTGCATGCACATTATAAATAAATATACTTGAATAAGCTTAACACTCTAAATTTATTTTCTTCCTTTTTCTATCTAGTTAGCATTCAATTTACTAAACTAATTTATACAGATTTTTAAATCGTATAAATTATGATATCACAAAACTTTTATACTGAGTGAAAATTTAAAAATATTTCCTTGTATTTCATTAGTATACGTTTTGAACATTTTAATGTAAAATGGTGATAAACTATTGCAATAAAATTTCTATTGAGATATACAATATCCTAAAATTTATTTAGTTTTATTACACAAAGTACTGAGTTATGTTCAGACGTTTCTTGATTAAAAAATAAACAGTTGCATTTTAATATTATATGCTAAATTGTTGAATAACGTTTTTGTTATCAACGTTTAGAAGAGTATTTCAAACACTAATAGCCTTGAAATTGCGTTCTATTTTTATATATTTTCAAGACAACCAATGATCAGTTTCACGATAATGGCCGTTTAGGAATAGTCCGTAGCCTACTATTCCCTGAATCATAATGCGACGCTGCTTAAAATTTCGAGCATGGTTTGAGAATGCATCTTATGGGAAGAAATTTATTTTGCATAAAACTTAAGTAAAATAAAACGTCGCTGAAACATTTTTAATTAAAATGATTTGGAGAATGGACAATTTTTAGCGCATATGTTGCAGCTTTAGACTTGTATCTATCCTATATGGGCAGGGATGTATATTGTTGCAGAAAACTCTTGTCTTGCTTCCTGGGTTCATCGTCCAGTAGGTGTAGAAAGTTCTAGTAAAAGAGTCCACTTGTCAGGATGGAACACTAACTTTATTGTTGCTAGAACTTCATCGAACTATCAGCTGTACAAAATCCACAAGCACAATCAGACAGTAACGTGCTTTTAACAGTCCGCTTAGTACAGAATCTTTCACAAATGCTGTATTTCTCGCACAAAATAAAACATTTCCACAGCAAAAAATTCAGAGGAAATATACGTGGGATATCGTACACAGTTCCTCAAGACTAGGCGATGAACAATTAACACAGCACTTCTTCGAAACACACAGCACCTCTTCGAAACAAAGCTTCGAAGAGCATGCAAACTATAGCACCATTCACAGAGCAAAGCAGCGTACAAATTGGAAGCTCGATCCACACTGAACTGGGGTTGTCTGTCGTAGCTGTATTTATTGGTGATGCAAGGAACTTCTAGAAGAATGTATCTCCCTAAGATTCCACATAAAGCAGGACTTTTGATTACGTCATAGAAGAGAAATCGACTAACATTAGGCTATAATGTGATGTTAATGCAGTAAAACAAACTTTAAAAGCCCCTTTGGGAAAATCGCGCCAAATGACCGGAAGGTCGCCAAGCCTGACGACTTTTTGGCTGAATATCACCAAGCTTGGCTCCAAAAATAAGTTCCCAAATGTGAGGTTAGCGAAGCTTTAACATCAATATTTCTTGAGATTTCTAGAAAATACTATGGAAATCAATCGAGAAACAACTCCATACCTCGCGTTCTGGTTAAATTTTACATTTTGTTGCATTAAAATCGGTTAACTATTGGACCCGTAGAACACGAATTTAAAGCTGTTGTAAACCCGAGAACAGCTGGTTGCTCGAAAATTCGTTACAATATAATATGGGTTAGTGTAATTAGAGTTGCATCTTCATCCTATGGGCGGGAAGCCCCTTGCAGCTCTTCCGAAAGATTTATATTATGGTAATAATGTACCTACTAGTATAGCGTAGATGTGGTTCAACACTAAAATATAGTACTCTTTTGGGGCAAGACCCCCGACTTGCCCCTCCAAACATCTGCGAACAGTTATATGGACGCAATGATATGCAACAGCTAAGCAAAACTCATATTATTAGAAGCAATTCCTATTTTTTTAACTAAAAATTTTCAAATCCGTTCAATCAGAATAAAGTGAAGAAGGCGAATAAAATTTAAAAAAAATGTCTGCTTACGCAGCATATCACGCAATCAACGTCGATTTACGCAAACCATCCATGTGTATCATCAATGTATATGGAGCATTGCTAGCCAAGCCAGCAAATGATTGCCAGATTGGCTTTTCTTAAAGCCAAATCGGATCGGACGCAAATAAAAGCCAATCTGGCAACCCTGAAACTTGGGTAAGGTTTCATGTAAAACTGTAGATCCATTGGTGAAAGTGTGAAACCTTGTCCAAGAAGCAGGGTTGTTTAACTAAAGGTATTTGCAATAGGAGAGTTATTGGTATGATGGAATCTAGTTGATTCAAAATTGATACTTTTAATATGGATGTACGAAAATCCATAATGCGGTAATCTTAATGCCATTTTTTAAGTGATCTCAAGACTCTATCAAAGTTCTGAAGATGAGATGAACCAGGATAGACAGTAATGGATTCGCAAGTGTAGCTGTGAGGCAGTGATCACTCAAATACAAGCATCGATCGTCTTTCGAATTGACCAGGAGGCCGACGGCAAGCAATTTCTCCAAATCACCATAAAACCATTGTGAACCCACTAAACTTCGCATTGGAAGGTAGACAATTGTAAGTGCATGCGTGTGTAAGATTTTTGGGAATAGACAGTAAGATTAGATTCGTAAACTTTGAATCACCTAACTGAAACATAGTTTTAAAAGATAACAGAGGACAAACGCAACAAAAATGAAGAATTTCGATATCAATGATTTGCAAGAAATTTACACGATATCTCATGTCTTATCAAAAACGCTTTAAGATATATGCAAATCTTTAAAATAATGGCAAGTTCTTTGAGTCAGAGCGAGGAATCAATGCGCAGATCTGCGTATATTTGATGTAGAATGCATAGCGCATGTGTGAGGCTACTTAAAATTATAAAGAACTGCTGAAGTTACTGCTTTGCTATCTTCTGAGTCTGTCAATTGATGGATTTTTTTTCCAATAAAGTGGCAGTTCTATAATACGGGAAGTTACATGTACTATCTTTGGAGTAAAAAATATTCTTTTTCGTGCGTTACCAAAAAGGTGTACCTTCAATCATTAGTTCTTCTAATACTCGAGAGATGGAGCTGCCTGCTTCGTTCGTTTGTGCTGAATTCCCAAACTTTTTAAAAATAATTTTTTCGCAAACTTCAACAGTTGGAGCTTCTTACTTTTTAGAAGCAAACGCTTTAATTCTTGTTCTGGAAATTTCTGGATGATAAATGTGAATCCGCGCAATTCTAATTGGTAGATGTTCTATAAAGTTAACATAATCAGAAAGCGGCCCTTGGATTCTCCTGATCTTAAACCTACACGGACTATTGCACAACATGAGGGATCTCCAAAAGTATCGATGTACCTTCTTAAATGTCAGCACTAGCTTTCGTGAAAAGTAATTTTCACTGAAATGTAAATCAATAAGTTATCATTTCTCTTTGAATGTTTTAAGTTATATTTTTTTTCCCTTTCAACTTTCCCTTTTCGGGAAAAAAAAAAACACTTTGAATCAATCGTCATTATTTTACTTATTTCGTCGTGTTTTAAGAGTAGTGTTTTTTTTTCTGAGCTCCAGTTTTTAATGTTTCATGGAGTCTGAATAACTTAAATATATTGAATAATTATTTAATATTAACTCAAAAGTTCAGCATACACATTCTTTTTCATTACGTGGACCTAGTTTGGTTTTGATTAGCAGTTGAGGCAATGTGGCGGAAACATAAAAGTCATTATTTTTATTTATTTTGGGAAATTGCACTACAAGAAACGCATTTTAGTAAACGAGGCGAAACAAGAAAGAAGTTATCCGAGTTTTCGCTATAGGTCATTATCACTTTTCCGCTTTTCCAATGACATTAATTCAGATTAATAACTTCTCTGGGGCTTCCAAAGTGGCAATTTTTATTGTTTGTTTGCTGCCTTGCTTTGGATTAATAGATGTATTCCATGCAATAAATAATTGTAAAAATGAATATAATTGCTTTTTTTCCCTGTATTTTCAGCATTTCAAGCATTAGCACATCTATAAAGTACTGAATAAATTCTATGAATGTGTCAACTTATTGCTATTGCAATAAATACAGTGCCGGAAAAATTGCTATCATTCTTCATTACGTTTTCTGCATAATAACGCCTTAATTTATTTTTCTTTTTTTCAGAAAAATGAAGAAAATACATGCAATTGCTATTTTAGATTTTCAAATTTGAATATTATTTATTTATTTATTTTTCTAAAGGCGTCAATTATTATGTATTAGCAGAATCGCACACTGAAAAAAATATTTTGTTGATCGAACAAAATTTTTGTTGGCTCTATTTAAAAAAAATATTGATGAGCAAATTTCTTTTTTTTTAATTCAACGAAATATTTTGCTAATTTAACAAAACTGTGTTGAAAATCAACAGAATTATGCGATTGAAACAGCGAAACAAACTTTGTTGGTTCGACAAAATTTCCTTGAACTCGACAAAAAATTTTTTCCCGCGCGTATAAACCTCTCCACTCTTACATAGAGGATGAACGAAGGGGCGTTCCTTGATATTCTATTGTTTTTGTGTCTTATTTACTACCCCCACTCACAAATACATATACAGTAGATATTTTTTCCTAGGTTCTATCTTTTAATCAAGCATGTGTAGAGGAATTGCTTAAGCGGAAATTACAGACTTTTGCCATAAGTTACTTAAATTAATTAGGCCTGGACTCCACAATACCAGAAAACACGACAGAATCAGAAAACAGAAACTGAAAATTGACGAACTTCCGGTTTTTCAGTTTCTGTCAAGCAGAATCAAGGGCGGAAAACGGAGTTGAAAATGTTGAACTTTTCTGTTTCTGCCCGCGTTTTCTGCCGTGTGCCAGCCAATAAGAATTCGCCTAGATCCAGAGCTGTCATCCAAAAACAAGATGGCTTCACATTTCGATGCTGAAGTACTTGTATCTCAGAGATAATTCTTATTATCTTATTGTGTTATAAATCTGTATTCAATAAAAAATATAAATGAGAAAAAAGGATATTTTCTTAAAACCAAAGTTTTTGTATTTAAAATAGTACTTACTCTTCATCTACAGTTCGGGGATCTTCATTCAATTTTATTGCTGTGAAAATTTCATATTTTTCTCTTACTAGGAAATGTTTTAAACTCATAAAGTATGTTTACGTTTTTTAATTTCATGTGTTCTAATCAAAGTCGTCCTATTCATTAAGTGAATGCTTATTTTAGCGAGAAATTATTCGGTATTCACGTATTTTTTCGCGCTATTTCAAGCATCAAACGTACCTAGCAATAAACGATTTAAAATGAAAACGATAGATGGCGCCTGCATCGTAGTATATGCTAAGGCGTATTATGCTAGAGTGGAGTCAAGTGCCGACAGAAAATAATCCCGACAGAAATTCTTTTCTGTGAGAAAATTCCGCTTTCCGGTAATGTGGAGTCTAGGCCTAAGATGAACACTGAATTTTTTTGTTATTGGGAGAACACAGCCACTTCGCCTGTGGAGTCATTTTTAAAGTTATTGATGCTTCAGTTTACCGTTCTGAATGAGCCTACCGTAAAAGAAAGAAATGTATAGTTAGGGAATGTGTAAGTGGTTTAAAAAACAAGTTAAAAAGAGCTCTTCTCATCGGTACACATATCCCGAGAGGAAATAAAATTCTACACAAAGTACAATCAAGCGACAATAGATGGAGCCAGGATGGCTACAGAGCTTCGGATGGGACAAACTGGAAGATCCTCCCTATATTCCAGATTTCGCTCCCAGTGATTTCCAACTCTTCTGGCCGTTGAAGAAGTTCAAAATACCGCGCCGTCGCTAAGTGGCTCAGAGACCAAGACCCTGAATTATTTAACGCTGGTTTCATCCAATCGGTATCGACAGCTAATGCTTTAATGGCTATGTTGAAAGAAGATGTGTACCGAATTCGTTGCTTTGTCTGTTTATCTCTTCAATTTCGATAATAAAAACTTATTGGTTCTGCGTGTTCTACCTGATGTGCGATCGTAGTCACAGGACTTTAGAACAGCTTTAAAAACAATCACATGATGTTAAACACTCGGAAAGACTAATAATACTTCTTCATCCATTGCACTATGGACTAAAACTAGCTTTAAGCTGTATGGCTTAAGGTTTTTTCTGAAAGTTGCATAAGTGCGAAAATCGCCTTCCAAAATGATCCTAGAAGTTACGTATTCAAGGTAATATTGCATAATTTCGCATGTATAGCATTTTTCTGTGGGTATTTGGTAACACCTGTATGTTCTTTATTTGTAACAGCCCACCGTACAACTTGTGAAAAGACATTCTAGATGTTTTTTGAGCCTCAAAAAATGCACGATTACCAAAAAAAACAGGCGTAAAGGACTTGTTACCTTACTTTTTGGATCGCATCTAAAAAATTGTCACCCTGCAGTGGACTAAAGCACACATTACAGCCATTTTCCGTTTCTTTTACATTATTGTAACTAGGGATACGTATTCAACAATGCAACTGTACTATAAAAACACCAGGTTGCTCACTTGAATGGAAGGCACCCCACTCAATACGAATTGTGAGGAAGACCGCAGATGCTGCAATTAAGAAGTACTTCTGTAGGAATGCGTACAGCATGTTCCACAACGTATCACCCATACAGTATTTTTGTAATCATTTCATGAATGGACATGTCACCCATTATGTCTGTCTGTATATTTTGCAATATCAGTACTTGGCATGGCCACCACTGGCTTTTAGGACGACAGCCAAAATGTGTAGTCACCCTAACTTCAATAGATTGGCTGACCAATACCGTTCAAACAAAGAAACTGGATGTCCGTTGAAATGAATCCAAAAATTTGGCCAACACTGCACCCATCTCAAAGAACAGTAAGGTATAGGGCGGCTAGTAAATTTTTATTTCTATATTAACCCTTTAACGCGCAGTGTTCCCGCTCTGGGAACGCCAAACTTTGACGTTTTGACTGTTGCCAGTCACGAAGAATAGATTGGATTTTTATAAAAAAAAATAGTTGCCGGTGACAGAGCTCCAAGAGAATCGTTTACTTTTTAGCACGTCATTTCCCGTAAAAAGATTATTTTTAACAGCACTGACATCTGCTGAAAAATGGAAGAATGCGAGAACAGCTGGATAGATTGTCCAATGCTGGAAAAAGGGTAGCCGTTGCCATCGCTCAACTTAACTACCAGCGAGATAGCGGACGATCGAAACGCCCATCGCAAGCCACAGATCTAGAGACCCTTTTTTGACGCAGCTGGCTGTGCCGCACAGCCTCATATAAAACTCAAATAAACATTACTTAATTAATTTATTTCTACTTGTCAGAGTTATTGACCATAATAACCTAAATACCCCATTTTGCCCACCCTTCCCCTATATTTGATTTCCATGTCAGGTAAAAATGAAACTGAAAACTAATATTTAAAAACATTGCAATCCTTTAGACTATGGGGAACCTCAGTGTTCCAGAAAAATACGTTTAAGAACAAGCAAAAAGGGCTGAGCTTAGATATTGGCCACCAGGGGCGAGACGAAACATTTAGCAGTTGTAAATACGCCCATCTGGCAAGGATTACGCATAAGAATACACGTGCCTTTATAGAGAAGACACACTGTTTTAATGGCAATCATAATGGAGAAACGATTATAGATTACGTACTTGCTGTGCGGCACAGCCAGCTGTCGTCAAAAAAGGGTCTCTCGATCTGTGGCACGCGATGATCGTTTCGATCGTCCGCCCTCTTGCGGGTCGTTCATTCGAGCGATGACAACGGCTGCCCTTTTTTCAGCATTGGGCAATATATCCGGCTGTTCTCGCATTCTTCCATTTTTCAGCAGATGTCAGTGCTTTTATTAAAAATAATCGTGACCCTTTTTTGACGGTAAATGACGTGCTAAAAGTAAAAGATTCTCGTGGAGCTATGTCACCCGCAACTATTTTTATAAAAATACAATCTATTCTTCGTGAGTGGCAACAGTGAAAACGTCAGAGTTTGGTGTTCCCAGAGCGGGAACGCTGGTCGTTAAAGGGTTAATAGTATTATAACAAGTGCCCCATGCTGAAAAAAGGGCTGGCTTTGCCATCGCTCGACTTAACTACCAGCAAGATGGCTGAACGTTCGTTCGTTCTCGAAACGTTCACCGCGTGCCGCAGATCTGTGCCAGCTGTCGTCAAAAAAAAGGGTCTCTCGATCTGTGGCACGCGATGATCGTTTCGATCGTCCGCCCTCTTGCGGGTCGTTCATTCGAGCGATGGCAACGGCTGCCCTTTTTTCAGCATCGGGAAAGGGTTGCGCCTCAAAGGGTTAATAAGCGCCGAGAATTCCAAAACACGCACTCACTGATGCACACGACACTGCATAAAATATAAGCTTCGCATTTATAACTCCATCAATGCGTTTCACCCTAAAATATCTCAATAAATCACTTTGTTTTCAATTATCTCTCGCACACGTCACGAGAAATAAAAGTTCCGTGGCCAAAGACAGAGAGAATAACATATTTCACCAAGAAATGAAAATTATAGACAAGTAAATCTGCGAGGCGTGCTCTCGCCCGCCTCCCCTACCCTCACACCAGCTCGTGTATAACAAACACTTCGCCCAAAATTAAGCGGGTGTGTTCATGACAAAATAAATTAATAGAATTAATCATTTCTTGCGCTGCTATTTATTCTAAATACGCCACAATGTTCATGTCCCGCTTGTCAAAGCTATGGAAAGACAATGATGAATGGACTTGTCTTATGGATAAGGGGGGGGGAGGGAACGCGCTGTCTTTAATCTGATCTTGATTATTTCGTGGGTACTCCTCGACACAAAAGATATGCGCCGCAATCCCGTCTTTTGTCATTTATTTCGCGTAGTGGTGGCAGAAGTCTCCCCCCCCATTTTTGGGGAATTTATTCGGAGCTTTAGATCATTTTTAAAATCGTGATTTATTAAATGGGTTTTCGTTTAATGAGGCAGCCACTTACGGAAATTTTTCCTTTAACCCTTTAACGCGCAGTGTTCCCGCTCCGGGAACACCCAACTCGGACGTTTTGACTGTAGCCAGTCACGAAGAATAGATTGGATTTCTATAAAAAAAAATAGTGGCGGGTGACAGAGCTCCACGAGAATTCTTTACTTTTTAGGACGTCATTTCCCGTAAAAAGAATATTTTTAACAGCACTGACATCTGCTGAAAAATGGAGGACAGCTGGATAGATTGCCCCATGCTGAAAAAAAGGGCATCGCTCGAATAACGACCAGCAAGAGGGCGGACGATCGAAACGTTCATCGCGTGGCCACAGATCGAGAGACCCTTTTTAGACGACAGGTAGCTGTGCGGCACAGCCAGCTGTCGCCAGAAAAGGGTCTCTACATCTGTGGCACGCGATGAACGTTTCGATCGTCCGGCCTCTTGCGGGTCGTTCAGTCCAGCGATGGCCACGGCAGCCCTTTTTTCAGCATGGGGCAATCGATCCAGCTGTTCTCGCATTCTTCCCTTTTTCAGCAGATGCCAGTGCTGTTAAAAATAATCGTGACCATTTTTTTATGGGAAATGACGTGCTAAAAAGTAAAGTATTCTCGTCGAGCTCTGTCACCCGCCACTATTTTTATAGAAATCCAATCTATTCTTCGTGACGGGCAACAGCCAAAACGTCAGAGTTGGGTGTTCCCAGAGCAGGAACACTGCGCGTTCAAGGGTTAAATAACAGCACAGCTATATTTTCAAGAAAATAAAAGTTGAATGGATGTTTCAAAGTAACACCACAATCGTCATTATTTCTTCTTTACACGTTCTCATAACAATAGAATATTCAGCGATTACAAGAAAGTGCGTAATGATAAATGGTTTCTAACAAAAAGAAGTTTTTTCTACAAAAAAGACCTCCTTTTAAACGTCGTTTTTTAAGGACTACAATACGTAAAAGGTCATAATGACACTTCAAAGTCTCCAGCCTGTATCTTTCCAAAAAGAAAAAAAAAATAAAATGTGACACATATGAAGTCCTCTCTCTATGTCCTGAACCGACGAGAACTGGATGCCACGTGAAGGTGTCATTAATAAGTTGTGGAGAAGTGTCATTAAAAGCAGACGTAAGAGTGATGCATGGAGAGTCATTAAAATGAGATAGGGCTGCGCAGCTGAAGTATGAAGCATCGGCACTTCCAACATTTTTATGGGAAGATGCATGAAAGTTTCGGGGATGTGAAAGTAAAAAAAAAAAATATAAGGAGGATTTTATTATGCCGAGAAAATTAATTTTTTTTGTTAAAGAGTCATTAATACGTTGATTTTTTATTTATTTATTTATTTAAGAGAGTCGGTATCGTTAAAGTGTTACTTCATGAGCAGATCAAGCGCAAAATATTGTGTAACCTTTGAGGCGCAACCCTTTCCCTATGCTGAAAAAAGGGCAGCCGTTGCTATCGCTCGACTGAACGACCAGCAAGAGGGCGGACGATCGAAACGTTCATCGCGTGCCACAGATCGAGAGACCCCTTTTTTTTGACGACAGCTGGCTGTGCCGCAGAGCCAGCTGCGCCAAAAATGGGTCTCTAGATCTGTGGCACGCGATGAACGTTTCGATCGCCCTCCCTCTTGCGGGTCGTTCAGTCGAGCGATGGCAACGGCTGCCCTTTTTTCGGCATTGGGCGATCTATGCAGCTGTTCTCGCATTCTTCCATTTTTCAGCAGATGTCAGTGCCGTTAAAAAGATTCGTGACCATTTTTTGACGGGAAAGGACGTGCTCAAAAGTAAAGGATTATCGTGGAGCTACGTCACCCGCCACTATTTTTATAGAAACCAAATCTATTCTTCGTGACTGGCAACAGTCAAAACTTCAGACTTTGGTGTTCCCAGAGCGGGAACACTGCGCGTTAAAGGGTAATAAACTTTTAACTGGGTTTTAAACAGAGTGCTTGCGTCACGTTTGCTTTATTAGTTAGTACTTTTATGTACATCGTGATAGTAAAAAGCAGATTAACATGTATAAGAAGTAGCAAACAAACAAAAAACACCATTCAAAAGAAACTGGTGATTGAAAGGTGAAATAATTCAAACTTTTCAAAACAACGCCTATAAAAGGACCGTTTTCAATCTGTACACATGTTTCGTGCCCGAGTGTTTAGAGTTCGAGTCTGCGTGCGGGTTCCTGCTGCAGATGACGAAGAGCGAAATGTTGTTGATCGAAACACTTGTAGACTGATGATTTTATGTGTGTTATTTTAAAAAGTTTCAATTACATTTTATGTAGAAGTCGTGTAAAAGGAGTATTCACATAGAATGTGAAAATATTTTGAAGCATTTAATTCAAAGAGAAAATTAAGACAGCTAATATTTTATAAATGTACATAAAATTTAAAATGTATGTCCGTTTTTCGCCTAGTCCTGAGACCAGTGATCGGATGTCTACCAAATTTAGTAAAGGAGCTCAAAAAACATAATCTAGTGCACAGCAATATTTTCGAAATTCGAATAAATGCAATTTTTCTTTCTTCAACTCATTTCAGAACTTTTCTTATAGAGCTGCATTGCGCATAATTATTAGAATTCCTTGTCATAAACTGACCAATTTTTTTTCAAGAAATATTTGAAGATGTTTATTGAATACAAAAGTGCACTAGTTCGTACGACAGTTTGGCTTTAGAATTTTCCACGTGTGTGAAAAACGTCATCAGAAATTACATCAGCATAAGTTCGACAGTGCCGAGTAAAGCCCATTATTTTTTAAACTTTATCTATTATTATGCAAATACTACGTAATGTGCGAAACAAATTTGCAGTAATTAATATTTATTTAAGAAAATCATTCTGCAATCGGATTAACTCCAATTTTCATAGGATATAAAAATGCTTTTTTTTTTTTCGGAAGGCGGGTACTTAGTTAGTAAAGAAGTGAAATGTTAAAGCATAGTTAAAATAAATACTGACATATTAGATGTTTAGCCTCTTTCACGAAAGTAGAGTAATTTCACATGTTCAACAAACAGCTATTCTCCTATCAATAAGTTTCTAAGCTTTGAATTGTGACTCAAATGATACAATGATTTAAACTGTGTCGATATTTTAAAAATGCTTCCCGGGATTTACAATACATGGCACATTATATTAAAAAAAAGCTTTTTATTGCACAACTATTGTTTGAAGACTATTTAGACACTTATATTTGTTAAGTTTTAACTAATGATTGATAGAGTTCAAATCTTTTTCCAACACAATTATGTTATTGCCAACACATGTCATAATTTTATATAACGACGAATTTTTCTGAGTGAAGTCTGTATAGTATCAATAATCTACGGAAAATGGTAGATGTAGAATTTACAGACAGTTGGTAGCGACACACTAAATAATTCACATTTAATACAAATGGTAAGAATAATTAATGCATAATAACAATGGTCGTGTTTCTCTCTATTCTAAAAAAAAGTAAAGGCCGCTGGCGCTGTCAAAGCTTGTCAGCTTATCTCCTCCTAAACCGTGGGGATTTGAGTTTCGACTAAGGTGCTCACAGATTCGAAAAATTCCGAGGAACCTGCTAAGCTGAGTTAAATTTCGAAAATCGATTTATTTTAGAAGATATTAATAAAAAACTGAAAAAATAAACAGAATGGTAGCCAGATTGGGCATAAAATCATTCATTCCTTTGCAACAAAGCGTTTCCAAGTATCTAGAATCGCGTGAAATTTACAAACATGAGTTAGAATGACGCCCATTTTACGCCAAAATAAAAACTATCTTTCATCTATATTAATAAAACAATGTGTAAACTGTTAGTTAGTTTGTTTGAATGTGTCTCGCGGTGATCGTAGACTTACCAAATTTTGTACGGAAATTTTCCATGACAGTTCCCGACACACCTCGAAGCGATTTTTTCAAAATTCGAATTCAGAGCAGGAATGAAATGTTTTATACTCAAAAGAAACATATTTAGAAATTTTCTGAGACTAAAATGTGCAACTTTTTAATTTGGCTAAAAATTAAACGGTTTTGTGCGATTTTGAGGAGATGATTCTAATGCTTGGCGTAATTTATCGTCTGCTGAATACACATGAGAATAAAGTTTTAAAATTTTCATTCAGTTGGAATTGTGCATTTTTCTGTGCAGATTTTCTCCATCTATTAATGACTGTGTCATTTTATCTCTCACCCCCTTTATTGAAAATTGTATGAAAAACGTGTCCCAAAAATGCGACATAAAAGAATGCCATATAATTTTACATATATTTAAATACCATTAGTTCACAACAGCTTTAATCTATTGTTACAATATTTCGTAAGCTACAGAATATGCTTCACATGTATTTTTTACATATATTTAAATACTATTAGTTCACAACAGCTTTAATCTATTGTTAAAATATTTCGTAAACTGTAGAATAGGCATCACCTGTTTTTTCTCTATAAATAGGTTACAATAATATGAAATAAGTAACTCAAAATGTGTTTCACAAAGTTGACAATTTTCAAATAGTAAGTTCGCTTAGACAACAGGAGTTTAGAATGAGCGATTATTCGTTTTTCCAAAACAGAATAACTAATATCTTGAAAATGAAAAATAATTAAAATGCAGATTATTTTAAAGCCGGTTCTCGTCCAGCTGGATGATTGGCTACCAGTAGAAATATTGGGCTGCGTTAACTATGCCATTATAGCAGTTATAGTACACTTTGGATATTGGCTTGCGCGACGAGATGGTATAATTCGTGGTGTTAAGTACGACAATCTGCAAACGATTATGTAAATGAAAATATGGATAACGGTTTTCCGGTAACCTTAAATGAACAGTAAATATAGGTTGTGACCATGTGTAAATCGCCAAATAATGAAAAGTCGCCATGGGTGGCAAGCTATCCTATCTGTTCCGTAGCTTTTATTAACTTTACTTGTACGCAAGTCGCCAAATAATGAAAAATCGCCATGGGTGGCCAATTTGCAAGGTGTCCAATAGGTTATTAAAAATACAGCCGAAACAGATTTTCTGATTTTATTATGCTTTAGCTCCTAATTAATATAACTTTTGAATGGCAATACTAAATATCATTGTGTTTCTGAGGAGTGCCAATCATTTTTCCAGCGATTATAAGCGGAGTCCGCACTCCAGGAAGAGTATAGCTCAGGACCCGTACAACACGGATTCCCATAACAAAATATCTTCCGTGTTATGAGGGGGAGGGGCTCTACTGTAGTGTGAAGTTTAAATTTATGTATCAATGAACATGCAAGAACCATGAAATGTGTAGCTCAGTAACATTCTATCTGATCCAATCTTCGGGTTTTGTCTGTTGAAATTATGTCTTTTTTACGAATAAACCTTATTAGGGGCTGAATGCCTCATACGAAAAGCGAGCGTAGCGAGTCTGGGGGCCTTGGCCCCTAGTATTATAAAATTAAACTCGATATTTGTAAGGGAAAAATTTTTAACTCATATCTACTTTGTTTATCTCTCATATTTTCTTTCTCTGGAAAAAAATTTAGATAAATATAAATGGAAGATAAAAAAGTTTGGAAGCTTATTTTATTATCCGCCGTAGACAAAATATTTAAACTAAAATTAAAACAAGAGAAATAAAAATAAAACTTTTCACTGTTTTAAATCTTTTTTTTCACGAAAAAAAAATAAGTGCCGTGTGAAATTCGCATATTTGCTCACAAAAATGTATCAAAATAATTTTTTTTTTTTTTTTTTTTTTTTGCTGTTTAAAGATTTTTTTTACGTATTACAGCAATATTTAAAAATAGAGAAAACATCCAAAACTTTATAGGAATTATACCTCTACGGCAGCAGAAACTTTTATATTGTTATAAAACCATCTCCCAAGATATCTCAAAACTTTCGGAATAATATCGAATTATTGTTATCGAGTTGAACTTCCGTAGATTTTTTTAATACGTACAATTCCATTCAAGCGCGCTCGCATGCTAAAAAAATATCCTAATCCAAATGGCTGTACCATGTTACCTAAAAATAAAATGTTATTCGCGAATTTATCATAATTGAAGGGTAAGATATTCAATTTGTGATTAACTATTACATCTTTAACTATTAATCACCGTACAAGAACTGGATGAGTAAGGATGAAAAAAAAAAAAATATGTCGTACTTCATGGACGACACGAAACGTAGCATAAGCGAAACAGCTCATTAAAAGGGCTCATAGAGCAAGCCCATCATTAGGTCGTTTTATTATCGAAAAGTTATCGAAACGGAATATTGAATTAAACGGGTCGTTAATGACGTCAAATTACACGAAATGGTCTCATTACTGCATTTCAATATTTCATTATAGGGAAATCTGTGCTCCTTCCATTACTGGGAACAGATAGCGGACTCCGCTGCTGATGACCTATGCCAAAAGTTTTAACATGTTCATTTACATGGATATCTTCCGCGGCGGTTGGTTGGTTGGTTGGTCCACTAGACCCTATTAATTGGAGCCGAAATTAACAATTAAAGAAGTATTTAAGGGTATTAAGCTTCACTAATTATGAGTCATTTGCGGAAAGCGTTACGTGTTCATTCTCCAGCGAATCAATATCTCGAAGTAATGGGGAGCACCTGCAGGTTATGGGGCAGTTTTGAGTCCCAATTTATTATAACTAAAGTAGGATTTATCCAGTGCTTGCGATACTTACTCAAAATGCTATCTTCTTCAGAAACCTGGAGGGGCAGTCGCGTCACGTACAAATAATTTTATCAATGAGCATGAAATTCAAAGTAAACATTTTGAAAATATATATATAAACTAGCTGAAGTACCCGTCGTTGACGGGTTAGTACTGAATACAAATTTCTAAAAGCAAGAACTTTCGTCAGCATTGTAGGAGTACACAGAATGGATGTAGTATGTTGCCAAAGTAAAGAAAGCGAAATTATAATTTTTATGCATTGTTAAAATATTACAGGTTAGAGAGTCACTAAGTAATATCATTTCATTCGCTTTAGTCGTAATTATGGGATGCGCGAACGAATATTTACGCATATTGAAATAATTTTCGCAAAATCTCAAAATCTAATCAACATTTTTGAAAAATTGGAAGCCTAGAATTTAAGTTGAGTGACAACCTATCCTGTCACCCAATTTCGTTTAATTCCCTGCAGTCTTTATTTCGTGATGCTGGAACAAAAATTTTAGCATTTTTAAACGATTTTCACAAAATCTCAAAATGTAATCAAAATATTTTAAAAATTCAACACCTATAAATTAAGATTAGCAACTACCTATCATATCACCAAATTTCGTATTATGTCGTTATTACGCGATGCTTGAAGAAATATAACCGCATTTTGGGAGAATTTTCACAAAATCTCAAAATCTAATAAAAATGTTTAAAAAATTGGACACCTATACTTTATGTTGAGCAACAACCTATCATGTGACCAAATTTCATATCATTCGCTTGAGTCGTTATTACGTAATGCGTGAACAAAAATTCACTCAGTTTGAAACGATTTTCGCAAAATCCCAAAATCTGATCGGTTTTTTTTAGATGCTTATAGTTTAAGGTGACCACCTATCATTTCACCAAATACCATTTTTTCACCTTTGCAGTTATTACGTGATGTGCGAACACAAATTTACGCAGTTTGAAACAATTTTCGCAAAATCTGAAAATCTAATCAAGATTTTTTTAAATTCGACGCCTATGTTTTAAGTTGAGTGACCACCTATCATGACACCTAATTTCATATCATTCGCTTCAGTCATTTTTACGTGATGCTTGAACACAAATTTACGCAGTTTGAAAGGATTTTCGCAAAATCTGAAAATCTAATCAAGATTTTTTAAAAATTCGACGCCTATGTTTTAAGTTGAGTGACCACCTATCATGACACCCAATTTCATATCATTCGCTTGAGTCGTTTTTACGTGATGCTTAAACAAAAAAAGCGTCACGGACAGAATGACAGAATGACAGAATGACAGACAGACAAACTTTTTTTTGAGGGTCGCATCGGATTCCCGGGTGCTTGAAACGGATAGGAATCGCAAAATTTTTGAATTCCAAGAAATGTACAGACAAAAGTCTAATTTTATTTATATAGATATCGCCGAAGCAATCAAAACAGCGAAATATGAGATTTATTAGGTGGAAAACTAGACTCCCGTATAAACGTGTCTATACGGCTGCAATGTGAATTTTAGTTTGTGTGAAGTTTAGACAAGGAAACTGGCGTAAGTAAGGATAAACCGGATCCTGGATCAGAAATTAATTAAGATGAAATATGTGGAGCAGAGGCTGAATTCCCATATCAAGGCACTCAAGCGAGATTTGTTTTCGTCCGAAACTAGATTGGAAGAAGTTAAAAAGATAGCAGCTGATGAGAATATTCGAAGAATCCAATGAACGCATTTAATTTTTTTTTACTGGTAAAGAAAATTATTTCTTACTTCAATGTTTCTGAAGTATTTCTTACGGATATTTGCAAATAGATCGAGATAGTTAATATTACTTCTCCTTTAGACTCACTGATCATTACACGGTTAAACATATAGTTCAACATTTCACCGAAATTCCGGTGCCAATTTAGCTGCAACCGGTATTTTGAAATTGGGTGCTAAGATTCACCATTTTAGCGGCGTTTTTTAAGCACCATTTTATAGCAAAATTAATGCTCACTACTAGAAGAAAAGGAAAAAAAAAGTTATACTCAGGACTTGAACCCACAGCGACTGGTTCAAATGATCGCGCGTTGACAACTGCCAAGACTGACAAAATGTTTTTCCCAAAACAAATTATATATATGTCATTGTTTTATCTCAATTTTAAATAAAAATTTTCTTGTTAAAAATAGAATATTGAGCTCTGGTATTTTACACGTGATTTTAGATAAGTAATAATAACTCAAAAATATTGATGAGTTGAGCTATAACTAGTTTCTGTTCTCTTTTAAATGAATGTAGATAGCCGTTGCTGTAAAACATCTTTATTCGATGTCAAATGGGGTAGCTCCTTTACCCAGCCTATGTTTTTTAACAAAGGTTCTTTCATCCAATTTTGAAAGATTTTTCTTTTCGGAGAATGAGGCAGATTTTTTCTTATTTTTTGCCATCGCCGCTAACCTCCTAACGCGAGCTAACGGCGGCCATGTTAGTTGACCGGAAAACTCAGTCTTTCACAGTTGAACCGAAATCTGGGTTCGATTGGTACTTGGCTTTTATAAGACATTTTCGGGTAAACCATTAATACGGTTCAACGTATATGACATTGCTTGTAACTCTCCGATTTCACCGGTTATTTGGTGAACCGTTGAACTTATATTTATAACAGTGTAGTAATACAATAAAAGATGATTTTTTTTTTTTTACACCCAATACACTAATACTCTCGTACTAACATTAAACCTGCATGTCATGAAACTTTCAAATAAATAAATTCTTATGCATAAAAATGACTTTCAAAAATAGACAGAACAGTTATTCATTAAGGGAAATATTGCAAAATACTGTTATGTTTAAGAATTTTTTTCTGTGAATATTTTGTAACTGTTATCACGTTCACCGTTTGTAATAGTGTATTCCCACAGCCTGTAAAGATAAAATCTAAATTTTTTCGAGTCTCTATCGTAAGTGTATTTTTTGAGAAACTTAAAAAGTAATGAGATTCCTTGAAAACAGTGGGCTTAAGACTTACAAAAGTGACATTTTGGACCCTGCCTATTTCTATTTAATTCTGAATTTTTGGTTTCCTTATCAAGCGGCCCCAGCATGGCTAAGTAGATAAGCTACTGAAAATGAGAGAAGGATGATGAAGCGTGAAGTTCCGACCAAGCCCCGCTCCTTTTGCATTCCTTCTAGAAGAGATATTTTATTTTAATGCATGTCCAGCAAGCAGATGGATGATATTTTATGAAGGAAATGGAAATTTCGAAACCATGTCTATACGAATTAATACGTGGTTTATGAGTGCTACACGTGATTTTTATTACTGTTTTACATTTTATAGTGTCAAACTTATGAACACTTTGTCATTATAAGAGTTCATGTTTGTTATGTCGCAACAGCAATAAGGAAAAGCAGAAGTAGTTCATTCTTTTCAATATGAAACGCGATATACACCTTTTCAAAGAGGGTATACTCATGAAAAAGTGCCATGCATTGGTGAATTTATAATTTTTTTTCTAAAATGTACTCAAATACGTTAAAAACGTATGCATAAGATAACTTAACCCGTAAGCAGGCGCGCTGGGGTAAATCTCACCCCAGCGACTTTTTTTCTTCGTAAAATGGGAGAAATTTTTTGAGAACAAGTTTGCCCCGTCTTCTACCTTTCAAAGTCAAGGTCTAGTTGGGGTGGGTGAAGGAATTTCGTTTCTTTGTTATCCGGAAGGGAAGAAAATTCCACTTTGGGATTAAATACTCCCGTGCGACTAACAACGTTTCATTACGTTGTTAACGTAAACTAAGTATAAACTAAATGTAAATTAACTATAAATTGACGTTACACTATTGGTATGTATTGATAAAAGGTTATTAAATGAAATTAATATATTTATAAAGTAATTAGTGTTTTTAGGTATAAAGCATATCATATGCGATTTTCTTCTCAGAAAGCATGGTATTTAAAGAAACTGCCAGAAAATCTCTCAATAAATATAAAAAGCACGATTTCTTCCCATGAAACTTAACAGAATTGATGTATTTTATGTTATAAGTCCACAAATTTGTTTTTAAAGCGTTTTTAGTCAAAAATATAAAGAAGACAAAATGGGGTAAGATTTACCCCATACGACTGCTTAAGTTACAAAAGTAGACGCGCGTGCTTACGGGTTAAACTGAGATTTTCTTAGTTATATCTTTCTTTGGATTTTGATGCTCTCAAATGAAATTTAAGATTTAGTTGAAACCACTAAAATTCAGTCAACTCCATAAACAAAACAAACACCAAGAAAAAAAATTCATACTATGAAGTGTTTTCTGGTTCAATTTGATACACATCCAAAGTAAATGTATATCTATAGCCTCCATGTCCTAATAGCATGGCCGCCAGAGGAACAATACCTCATATTGCAAGTGCATTTCTTTTAGAAAAGTACTTTTTCGCCCCATGATATCCTATTTTCCTTCCCCATCCCCAAGACTGACTATTTTTAGCTTCGTAGCATCGATAAAAACAATTTTTTTCAGCCGTTCATTCATGGTTTAAAAATTTTTTTTAAGCATAGCTGGCCACGTCTGTCTGTCATGCATCTAAACATTTCTTCATGCACAAAAATCTATCCAAAACCTTGGATTTTTTAGCAGCGCAGTAACAGTAGGTTCCTGAATTTAACTTTTATGCTCTTGTATATGTCAGTTTTCGAGATGATATATTGTTAATTTTTTTCTTATCACATAAAAATGGCTAAAATGATTTTGTTTCACTTCAGATGCTGCTTATGCATCTCAAACATGGGCGCCGGCAGTATAGGGCAAGGGGGGTGGCAATGCCTACCCTGGATTTTTGTATGCAGTGTCTTTGTTTGCTTTTTTGCTCTTTCCAACATGGTAACCATATGTTGAAGTAGTCTTTGTACCCCCCCCCCCCTTGAGTAGTCTTTGACTTCCCTGGGAAATATTCTGCTGGCGCCCATGATCTCAAAGTATTGACAAAACTTAATAAACGGAGTTAGATTTGATATGCACTCAGTATAAGATAAATGTCAAGTACATGTTACCATGGCTGCTTATTTAGAACATTTTTTCCTACAGATCCGTTTCAAGCAAAACCAGCTGTCATGCTGTTTTTAGAGCTATTTTGCTTTCCATAGCAAAATATTTTACAGTTTCGAATCTTTTTGTTTGTGCTGATTCGTGTTTACGCTAACTGAATTCTTAAAGTAATATCCCGACACATAAAAAAAAAATTCCTCTTTGAGCCTTAGAGCGACGCGTAACAGACTATATCTAGACCAGCTACACCATCAATTTATATCTCAGATTGATTTCAAAGATTGCACAATTTCGTCTGTTTTTATTTTCTCACTGTAAAGTTTTTCGACATTTTATAACAATAAATTGATATTGATGAAAAAGAAATTCCCGGAAGAGCTGAAAAACAGATTAATTTAAGAAAAAGCAAACTATACCTATTTTCTACTCCCTAAACAGTTTCATAGAAAATCTTTTTTTTTTTCATTCGTTTAAAAAAACAATGCTAATAACTCCTTATAATAACGTTTCATTTGTTATTCAATAATGATAAACTAAATTAACTTGATGTATACCCGATTGCTATTCCCTCTTGGTTTTTTTCACTTTCTAAATAAACCAAAACCAACTTCTAAGTTGCTGTTAGAAAGAAGTTTTCGCTTTTATACAAATCTTTACTTCATACCTTTGAGTATTGAAAGAATTTATTAAAATATCTCCCTGAAAGAATAACAAATATTAGTGAATAAATAATAAAAATAACGCTTAATTGTGTAGTGGATGTTATGGAAAAATTTATCCTCTTTTATTTAACGTCAAATCACATACTATTTATTGTTTTTTGTCGATTATGCAGAAATATTTAAAAAATGAACAAGCGATGCAAAGAAATAATTACTTCATTTAATTACAGTTCAATATAACATTTCGGCGCGTGATATTTATTTTTTCTCCCGTGTAACGTCATAATTAAACTTAGTAAAAACACAGCAGCAAATTAATAGTCATTTTTGATTATTTTTTTTATTATAATCATTATTTGTTAGATTCATTTACAGGAGTAATCACAAGAATCATTCGCCTGTGGTGTCGCACAATTATCCACGCAAGAGTTGCTTTATTTAATTTCCGATATATCCGATGGTCTGTTGCTAAGTAGTTCTCTCTCTTTTTTCAGAGCTTGAAAATGCGCGATTTTGAAAAGCAGGTTTTTTTTTTCCCGCCCAGCATAATGTACAAAAATTTTATTTATTTTATTTCCTATTAAAAATTGAAGTTATATTTATTTTGCATTAGTTTTTCCAATAGGAATTGAGATCTTTAATTTCTGTTTAGAAGCGTTCCAAGAATAAAACAATTATTGAACTCGATACAATTTGGCAAAAAAATGCCTTTAGTTTTGATTTTCTTAATATTATTGCTTAAATATTAGCAAAAAAATATTCCAGAAGAAACCGATAATCTGGTACGTATCAATCTGGACATACGTTTCTGCCGAAAAATTTTCGTCCTTCTTCACCAGAAGTCCACACACAGTACCACTGAAGAGTGGGGGCCGATATGCATATTTTCTTCATTTATAGTTTATTAGCTGTTTAGTTTATAGTTTTTTTTTTCAGTCCCCACTCTTCTTGGGGAACTATGGTGGTCATTAGAGGTAATTCGGTAACTGTTTTTATTTCTTCGAACACAAATTTAGACATTACGCTATTTTAATGCTAAAATTTATTTTTATAAATTATTCTCTTTCGATATTTTTTCTATTTGTTAACATAAAGCAACATTCTCTAATGTTAACGAAAATAACAAACACAATGTACTATGTAAAATGAATTTCTCGCCAGCTACAGAAAGTATCATGCATCTTTTATATTGTGTGTTATACATCATTTAGACTATTTACTTTTATCTTTGCACTAATTGTTTATTTAAGACGCTCTAATAATTCATTACTTACATTTTCAAAGTTCTATCTAAATAAGACAGGGTTCTGTTTACTAGAAATAAAGCTGGTTTATTCAGTAAGAATTGTAAACATCATATTTTATTTGCATGTACTACCTGAAGCATTTACTGCTTTTGTATTAGAAAATGTTAAACGACTGTTTAGTAAAATTTGAAAAACAAATGTAAAGAAAACCTTAAGAAAAGAAAAAAATATTGAAGATTAACTCAGTTTAAATTTGTAAAAAATGTTTGCGCTGTTTTACGTAAAGTGAACGGAGAATAAACTTTAATACAATGGTTTAAATGTATAAAGAAGTACTAAAATTATCAGACTAAGTTTCTTTATATTTACACATCTCTTGAAATTTTTTTAAAAATATAATTAACTTTAAAATACGAGTATTTTAATCTTATATATATATATACATATGTATGTAGAATTATAACAGAAGTGTGGTATCATTTAGTTTTTTTTTTACTAAGCAAACATAAAATCAGATGTCTTAGAGATTTTAAAATGCCCTGATAAAAATTGTCTAAATTGAAAGCACTAGCTCTCTAAAATAGTTAATTCCCAAAGAGGATTGTTTACTGAAAATGTCAACTTATTTATTTTGATAAAGATAGCGATCGCATTTACTGATGATTTTGTATTTTATTAATTTCAATGCAGATTCAAAGACTAGTGTACATATAGGAAACATTTTACTCTCCCAAATGTATCGAAAAATAGACCCTAAGAAATAAATGAGTCAATTCTTTTATCAAATTCAATATGCATGTACTTTTAGGAGTACATATCTTTTGCAAGAAAGGTAAATGCATTGTTTAAATTTCATTCATTTAAAATTTGATGAAAACAAATTCTTTTTTAATTCTCTATGTGAAACGTAAATGATCTAAATATGCTTTGTGATGCTTTGTCCGAGATGACATGTTTTATAAAATACCCAAAGTTAACAATTTAGACATTTCAAAGTAAATTATTTTGGAGTACGCAGATTTCATAACATACGTGATAAATCTCATACATAGACTTGAATACACTTGTTAAATTACACGTTTAAGTACGTATTCGCTTAGTATTGAAAATAGAGAAAAAAACCATTGTTAACATAGATAATTTTGCCGCTCTCACCATGTTTTTATTGAAAATTTTGCATCCAAATGGAGGAAAGCACAAGGTACTGGTATGTTCGTTTTTGTGTGTGTGTTAGTGATGGGCTTGAATGAATGAGACTATTAAAATAAATCGGTTATCAAATGCATTCCAGATTATCAACTTTGAAAGATGCATTTGAAATCTTGAATAGAAATCGCGATTACAAATCGAGTATTGGAACAGCGCAATCGCGATTACTATTCGAATAATCGAATAATAAAATTGCTAATGTATTCGAATAGGGAAATCGTGATTGCTACCCAGAAAGAGAAATCACGATTGTAATTCGAAAATTGAAATCACGACTACTATTCGAAAACTGAAATCACGATTTCTGTTCGAAAACTAAAATCAAGATACTATTCGAATGATGAATTCGCAATTACTATCCAAAAAATGAAATCACGATTACTATTAGAGTATTAAAATTGCGACTGCTATTCCAATAGTGAAAATGATGGATATTCACTACTCGAGCAGTGAAATTGACGAATATTCACCAATCGAATACCGAAAATGGCGGATATTCACTATTCGAACAGTAAAAATGACGGATATTGACTATCCGAACGGTGAAATTGACCGATATTCACTATTCCAACGGCGAAACTGACGAATATTCACTATTCCAACAGCGAAACTGACGAATATTCACTATTCCAACAGCGAAACTGACGAATATTCACTATTCCAACGGCGAAAGTGACGAATATTCACTATTCCAACGGCGAAATTGACGAATATTCACTATTCCAACGGCGAAATTGACGAATATTCACTATTCCAACGGCGAAATTGACGAATAGCCACTATTCGATGAATCTCTTATTGATTCTATTCGAGCAGCAGTACTCGATTGTAGAAATCATTCGAGTATCACATCACTAAGAAAATCGGGTAGGGTTATTCACAGACTGATTCGTCAAGTAATTTCAACTTTAAATCATGAATGCACAGTATGCCATGATTTTTATTGCCTTTTTTTTATTACTTCCTTCAATTTCAGTGCTAGAAAATGGCAGAAACAAAGCTGTACACCAGACTTCGTGCCGATTACAATCGACTGTAATCGATGACTAAAATAATATTTTACAAATTTTACAAAAATGCTATGATAAAATTGCATTATTATAGAATTCTTTTGATATTTCATATCTTTAACTTCAAGATTACAGTTATTTTACTAAATTAACATTCACTATCCATAATATTTATGGAAATTGATAGTAATCGTAAACCGTTTCATTTCTTGTAATCGATTACAGATGATCGTGTAATCGCACGAAGTCTGCTGTACACCTAATATTATTACTCCCTATCCATCAATCCTACATATAAAAGCACTCGCCCATAGTACAGTAAGTTACTCAACACAAAAGGTAAATTAATACTCGCTCATATTCAATTAATAAAGATGAACAGCAGCAACACATCCTCTTCCTTAATCCTCAACAATGAGAACCCATAAGAATTCAGTCTTTTCTCTTTGTGCCTCACCTTAATAACGGCAAAGACTTATCTGGTAACATTAGAAGAGAAGCAGAAACATCAGGCGAATGGATACAAAAGCTTATGCCGCAAAGCGGATAGATTCTGTGTTGTGCCATATACTGTTTTATTAATGATACAAGCAATGCTCCAGATATTGTTTCTTTGATGTATATAGCACAGGAAGAAAGATGAGAGGGATTTTCTTTGCAACTTACCTAAACTACCTCAAATAACAATGTTCCTGTCAATATATTGCCTGCAAGAACTATTTTCTTCAAAGGAGAAATAGAGATATTTGTTTGTTTGTTTGTATATTTATTTATTTCTTCCCCCCATCCCGTTGCCGACGTAATCAACAGATTGGGGAAAAGTAAGTGCTTAACATTCTTTTGTAACATACTGAAGTATACACATAGGCTATTTAATAATCAATTGATTTGCACAGCATACATATAATAAGTACATATGTGAATACTGTTAACAAGCATATACAGGGTCAATATAAGTCACGGGATAAATTTCTTCGGGAAGTAGATTATTCAAGGTTGGTTGGTTAACCCTTTGAGGCGCAACCCTTCCCAATGCTGAAAAAAGGGCAGCCGTTGCCATCGCTAGACTGAACGACCAGCAAGAGGGCGGACGATCGAAACGTTCATCGCGTGCCACAGACCTAGAGACCCTTTTTTGACGACAGCTGGCTGTGCCCGCGCATAAGTACATACTAATACATAAAAGTAAACGACATAATTTTACATGTATTTAAATACTATTAGTTCACAACAGCTTTAATCTATTGTTACACTATTTCGTAAGCTGTAGAATAGGCTTCACATGTATTTTTTACATATATTTAAATACTCATAGTTCACAAAAGCTTTAATCTATTGTTATACTATTTCGTAAGCTGTAGAATAGGCATTCCATGTATTTTTCTATAAATAGGTGACACTCCTAAAAATTTCAACATAGGGTTACCAGGAGAAATACGCGAAAGAGGAGCGATAAAATGACAAAGTCCATTAATATCGTTTTAATATAGCAATAATGAAATTGAAAAAGTAGGGGTGGTTCAGGCGGATCTTTCCCCTGACAAGGCTAGAACAGCCGAGTTTTTACATATATATGTATGAATTTTATGTAAATAAAAGCACATTACTTCCCGCTACACCTAATGTTACTCACTTACTTTACCATATCCCACGCGCCAGTAAGCTCAACAATACAGCAATGAAATATAACTGGAAATGCTAGCGGAATCAATATTGAATACTAATATTGAATCGCCGTTCGTGTTTGACCGACAGGTATGAATACGCATGTGCATGTTCTCACAGTAAACACGATAGCCCGGGACTGTATCTTGAAGACGTGCTTCACGAAAGCATTGTCCTAGGACTTCCGGCTATTTATCTGTAAGCAACATTCAGTTTATTTTCAACAGGAGGGGGGGGATGCAGAAATTGCCTTCTTTTTCTTCTGCTTATCGTAGTACAATCGAACGAAATTTTAAAATCGCATGAAACATTTCTGTATTTACAATCAAATATTATCTTCGAAGTTTATTGCTTGAAATAAATGTATGCAGGGATGTCCCAAGAACGCTGACTTAGTCTTGTTTTTTAAATACTGATCACGTATACAATACAAAGCTACTTAGAAAAATGTACATACGAAGTACATACCGGTATATACCGGTCTTACGAAGGTAGTTTATAATATATATACAAAATTTGAGCTCATTCGAATGTACCGTTCAGGAACTATCCTGTTCACTGACATACACACAAACACACGAATTTTTTCATGATTACAATACTTTCCTTAGAGGGTACATGTTCGGGAATTAAAAATTGGAATTATATTATCTTTTTCAAAAATAAAATGATCATAGGATTTAGTAGCATTGCGCGTCTGTTTTACATCACCCATAATGTTGTTAACAGCCTAACAGTGTTGGAAATTGTCTTTCACACTGAAACAAGGTTCAGACAATTATATATTTCAGTGTTGGAATAGTTTATTTCCTATATTTAAGGGTCATAAACACCGACGGGTACCATTTGAAATGGATAACACTGCATTTCGTTTTCACACTTAATCTATTGCTGATAAATCCAATGCAAAACACATTGAAATAAAAAGGGGAATAATCTAATAAATATCCAACTATAAATATAAGATAAATAAACTACCGAGATACTTTACGTGAATTCCTATTTGAGCTGTTCCAGTTCTAGATTATTAAAAGTACACAAAATTTGAAAACTGGGAATCAAATATTCATGTGCTTGCTGAACTCAAAAATCTATAAAAACCCATTAAAGCATCGTATTTCGTTTTTCGAAGACACAACATCGTAAAAAATTCACCAGGCCATTAACTCAGATAAAATAAACTCGTGCATCCTTCCGATGAAAATTTAAAGTTCCTATTAACTTTTGATAAACTTCGTGATAAATCTATGTTGTGTTGTAGCGTCTAAATAAAAGCCTGGCAAACAGAATTTGTTGTATAGACAACGTTAGCATAAATTTAAATTTGGTATGTTTATTCCTTGTGAAGTACATTTCAATTTCGGTAGTCATGAAATATGAAACAGGTTCCGCTTATTTTTCAAATGTCTGACTTAAAAAATATATGCATATATTGAAAAATGCTTTGCATCATTTAATATTTACGGAAATGATTTTTATTATTACAATATGCAGTTTTAGCTTACAGTCTATTATATTTATTTGTATTTTGAGTAACCTAACAGCGACACCAACAAAAAGCTTGAAAATATAATTTTACTTTGATTGTTTGAAAATTTCTTTCATAATTAATCTTATTATTAATTAAAATTTAAAAATTATTGAGAATATAATAGTAAATTTAACTACCAAGAAGTAACAAAGTAAAGTACTTGATTACAGACTTTGCTGCAGTTATTTTTTTTCAACACATCTCTTGATTATTTTGTAATCATCAATTATTATTTGTGTAGTTGAATAATTTAGCAATAGGAAATTTTTACTTTGTTGTATTTTGATAGTTGACAAAAATGATTTTGATTTCATTTCATTAAAGCAAATCTGTACAAGGGGTATCTGCATAGGGAGACGGCCCAGGGCGGTGGACTTTTTAAGGGGTCCAACGTGTATTTACCCAGAATCCTAGACCTTCACACTTCAGTCATCTACCAATGTTCAATGTCTTACCCACTCGACTATTGGTCAGAGCAAGACTGGCAGATCAGATTTTTTTTTTTTGGGGGGGGGCGCTAAGTTATGTAAAATATTTATTTCTCCCCAAACAAAATATGGAATAAAGCAAAATTTTAGCCTAAACCATAAGTAAAAATTTTTGGAAGGGTCTAAGTTATAAAAAAAGATCATTTTACCTACATAAGTCTATAAAGCAGATTGTTACCCTTTAGCAATCTCTTCTGGGGAGGGGGTCGAAGCCCGCTAGTCTCCCCCTGGATCCGCTACTCACCTTAGACATGCATGAAATCATGGACAAATATGGAAATTCGAAAGACGGAAAATGAGATGGCGAGCATTTTGTTTAATGCTGAATGCCAAGATTTTTAAACTGTTTAACCAAAAAGTTTAAGAAAAAATTATCAGAGCAAATTTTAAAAGATTTTAAGATAGTTGAAATCTGTAGAATACAGTAAACTTTCAAAATTGCAAGTTTCCTATTAAAGGTGTTGTAAGAGTAACTAGAGCAATTGTTCAAGTCGTGATTATTGTTCAATATTTATGCGCATATCGTCTATCTGAAAATGCATAAATATTAAAGGATGTTGTCTAAGTTCGACATGATTTATTTATTCACTTTTTTTTTTTGGCTGTAAACTGTTAATTTGACGTCATTTATCAAGTGCGTTAACACCCTGATACTTAGAAGACGAAAAGATGCATCAGTTTCGTCTTCTAAATTTTTATTTATTATTATTATTATTATTATTATTTTTGATAAAGCAGAAGTTTGAAAATATAGAGAAAGATTACTTTATGTGGATACATTTTGTTTTCACAGAGGCGACTACTGCACGAGTTAATACGTGTATGGTTCAAAAAGTAAGACAGCTAGTCCTTTAATCTACAGGCGTCCATTCACGGAAACAGTGTTTGGGTTTAACCCTTAAACGCGCAGTGTTCCCGCTCCCGGGAACACCAAACTCTGACGTTTTGACTGTTACCAGTCACGAAGAATAGATTCGATTTCTATAAAAATAGTTGCGGGTGATATAGCTCCACGAGAATCCTTTACTTTTCAGCACGTCATTTGCCGTAAAAAGATTATTTTTAACAGCACTGGCATCTGCCGAAAAATGGAAGAATGCGACAACAGCTGGTCAGACTGCCCAGTGCTGAAAAAAGGGCACCTGTTGCCACTGCTCGACTTAACTAACAGAAAGATGGCGGACGTTCAGCACCGCAAGATGGCGGACGTTGTGTCGCACAGCCAGCTGTGTCAAAAAAGGGTCTCTCGATCTGTGGCACGCGATGAACGTTTCGATCGTCCGCCATCTTGCTGGTAGTTAAGTCGAGCGATGGCAACGGCTGCCCTTTTTTCAGCATTGGGCAATCTGAACAGCTGTTCTCGCATTCTTCCATTTTTCGGCAGATGCCAGTGCTGTTAAAAATAATCTTTGGTAAAGGGTTGCGCCTCAAAGGGTTAAAGGCAGCCCATGTGGTTATAAGCTATCTCCATTCCAAATTTCATCCAAATCCATTCCGCGCAAAAAGTAACAAAGAAACACACTTTCGCATTTATAATGATTTACAGCAATACATATAAGGATACGAATACTCAATTCCAATATGTATTATTAAGTATCAGTAATATAGAACCATCAATTAGTTCGGTTTCACTAACACATAAAAAAAGGATTGAGAAGAAAATACACCTTTTACAAAACATGAGACTTGGAAAAATATCAAACACTGTGATTAATCTTTTTTTTTTCGCAGTCTGTAAACTGTCAATTTGACCTCATTTATCAAGTCTGTTTACACCCTGATATTTAAAGGAAGAACTGTTCGATTTTTTCAAAAAATTTATTTTTGCAGAAAGGCAGAAATGTGATTTGGGAGAGAGACAACTTAGATACATTTTGTTACATAGAGGGATTGAACATGTCAGCAAAATTCGACCATTATAGGATCTATTGTTGTACGAGATATTAGTTGTGGGTGTAGTTGTCATTCGCAATAAATAAAAAAGTAGTAAAAGCACTTGTTAGAATACTATTAACCCTTTAACGACCAGCGTTCCCGCTCTGGGAACACCAAACTCTGACGTTTTCACTGTTGCCAGTCACGAAGAATAGATATAGAAGAATACGAATAGAATAGAACGTAGAATAGAATAGAATAGAACGAACGGATTAGAAATAAAAATAGTTGCGGGTGACGTAGCTCCACGAGAATCTTTTACTTTTAGCACGTCATTTACCGTCAAAAAATGGTCCGATATGTATTATTAAGTATCAGTAATATAGAACCATCAATTAGTTCGGTTTCACTAACAGCAACTTTAATAACAGCACTGACATCTGCTGAAAAATGGAAGAATGCGAGAACAGCCAGATAGATTGCCCAATGCTGAAAAAAGGGCAGCCGTTGTCATCGCTCGACCTAACGACCAGCAAGAGGGCGGACGATCGAAACGTTCATCGCGTGCCACAGATCTAGAGACCCTTTTTTGACGACAGCTGGCTAGGGTTACACCTCAAAGGGTTAAGATAGATCGGTTTTTCCTAACTTACCATCTTCGATGCTATTAGTTACTAAATTTGCCAAGATAATTTCACAGTAAAATATAATTTGTTTTAGTAAATCTAAAAGAAAGTGTTTGTAGTACAGATAAGTGTTTAAGTTTTTTTTCTTAATTTCACCTCTGGAAAATAAAACTTATCGCACCCCGAACGGCTTCACGACAGTTAGATTTCTTCTTTAGTTTATAACATATAACTAAACATGCACTTCTTTTCAAAAATGACTGAACTCTTCCAGTATACAGTGTGATTTGTGATTGCAAACTTATCACTATAAGTATCCACTAAACAAAATTTTATTCAGCTAGTCCAAACCAGAGAGTAGAAATATACTAGAGAACGTATCGCCATTCAAAACCGTTGTCAAAGTGAGGAAAGGATGAACCACGAGACTTGCGCCAAGGACATGCGCAGAGAGGCTAGACTTTTACTTTATCGTGCCATTTGGCATGAAAAAAAAAAAAAATACATAATATATCGTGAAGGCTTAGTGAATGCATTGAATTACTCTTCATTTATAAAAAAAAAATACGTTTTAAAAACATGAAATTAAAAAAACCACTCTTGTGAAATATTACTTCAGAACCTTTCACAAAACATGAACTGTAACCCTATGCAGAGCAGCTACGTAACATTTTTTCTTAGAAATAGGACGATGAAAACGGAAATGAGCGCACTGATTACAAATGCTTCTTAGAAAACGAAGGCAAAATGGATGCGCAAGGAGGATGCGCCCGAAATTTGGCTAATAATCAGCTGATGGAACAAGTGCCTCAAATTTCGGTTGCCACAGCACTCTATTCCTTACATCGTGGTGTATTGTCGAAATTCCATTTTGGTTTTACGGATTTTGGTTTTTGGTGTTAGGGCGATTGCGCGAAAACACAAAACCAACAGAAATTTTAGGGATTTTTTTTTTTTTGGGGTATGTTTTTTTGAAAACAATTTATTGTTATACGACTTGGGAGGGAGCACTAATTCTCATTGCATGCTCAGTGTCTACACTGAAATGTTTGTGACGTTTTCGCTACATTGGAATGTAGCAAAAATTAATGAGGCTGTCGTTGGATTAACCCCCTAACTGCCATATTAGGCAGCCCTCCTCCCCTATGCAAAGAAATAAGCGCATGTAGGGCAAACGCTTCTTCAAATTGAAGTTGTTACCTGTCAAAAAATTTAGAGTATTTGCAATACTAGCAATAAATTACTGAGGAAATTATTTGAGATAGGCGTATATATACGTCCTGGGCAGTTAAAGCATCGACTGCGCAAAGCGTATTTATACGCCCAGGACAGTCAAATGTTTAAAACTTATTTTATTGACTGTTCAAAAGGGAAACTTAACTAAGTAAATAAATATAAGACAGACGCTGTACCCAGGGCTAAAACGTGGCTTCCTCTTAACAGTTGAGCAGCAACCTCACCTGCCTCATTCTTTCACTTTTTTTGTACGAGCCTTTTTTTAAAGTGTTACAGGAAAATGTGCCGCCGTGTTATACGAAACCGTGTTATAGGGGATTCTAATGTAATCCACATGTCTCTCTTTATCTTCCATTTTACAGGTTCGTAAATTTTAGAGCCTCATTGATGCAACGTTGTGCGATTCTACTGAAACAAGAATAGAAATTTACTTATTCTTCGCTTTACAGAGCAAAATTTCCTCACCGTATTCACTCTCTATTATTTTAAACGAGCTATCTACCGCTTGAAACATAAATTATACATGACATATACCGATACTTTAATTATGTACAGGAATTATTTTCGCTAAAGGAAAAAAAAAATGCACGGATACTATTATTTTTTATCCCACAAAAAAATAACGCTTCATCATTTTTTTTAATGTACACATATCAATTGAGATTAGAAAAAATATTAAATTTCCTCCGCCCTCTTCTTTATAAGAGAATTTCATCTCGTTGTCCAAGAAACGGGGGGGGAGGGGGAGAAGTAATTTTCTTAGTAATGATATAAAATTAATCACTTCGAGATGACAAGGTGTCTTTTATTACCTATCTTTAATTTCCTGCTCCGAACGTGCCTCGGGTTATTGCATAATTAAAAAATGTCTTATTTTATCACGTGGAGAGAAATAGGATGCGATTACCATGAAGAAACTACGACCGATATATAATGAATAAGTAATTTCGGTTAAATTAACAATTCCGGCTACTCCATACAAGGGCTTATTTCTGTACGTTCACTCGCATAAAAAAGATGTCACTGTAGTTTTTATCTCTTAATGTTAAAATTTTTTAGTTTGGCGAAAAAATAAAATGGCTCAAATGCCGAGAAAGTGAGTTCTAGCGGTTTGCACAGTTTCCGGCTAGGCGCAATTTACTGAGAGCTTAAGGAAACGGATTTTTGAAAACAAGTGCAAAGGTTTTATTAGAATACAGCGTTAAATTTTAATGATCCGTGCGAAAATAATGCAGTTATTAAGGGATTTCAAGCGATCTATCTTCAGCATTCTCGCGATTTTGAGGAGGATTCTAACGCTTGGCGCTATTTATCGTAATTTAATCGTCTGCTATTTGGGTTATGAATACACCTGCGTATAAGTTTTTGAAATTTTCATTCAGTTGGAATTGTGCATTTTTCTGAGCAGCTTTTCTGCATCTAATGTATTACATCCAGAAAAAAGGATGTTAGAAATATCAATTTTAATTTTGTTTAATCACACTCATGAATAATGATACACTTTCCAACTTAATGAAAGAAGGAACGAAAATAGGGAAGACCCATGGATTATAACTCTTTTTATATATAGCACTTTAGTGCGTATTTAAAAATCTGAAAGTGTGTCAGATTTTCTATGATTCTAGCGCTTGGCGCAATTTAATGAGAGGGTATTTTTAAAAACAAGCGTAGGTTATCTTATAAATAAAAATGAAATTCTGTTTGTCAATTTGTTGATTTGGGTAGTATACAATTCCACAAAAATGGACCTGTCAGCCTGAAATTTTACACAGATATGTAAAATAATATAGAATAAATGATAGTCCACTTTAAAACTTTGAAACTCCACTTTATTTCCGTTCCCGGAATTTAAGAGATTTTTTATGTTCTCCACGCAGAAAGCTTTACGTAATATTAACCCCTGTAGTGAAAAAAGTGTGTGAAATAAGCATCTTGGTTGCCATCTGTGGTGATTTTGCCGAATAAAATGTTTTAAATTCTTAAAGTAAAAATAAAAGAATAATAATGATTTTTTAGTTTATTTTTTAGGTTATTTTTTAATTATAATATCGTGTGCGCATAAGAAATGAGAGCATGAATGAAATGTTTTATACGCAAAACAATGAGGATCGAAGATATCCGAGACTAATATGTAATTTTTTTTAGTTTGGCGAAAAAAAAAATGGCTGCTAGGCCGATTTTTAGAGAGTGAGTTCTAGCGGTTTGCACAGTTTTAGGCTTTTTGGCGCAGTTTACTGAGAGCTTAAGGGAATAGCATTTTTGAAAACAAGTGTATAGGTTTTCTTAGAATACAGCATTAAATTTTAACTATCCGTGCAGAAATAATGCAGTTATTAGGGCATTTCAAGCGATGTAGCTTCAGAATTCTCGCCAATTGAGTACATTGATTTAACTTGGGGGAAATCCGCCAAATTTCAGAAAATTGAAATCTTCGCATTTAGTACATCGAGGTAACGATGAATAAAACATGTTATAGTTGATAATTTAAAAAATGCGGCTGTATTAAGGGATTCCACTTTTCAAATAAATGCCTGGCGGTCGAACCATTTCCCATTTTGATTGCTGCTAAGGCAATGCTTCGAATGATTCCCTGAAAAAACTCTTGCAAAATGGCGTATGCTGGCACTTTGGCGAAGCTTAGATTTGAAACTGGATTTTACTTGAGACTGGTATATACGTATAATAAGACTGGTTATAGATAAAAATGAATGTTGGTATGTGTGTAGGAGGTTGAAAAACTCCAGCACCGTTTCACCGATCACCATGAAATTTGGTTCACCTAAGTCTTTTATCATGGAGAAGGTTTTTATGCTATCCGTTTTCCTCTAACTTGTCACTAGCTGGCGCAGCAGAACGTCGAATTCTATTCCGTTTAGCCGTTTGCTATGCGAATATCGTCCAACCAATTTCGATGAAATTTGGTACACGCGAATATTAGAACACGGAGAATATTTTTCACTATCCATTTTGCTGTAACTTGCCGCTAAATGGCGCTGCAAAGCATCAACTTCTATACCGTTCGACCGATCGGCATAAAATTTTTTATACTTACATATAAAATAATAATCTTTTATTTACACAAATTTATGAAGTATTTAAACTGGTGGAAGTTGAACTAATGCTTTTAATCTTTTAAAAGTGAAGAACGTTTTTTTCCCCCCGCTCTCTCATTTGTGCGTGCGTGTGTGTGTGTGTGTGTAAAGCTTGAAACAATATTTACAATTCTTAAACATATATTATGAAAGGAATAATGAGTTATAATAAATTACAGTGTTTTTTAAAGTTTTAATGCATGCTTACTTACACTAAACATAAATGAAAGCTAATTAATAGAAGATGCTCGATTAAGATTAAAACAATCACAAGTTATAAAAAATGCACATTTTCTTATTTAAACTATGAGAAAAAATAATATTTTTCTAAGTTTCAAAAGTGATTGTTTATAAAAAAAAAGCATTAATTGGTTGAATACATATAAAATACACTAATCAATGTAATTAGATGTATGCATTTTTAAAATCTGTTTTTGGATGGAAATTACGCGAAACTTACCCTACTAAGAGGGACGATTCGCCGAATCCTTTTAAAGAGACCGTCGCAATATAGCGGAGGAAACGTCTATGAGAAAAGAAAGTGTGCACACAACACTGCATGAAAATATGTCTCTTTTTCCCGGAGCTTCTCACTCATGTTATTCATCATCTCGTTGACCTCTGGGACGCATATTTCAACCTGCAATGTGCCTTTGTCTAGCCTATCTCTTCCGCCTGTATTATCTGTTTCTTTTATATACTAATTTATATTAATATCATTAAACCATTTCTCAAACCACCTGTAGTGCCACTTTAATTAACCGACTCTTATACTATCACAATTATTTACTAATAAATGGGAAAACTGTCTTAAAATATTTTCTAGAAGGTAAAAAAACAAAATATTTTGACTCCTTGTCATTTTTCAAAGACATGTTTAATCTATGTACGAATTCACAAGTCAGAAGTTTAAATTTACTTTTACATACTTAAACATTTCAGTAAAAATTAGTACTACGCTTTGTACGGTTTTTCCTTTTTGCGTGTGCCTCCCTTTGAGTCAATTGTAAACTTATTTTCATTAGTTTATCTTTTCATTACCTTACTGAAATTTGGCAGGTACGTGAGCTTTTTAACCCTTTGAGGCGCAACCCTTTCCCCATGCTGAAAAAAGGGCAGCCGTTGCCATCGCTCTACTTAACTACCAGCAAGATGGCGGACGATCGAAATGTTCATCGCGTGCCACAGATCGAGAGACCCCTTTTTTTAGGACAGCTGGCTTGGCAACGGATGCACTTTTATCAGCATGGGGCAATCCATCCAGCTGGTCTCGCATTCTTCCATTTTTCAGCGGATGTCAGTGCTGTTAAAAAGAATCGTGACCATTTTTGTACGGGAAATGACGTGCTAAAAAGTAAAGGATTCTCGTGGAGCTAGGTCACCCGCAACTATTTTGATAGAAATCCAATCTGTTCTTCGTGACCGGCAACAGTCAAAACGTCAGAGTTGGGTGTTCCCAGAGGAGGAACACTGCGGGTTAAAGGGTTAACGTAAAAAATCAATTTCAGGATATTTTGAATATCGGGATATGTTTTGAATAGGATTAAAAATCAATCATTTTAACCTTCATTTCTGCTCTTTGTCTTTCAAAATTTGAGTTTTGCTTTTTCCCGAATGCAATTTCTTTTTATTATTTATTTTGGACCGCCTGTCCAATGTCTCTTGTATTAAAAATAGTTATTTACGTCAGTTTGTAACTTGTAACGGTATCTCATTCCCCTCTGTTGGTGTTTTTTTTGAGGGGGGGGGCATATTTTACTTTGATGCCATGCACCCACTTTCAAAATTATTCCTCGCGTCTTCAGTACAATGGCCCTTTTTCATTAAAGAAAAAAAGAAATCTATAAAATTCTTGCTTTAAACTGTAACAAATATGAATCCCATTTTCATGTACATCTTCTTTGCACTTAACTTGTTGAAAATTTATTTGTTTGAATTTTATGCAAAAAAATAAAGCAAGACATTCTCGCCTCCCTAATATAAAAGAATACAAACTTACTCACTCTAAAATCACGGTGCGTATATTTTGTCACTATTTCATTTTTTTTTAATTCAAGGGAAACACTGCCACATTTTCCCGAATCTAAATTTTCAAAATTTCAAGTAAGAACACAGTCATTTCATCCAAACCTGCATTGTTTCCGCTCCATTAAAAACCGGATAAATGAAACCGACATCAAACAATGCCCTCTCTCCTCCCCCTTCACCCCCCCTATTTTATTCCCTTTCTCCCCCACTAACTATTTATATCAGAGGGGGGCTATTACGGAGTGCTGGGAACTAAAACGAGATCAGAAAGAAAGGGTAAAAGTTGAAATAGAAGTTCTCTGAATAGAATGTTTGAAAGAGAAAAGAAAAAGAAACTATGGAAAGACGTAGATGCATTATCTTAATGTATTTTTTAAATACTTCAGGGAGACGGGCAGATTAGTTTTGGACTCTTTTACAGAAAGACTGGGGGGGGTAGTTTTCTGTTTTTGGAGCGATTTCTCCAGAGCTTCGTGTCACGGAGAGAGTGCCTTTCTTGGATAGAGGCGCTCCTGAAAAAGCCACGATCTGGAAAGGAGAATTTGTAATTATTAATGTAAGCGAATAATGTACGTAGAGGAGAGGAGGTGATTATGGAATACTATTTACATTTCTAACTGTAACTTCATAGATTTTTATATAAAATCCCCCAAAACAGCATGAGTACATGCTATCATGAATCGTAATGAAATGTCCATTGCAAAGAAATACACAATTTATTTTGTTGTTATAGAAAAAAAATGTTACGAATGGAGTATAATATGGAATAGTCGGGTCATATGGAATAGATGGTTTAAACCGATGAAAAACAATTCATATTGCTCTTATATAGTTATTTGTTACTATAAAACTAAATTTATATGTTTTGTAGTTCAAATCATTATATTGGAGTCATTTCTGCTTCGAGTCGATTTAGAAAAGTTGTAGAGATAATTTTCATTCTTTGCTCCGGTACAGTCATGGTGAGCCCACAGAGAACAGCTGGATCTTTGAATCCAAACTTATCGTCGTTGATCATTAGAGAATTTTTGTAACAAAAGATGCATTCAGCGTCTTTGTTTTCCGGGTCTTGAGTGGATGACATGAAATCCATTACAATATTACCCAGTATTCCATAATACCCGACACGCCATCTCGGAAAACGAACTTTTCAAACTAATTGGCAAAACACTGTCATCTAAAAAATAACCACAGTTCAACAAACTACCCTTCTCTTAGTGTACATTATGCGTAACATCCATGTTCATGTCACGTGTTGACTAGTAAGTTAAAATGTTCGAAAACTTATCTACAAAAACTCTTGAAAATCACAAAACATACTTTGTTCTGTAGCGAGTGGTACGGCAACAGAGAGCGGTTCACTCTTACTGCATTGTAAGACGGGAATCTTTCTTGAGTGGTTCATGGTATTCACTTGTGGCAATAACAACTAACAGAGCCAAAAACTCTGTATTGCATATTTCCCCACTATTCCATAATACCCTCCTCTCCTCTACATTTGCCTGGAATGCACAATCCAAGTAGCGATTTTCTCGTAATAAAAATAGAATGTTTTATTAACCCTCTGATGCGCAACCCTTTCCCAAAGCTGAAAAAAAGGGCAGCCGTTGCCATCGCTCGACTTAACTACCAGCAAGTTGGCGGACGATCGAAACGTTCATCGCGTGCCATATATCTAGAGACCCTTTTTGACGCAGCTGGCTTTGCCGCACAGCCTGCGCAAGAGCTGCGTAACGGCTGCCCTTTTTTCAGCATTGGGAAAGGGTCGCACCTCAAAGGGTAAAAGAAGATTCGAGCAATTATAATTCCAGTGCTAGAATAGCTACCACATCCAGACCCTTTTTTTGACGAGAGATGGCTGTGCCGCACAGCCAGCTGTCGTGGTTTTTGGCAAGTGCCACCGCTAGTAAGATCCCTGGACAAGGCGTTTTCTGTTAAGCAAAATGTGCGATGACAAAAATTACTTTATGGTTAATACCAGGCGATTTTAGCAAGGTATGCTCAGTGCATATTCTAATATATATGCAAGGTCCCCCTAAACTACTGGTACAAAAGATAAGAAGGTGATAGGGCATATCATAAAGATTCACATAACAATGAGGGGTCGGAAACGTTTTCATGTAGCTGCTAATAATCACTTTGGAAGAAGTGCTGAAATAACAGTGAATGTTCCAACCCTTTTCGTCTAAAAGTAATGTATCCTACCCAGAGAACACGTGACTAAAATTTAAAGTTTAAAAATCCCATTTTATATCATTTATAAGTTTTTTGATGACAAACCCATTGTTTATGCTACTTGGTTAAGAAATTATAGACGAACAGTTCAACATATTTCGCAAAGTGATTATTACCAGGTAAGTAAAAACTGCGTTTTTGACCTCACAATGGCTATGTGCTTCCGATTCCTCAGAATGTGCCCTATCTGCCCTTACATTTTGTACGATTCGTTTAGGGACACCCTCATAGTCAAATGTTCAAAGTAAATTATTTCGGACTGTCTCATTCTGCGTAATCGATATATATATATATATGCCAATAATCAATAAATCGATATAAACTTCTCAGTGCATTATTTTGTGTACTTTATATGAAAAAGGAGATATTGCCTTTGTAGCTTAATTTCCTTTTTATCTTTTTCGTCTTGTTGTCTCTAACAAAAAATATTTATTATGTTTCACTAAAACAAATTGTGGAACGATATAGATTTTTCTCCTGTACAGGTTGTCGACATTAAAAGACCCTATTTTAAAGTTGTCTACGGATGAAACTATAGAGAAAGTTACGAAATTTTGTGTAGGACATAATGAAGGTATGGGAATTTGTTGGAGAGAATGAAAAAATAATTGAAATCAAATATTCGCCACCAGGGGGCGTTTTTTTTTTACTGAGTTGCACATTTAGCCTACATTTATGTTATTTTACAAATATTATGACAGCAAAATATGTTCAACGTTAGGGCCACCCTTGACAGTTATCATCTTTAACCCTTTAACATGCAGCGTTCCCACTCTGGGAACACCAAACTCTGGCGTTTTGACAATTGCCAGTCACGAAAAATAGATTGGATTTCTATAAAAATAGTTGCGGGTGGCATATCTCCACGAGAATCCTTTACTTTTTAGCACGTCGTTTCCCCGTCAAGAAATGGTCAAGATTATTTTTTTAACAGCACTGACATCTTCTGAAAAATGGAAGAATGCGAGAACAGCCGGATAGATTGACCCATGCTGAAAAACGGGCAGCCGCGTTGCCATCGCTCGACTGAACGACCAGCAAGAGGGCGGACGATCGAAACGTTCATCGCGTGCCACAGATCGAGAGACCCTGTTTTGACGACAGCTATGGCTGTGCCGCACAGCCAGCCCTTTTTTCAGCATTGGGAAAGGGCTGCGCCTCAAAGGATTAATCGTAAGAAAAGTTTGTTCTGCAGCTGACCACAGTGTGTTCGGGGAAATGTTAAGAACATGCTGCTTTAAGGAGGTCTGTCTAGGCCGTCTTTAAGGTCGGGCAAAGTTCTTGCATGATCGCGGCTTATCTTGTTTTTCAAACTCCCCCAAAGCCAAAAGTCGCATGGATTGAGTTCTGGGGACCGGGGAGATGCACTATTCATTAAAAAAATTATTTTACAATAGCCCGACAAGTGGCCGAGCGCAAAAGCTCTCTGAACTGGTAGACTGGAGGTGCCTGGTTCAAAAACAGGTCGCGTCCGCCGACCTAACTGTTCAGATTTTTTCCGTGGTTTCCTCCGAAACTTAGCATAAATACGGGTTGCGACCCTCTCAGCCTAGTTCCTACGTGTAGCTAATTGGACATAATCGCACAACATATTTTACAATAATATGCAAACGCCCATAAAAATCACATTCCTCTTTATGTCGGTTTGCACTTTTCATTTTAAGGTGCACAAAAGTGAATTCAAAAATGTAATTTTCTATAGGTACATATGCAATAAAAATAAAATATTTTTTTCGCAGTACTGCATTTTAGTTTAAAATATTAGTTTCAATGTATCAGGTTGTAACGAAAGTTTTCCGCCATATCTGCCAGAAAAACTAACTTCTAACTCCTTCAATAACTGTATTTGAACTTTCGGTATCAAACCTGCACAGTGTCACAGGATACAACAATAGTACTTAAAGCTGTACTCATAATTTATGATATTCTAGAGCTGAATTTTTGCAACACAACTGGAAGTTAATGATGGTTCTAATCCTCTAGAGCTATAGTTCCATTTGGAGACACCTTGTACTTAATGATAACTATATTTTTCAGAGATTTTACAACACAGTGTTATTAATTAAGCCTCTTTCTTTCAAATGTCAAAAATAGTTCCACAAAATAGGAGCAAATACGCCAATGCGAACTGTGTTCTGACGATGTTTGCGGTGGCGATAAACTTTCGTTACAACCTAATAATTTATGTACTTGAACGTGTTTCATATTTCGTAATAGAATCCCCATACTAAGCCCACATTTTTGGTCTACACAAAACGATAAAATTACATTTAAAAAGGAGTTTTTTATTTAATTTTACTTTAAATAAATTAAATAGTTTCTCTTTGCTTGCGTTCTAACAATATTTTTGAGTGTTCAATGTTTGCTGATCTAGTTTAAAGTAAGACCGAGTTCTATTCAAGTTAATATTCCACATTTCTGCAGTCAAACATTCTTCAGAAAGAATGGGGGTAAATTTATCTTGTTGTAGAAGAATTTTGAGATGAATATTCTTTAACTCTCATTAAAAAAATAAATTACGTTATTCTTAACAAATATAGTTTATTTTATATGTTCGATATGCTAATTCTCCGCAGAACATACGCGTGCAATTTGTTTCGAATGTTAAAATGTAACAATGTAACCAAGATTTATTTGCTTTAAAAAAATTTTGTAAATTAATCTTTAATACTTTTATATTAACCTATTAACCCACGCTAACATTTTTTTTTTCCTCAAACGATAAAATTTAATGCCAATAACTGAAAACCATTGCATAATACCAGTTTCTTGCTCTGCTAACCCTATTTCTCGAGTTATTGCCAACATCAACTTAGAAATAATCCTTTTTCAAGTGAGTAAAATTTATTATATTATATTATATTATATTATATTATATTATATTATATTATATTAATATATATTAATATATATTAATATATATATATATATATATATATATATATTATTCACGATAGCGCATTCATTTATTTTCTAATATAGTAAATATTTTTTCAATAAACAGAATTCAGTTTAAATAGTTTTAGGCTGTTACAATTGAACTGACAACAATGATACCTTGACTAAAAAATAACATTCAATTTAATGATCAAAGCGTATACGCACCATGTTCTTTTTCATACTAGCAGTTTTAAAAACTAATTGAAAGAGAAAGTAAAGAGAATGTAAAGATATTTGATAACAATGTGTTCAATACAAAATAGACACTTTGCAATAGTGATGAAAGCGTGAATTACAAAGAAATGAGAAAGTAAATTTAGCGAAGACACGTTTTATTGGGTTTTAAGTTATGGATACATTTTTTTGTAGTTTACAAAATGGATAAAGTACAGCAGTTTTCAAGAATAAATATGAATATAAAAATATAACTCGGCTGTTAGAGCCACCTCAGGGGGCGACCCCCTCCCCCCCCAAATAATTTTCTAGTTTCATTATTGCCATATTAAAACGATATTAATTGACTATTTCATTTTATCTCATCTTTCGCGTATAACGCCTGGTCACCCTATGTTGAAATTTTTAGGAGTGTAACCTATTTATAGAAAAATACATGGGATGCCTATTCTGCAGCTTACGAAATAGTGTAACAATAGATTAAAGCTGTTGTGAACTAATGGTATTTAAATATATGTAAAATACTCGACAATTTTTATGTCGCATACTTTATTATGTCGCATTTTTATATCGCATTTTTGGGACACATTATTGGGATAATTTTCAATAAAGGGGGTGAGAGATAAAATGACAGTCATTAATACGAAATGAAATAAAACTTCCAAAATATGGAAAGGTATAAACAACTATGTACTGTAAATCGTTATATTATGTATCAAAATGCGAAATAGAAATAATACATTGCAATAATGTAACTTCAAAATTTGTCATGCAGGGGCTTTTATAAGCTACTAGCTGAAGTACCCGTCCTCGACGGGTTAGTGAATGCAAATTTCCAAAAAGCAAGAACTTTCGTCAGCATTGTAGGAGTACACAGAATGGATGTAGTATGTTGCCAAAGTAAAGAAAGCGAAGTTATAATTTTTATGTATTGTTAAAATATTACAGGTTAGAGAGTAACTAAATAATATCATTTCATTCGCTTTAGTCGTAATTATGGGATGCGCGAATGAATATTTACGTATACTGAAATAATTTTTGCAAAATCTCAAAATTTAATCAATATTATTGAAAAATTGGAAGCCTAGAATTTAAGTTGAGCGACAACCTATCCTGTCACCCAAATTCGTTTCATTCCCTGCAGTTTTTATTTCGTTATGCTGGAAAAAATTTTCAGCATTTTAAAACGATTTTCGCAAAATCTCAAGATGTAATCAAAATATTTTTAAAATTCAACGCCTATAAATTAAGATTAGCAACTACCTACCCTAACACTAAATTTCGCATCATTCGTATTAGTCGTTATTACGTGAAGAAATATAAACGTATTGAGAGAATTTTCACAAAATCTCAAAATCTAATAAAAATGTTTAAAAAATTGTGCTCCTATAGTTTATGTTGAGTAACCATCTATCGTGTGACCCAATTTCATATCACTCGCTTTAGTCGTTATTACGTAATGCGGAAACAAAGATTCACTCAGTTTTAAACGATTTTCACAAAATCACGAAATCTGGTCGAACTGATTTTTTTAAATTGGATGCTTATAGTTTAAGGTGAGTGACCACCTATCATTTCACCAAATATCATTTTTTTACCTTTGCAGTTATTACATGATGTGCGAACACAAATTTACGCAGTTTGAAAGGATTTTCGCAAAATCTCAAAATCCAATCAAGATTTTTAAAAAATTGGACGCCTATGTTTTAAGTTGAGTGACCACCTATCATGACACCCAATTTCATATCATTCGCTTCAGTCGTTTTTACGTGATGCTTAAACAAAAAAAGCGTCACGGACAGAATGACAGACAGACAAACTTTTTTTTTTGAGGGTCGCATCGGATTCCCGGGTGCTTGAAACTGATAGAAATCGCAAAATTTTTGAATTCCAAAAAGTGTACAGACAAAAGTCTAATTTTATTTATATGGATTTATTTTTTTAACAGAATTCATCAACAATTGAACTGACAACAATGATACCTTGACTAAAAAATAACATTCAATTTAATGATCAAAGCGTATACGCACAATGTTCTTTTTCCAATCATTCAAACTTCCACACTTTATTCCAGAATCAGAAATTCAGAAGACAGAACACCATCAAATACATTCCCATTTTATCAGTTGTATTTAAATGACTGATATAGTATCGATCTCAACTATTGTGTCAGGAAGCAATGTACGTGAAAAAATATTTGAAACTAGAAATATCATCCGAATTTCCCTTGCGAAAGGTTAATGACACGTTAGAAAGGAAACACGATGTTTATTACAACTCGCAGAGAATCGTGTGATGTTTTGCTGGTGGGAAAGGAGTACATATATTTGACCAGGAAATATTTTATTTTGGGCGTAAAAGAATTCTGGGACTCGCTGAGAATTTTTTAAAGTTTTATTCCTATGACTGAGTTTAGGTTTTATTTCTACGATATGTGTCCGTGAAAAATAAACTACCAATAACCTCAGCGGTTCGTTAACTCCGGGTATGGAATTTCGGCAGGCTGAATACTAAGTGCCACATTTTGCCAACAGCAGGATCTAGACAGCTTGCGATAAAAATGCAACCGACGATAAAAATAAAGGTTTATGCGTAAAAAGTATATTTTTACCAATATATTAAAATAAGTAACATTTATAATATGTGTAAATATTGGGATGGATAAACTTGGTAAATTAAAGTAAAAACTTGTTGTTGTGAGAGTTTGGTTTTTCGCATTTTAACTTTTTGAACACGAAATTCTACGATTATAATAGTTATTAATTTTTCATCCTATCCTTACAATATAATTCTCTGTACTTTTAGATTATTGCAGCCACTAAAATTCAATTGTCAAAACATTAATAAAATGCCGGTAGTGAAAGATTTCGTGAAAACGTTTTCATTCCTCTATATGTTTGCAGTCCTAAATTAGCTGCGATCTTGGTATAATCCTTATGTTTTCAAAGTCAGTGGCCGCTTTATTCCACAAGTGCCTAAGCAGTAAGTTACCTTAATGAACATTTTAGAATTACAAACAGCGCTCTGGTTCATTCTTGCATGCATCAAAATGCAAAGTTGGAATATTTAACGCAGAGAACATCAATTTTAGACTTTTAACCTTAGAGCAGACGATACCCCCCGCCTCTTCCCTCCCCACAAAAATCGTAACATTGACCCTTTCCCAAAAGAACTGTATATCCCAGACAAATACAATCCTCAGTAAGTAGGCCATGCTTATCAAAGTTGATTTATTGAAAATCAATTTAATATTTATACAACATATGTTGTGCGCATTAAAGAACATAATTAAAAACATATCCGTTAAGTAATTTTTCAAGTTCAATACCTAGATTCCACATCGTACGTTTCAGGCAGTTAACTCTTCCGGGATAAAAAAAAAAAAAAATGCCGCTAATCACCTCGGCTTCTAGCGCGATTCCCCGCCATGCCGATGATCATATCTTACCATTGCCGAGCGGACATACGAGAGCAAAAGCCGTGACAAGTCCCTCCCCCCACGCGATCATGAATCAACATGAAGTTTATGAAGTTCAACACTACGTCTTTTGAATCACTTTTGGAAGTCTCGCGAAAATATACAGAAAAAAATAAAATCTTTATAAATCTGAAAAACTATACGTTCACAAAAATTTATTAATTTTTCTGGATATTTTTATTTTCGAAAGAAAGCCTAAAAGACCAACCCCTTTGAAATTTTAACAGACATTTACAGAAAAGAAAATTTAGAAATAATTAATCTGCATTTCACATTTTTTTTTCTAGTTGCGAAACTAGGTATCATTCCCTTGCGAAGTTAGGGTACACCAGCTAGTTCTGCATAAAACATGCTTTAAAATACGTTGGCGTGGTTAAATTACTTTCTAATGCGTTCAAACATAAAAGACATTCATAAAAAAAAAAACATTCAAGAAATTGGTGTTTGAGCAATGAAATAATTAAGACCTTGTAAAATATTACACACAAAAGATACGTATCAATCAAGACGTACGTTTCGGGTGAAAAAATTTACGCACTTTCATCAGCTGAATAAAGAACCAATGACAGCAAGCGCAAAAGAGGGGATACTTCTCCACTCGAAACATGCGTCTTGATTGATAAGTACCTTTTCGTGTGTTGTTTTACAAAGTTTTAAATATTTTAGACATTCATATTCAGTCAAGCTACGCTTAATGATATTAAGCTTATAAAAATAAATATATACACATGCATAAAAACACGAATAAATTGAAAAAAAAGAAACAAGCCAATATGAAATACTACGATTTCCCCAACTTTTCAGCGACTGCACACTTTCAACAAAAGTCATAGATTCCCACGTCGTACGTTTACAGGCAGATAGCTCTTCCGGGATTTAAAAAAAAAAAAATGCCGCTAATCGCCTTCTCATATCCCCATGCCGATGATCATATCTTACCATTGCCGAGCGGACATACGAGAGCCAAAGCCGTGACAAGTCCCTCCCCATACGCAAATCAAGAATCTTGCACGGTTTTCACTGCGCTTCCTCCCAAACTGAAGGACTGTTTGCTACTAGTTAGGCCACACCGTATTTATCCCAAAAGAACTGATCAATCATAAAACGCTGTTGTGCTTTCGCACCTCATATTTATCTTTGAGGAAACAAGATGAAATGTTTACAGCAAGGACGGAATCATAATCTCTTTACTTACGCATTCAGTTTCTGCAATATTGAAAGCAGTTTCGAAAACCACTATTTAAAAATTTTATTCCCTTTTTATAGAAAACATTTTTTTTCCCCTTGGCATACCACTTACAAAATTTTGTAAACAAATTCGAAAAGTTGCTTCATAAGTTACGACCCCATTACATTGCGTCGCAACCTACGATTTATCGATCACTAGAAAATGCACGAATTCTCTAAATGGGTTCCGGAACCACTGGGATTCAAAAATTTCATAATGTTTCTTTTGAATTTCTCAAAATCAGAACCATTCGCTATAAAATATTGAGAATATAACAGCATGAATTCCGTTACTAGTTTACTTCTTGGCAAAAGAATTTCTCATTTGCTTTAACGACACTTACCAGAAAAAAGAAAGGAAGGAAGGAAGGAAGAAATGCATTTGCAAATCACGTCACGTTGCATCAACATACTGAAAAGAATATCGGATCGGAAAATCTATTACTACCAACGTATAAAGAATTCAGAATATTCTAGAGAACTTTTGAAGATATCTACCTATGTCGATGATGACTGAATTCACGTAGTATGAACTGAAGTTATGGTTGTACCTAACTAAAATAAACACGTCAGTGATTTTAGCTATTCGTTTATCTGTATGTTGATATTTCGAAAATCTGAATGCTGATTTTTGATATCTTATAAAAGATGAAACGAAATCATTTTATAAAAGTCAGGCAAAACGTGATCTTATTTTTTTTTTTCTTTCTGTAAGCACAAGCATCTACGTTAGTACAATTACTCCAGGATCTAGATGAAATAATCGAAATTTTTGTATTTTTTTCCTTTTTATTTATTTGTTAAGCTACACTTTATTTTTTATCTATATGTTATTTTTATCTACCTTCTTATTTTTGCTATCCCCCCCTTTTTCCTCCTAGGTTTTCTTTTGTTCTGTCCGGTTTTGTCCAGTGTCGAAAGTTGAGTTTTTAAGCAGCAGCATTAACAAAATGAAGACGTACACGAGGGTTCTAATTAAACTTTCCCTACGAACAGTATTCTGCAGCTTAAACGGATAAGCAGATTGCCCACAAACTTGGCAGGTGGACTGTACACGAGATGCACTCAAGGAAGTTTTTAAATATCTTAGTTCAAAAAATGTCGACTAAATGGAGCTTCTGTGGTGAAATCTGCTCAAAAATGAACCAAATGTGTTAATAAATGCTCAAAAGACAATTGAATAAATACTGAAATTGTTTGTACAATTTGAGTTAGCCAACTCCATTGCTAAATTGGCTGTTCCTTCATGCAAAGCGCCACCTAGTGGACATTTTTTGAACTTGTTATTTAATTCCTTGAACGCGTCACATGTATAGTCTATATACCAAATTTGGCTGCAGTAGAACCTTCTTTATAGGATAAGTTTAACTACAACGTTCCTGTATTTCAAACGTGATGCAAAGCTTGGTTTAATTAATTAAAATTTATTTTTACAAACTGGTTTACAAACTGAAGTTTTCAATTAGCAATCACTTTCATGAATGAGCACTTACTTTTTTATGATGCCGATGTTCCGGTTTGGTTATTTGAAATTCCTATCAAAACATAAAACTTCTTTCTCTTTACATACTTGAGCAATGTGTAGGGTGGGTAGGTATGACAGCATAAAATTGATTGAATATTTTAAGAAGAATCAACCGTGTGATTCAAAATAGATGTTAAAGCAATTATCTTAAACCTTAGGAGATCGAAACATACTTTCAGTTAGAAAAGTTCATCCAATAAAGAGTAGCATTCAGTTATGGCAAATTTTACTAGGGGCTGTATACATATTAAAATAAGAAATTTAATATTTATACGGTCCCTCATTTCCTTTCACTTATATTTAAAAAATTGTTGTCCTGTGTCTTAGAAAATTAATTTAAAAATCCCATATCAATGAATGAAAAATAGTTCGCGAGATATTTAATGTTGAATTTGACGACTTACATCAGTTTACTTGCTGTACTGACTTCCGTTTTTACATGCGAAAAAATCTGTTCTTTAGGGGGCCAACTATGAACTGATAAGAATTAAATAACGATTCCTTTGTTTGAAAACTGCAATTGAACACATTCAAAAGCATGAAGTTTACAAGTACAATTTTACCTGAACTGACAGGTACTGTATTATGAAATGATCGATAATTTAGTCTCTTAGGGGGTCATCCACTCATTACGTCACGCTTCCGGAAAAGGCATTTCAAAGTGTATAAGAGAATGGCAAATTAATGGTGTGGGTTAACTTTCACTAGAAACTGCCAAACAGGCATTACAGAAAAATTCTAGCTAAAATAAGATTTCCAAGAGCCAAATGTAGCTGTTGAATGAACACTAACGTGAATTAATGTCATTTGAAAAATTAATTGTACTTTTTCTCATTTTTGAGACATCCCCTTAGGATCTGGCGACAAATACAAAAATTTTTAACCTGCGATTTCTCAGTAAGTTTTCCACTCAGAGACGGGATTTTTTTTCCCTTTGTAATTTACCTTCTTAGACAAAGAGCAACATTTTTCCAGGTATTAGTGATAGGAAAAGAAGGAACTGTATAAAAATCACATTCCGTAATTAAATATGTATACAGCCCCTAGTAAAAAAAAATTGCCATATCCGAAAGATACTCTTTGTTTGACGAACTTTACTAATTGGAAGTATGTTTCCATCACTTACAGTTTAAAAGATAACACTGGTCAACAATTTTTTTTTGGGGGGTGGGGGGGTGGAGTTCTGTTCTCATGCTTCGATTCTGATTCTAGACATTGAAAAACACTTAAATTTTCATTTTGAGTTCTTAAAGTTTGCTTTTGTCTGATGGACGTCGATCAGTATATTTTACTTTATTTCATAAACGAAAGATGGCACCACTTTAATGAACCCGAAAGTAAACTGTATTATTATTGGTAACTCTGTAGTATTGCTTGTAGTATTATTTGTAGCATTATATGTAAATTATAATTTGTTTGTATTATTATTTGCTCATACGAACCTAAAAGAAATACGAAAAATGTTCACTTTTAGACATCCATTTCGTATTATTTTACATTTATAGGTTACTAGCTGAAGTACCCGTTCTTCGCACGGGAATGAATGGACTTTTTGACATTAATATTTGTTGTGATTACTATTTATTGTAATAAAGAGATATAGCAAAATGGATATCGCGTTATATTGTGTTCAATAATCATGCATACTGAATTTCAAGGCAATCGTTTTTATGGTGCAGAAGGCGATGCGGCGTAGCGCAATCTAGTGGCGAGTTTTAGCAAAACGGATACGGCGAAAATATTCTTCGCATTCAGATATCGATGCATACGAATTTTCATGACGATCGGCTGAATAGTCCTGAAGTTCATGTGTTGACGCGACATCTAGTGTCAAGTTATAGGAAAATGGATCGTGCCAAACTCTTCCCCGTGTTCAAATATCTATGTATACCTATTTCCATAGCGATCATTCGCACAGTCAAGAAGTGATACACTGCAGGGCCATCTAGTGGTTAATTAAAGTAATGATTTGCTACAGCGCCGTCATGTGGCGAGTTATAGGAAAATGGATAACGCCAAAATATTCTCATTGTTCAAATAGCTATGAGTACTGATTTTCATAGCCACCGTTTGAATGGTCAAAAATTTGGCCTGCTGCAGCGTCATCTAGTGGCGAGTTAAAATAATAATGCATTGCAGTGCCACCTAGTGGTGAGTAACATCAAAAGTAACACAGTTAGAATATATTCTTCGTGCTCAAATGTGTAAGTATAAAAAACTTTATGCCGATCAGTCGAACGGTATAGAAGTTGATGCGTTGCAGCGCTATTTAACTAATTGCAGCGATATTTAACTAATATATTATTATATATTAGTTAAGTTACAGCAAATGGATAGTGAAAAATATTCTCCGTGTTCTAATATCCGCGTGTACCAAATTTCATCGAAATTGGTTGGACGATATTCGCATAGCAAACGGCTAAACGGAATAGAATTCGACGTTCTGCTGCGCCAGCTAGTGGCAAGTTAGAGGAAAACGGATAGCATAAAAACCTTCTCCATGATAAAAGACTTAGGTGAACCAAATTTCATGGTGATCGGTGAAACGGTGCTGAGTTTTTCAACCTCCTACACACATACCAACATTCATTTTTATCTATAACCAGTCTTATTATATATACCAGTCTCAAGTAAAATCCAGTTTCAAATCTAAGCCTCGCCAAAGTGCCAGCATACGCCATTTTGCAAGAGTTTTTTCAGGGAATCATTCGAAGCATTGACTTAGCAGCAATCAAAATGGGAAATGGTTCGACCGCCAGGCATTTTTTTTGAAAAGTGGAATCCCTTAATACAGCCTCATTTTTTAAATTATCAACTATAACATGTTTTATTCATCGTTACCTCGATGTACTAAATGCGAAGATTTCAATTTTCTGAAATTTGGCGGATTTCCCCCAAGTTAAATCAATGTACTCAATTGGCGAGAATTCTGAAGCTACATCGCTTGAAATGCCCTAATAACTGCATTATTTCTGCACGGATAGTTAAAATTTAATGCTGTATTCGAAGAAAACCTATACACTTGTTTTCAAAAATGCTATTCCCTTAAGCTCTCAGTAAATTGCGCCAAAAATCCTAAAACTGTGCAAACCGCTAGAACTCACTTTCTAAAAATCGGCCTATCAGCCATTTTATTTTTCGCCAAACTAAAAAATTTACATATTAGTCTCGGAAATCTTCGATCCTCATTGTTTTTTGTATAAAACATTTCATTCCTGCTCTCATTTCTTATGCGCACACGATATTATAATTAAAAAAATAACCTTACAAATATAAACTAAAAATATCATTATTATTCTTTTCTTTTCACTTTAAGAATTTAAAACATTTTATTCGGCAAAATCGCCACACATGGCAACCAAGATGCTTATTTCACACACTTTTTTCAATACAGGGGTTACAATTACGTAAAGCTTTCTGCGTGGAGAACATACAAAATCTCTTAAATTCCGGGAACGGATGGACTTTCAAAGTTTTAAAGTGGACTATCATTTATTCTAAATTATTTTACTTATATCTGTGTAAAATTTCAGGCTGACAGGTCCATTTTTGTGGAATTGTATACTACCCAACTCAACAAATTGACAAACAGAATTTCATTTTTATTTATAAGATTACCTACGCTTGTTTTTAAAAATACCCTCTCATTAAATTGCGCCAAGCGCTAGAATCATAGAAAATCTGACACACTTTCAGATTTTAAATACGCACTAAAGTGTTATATATAAAAAGAGTTATAATCCATGGGTCTTCCCTATTTTCGTTCCTTCTTTTATTAAGTTGGAAAGTGTATCATTATTCATGAGTATGATTAAACAAAATTAAAATTGATATTTCTAAAATCCTTTTTTCTGGATGTAATATATTAGAAATAGATGCAGAAAAGCTGTTCAGAAAAATGCACAATTCCAACTGAATGAAAATTTCAAAAACTTATACGCAGGTGTATTCATAACCCAAATAGCAGACGATTAAATTACGATAAATAGCGCCAAGCGTTAGAATCCTCCACAAAATCGGACATCAACCCCTTTTATTTTTCGCCCAATTAAAAAGTTGCACATTTATTTTCGGAAAATTTCCAAATTCTATTTTTCTTTTGAGTATCTAGTTTTCTTCTATTCTTCATTTTATTCCCTCTCTGATTTCACATGCACACGATATTTTAATTTAAAAACAACCTTACAAATAATCTAGTCAAAATAAAAAAAATCGTTATTCTTTTAATTTTACTTCAAGAGTTTGAATCATTTAATGAATTGCCGAATGTGGCAACCTAGATAAGCTTAATTGTTGCTTAATGCACTGTGGGGTTACAATTACGAAATGGCGGAAAGCAAAAATTAGCGTTTTTATCGATATTTCCTAAAATAGTTCGAATTTTGAAAAAATCGCTTCGAGGTGTGTCGGGACCTGTCATGGAAAATTTCCGTTCAAAATTTGGTAGGTCTACGATCACCCGTTTGCGAGCTACGCGAGACACAGACAAACAAACAGTTTACACACATTGTTTTATTAATATAGATACCAGTCTCAAATAAAATCCAGTTTCAAATCTAAGCCTTGCCAAAGTGCCAACATACGCCATTTTGCAAGAGTTTTTTCAGGGAATCATTCGAAGCATTGACTTAGCAGCAATCAAAATGGGAAATGGTTCGACCGCCAGGCATTTTTTTAAAAAGTGTATTCCCTTAATACAGCCTCATTTTTTAAATTATCAACTATAACATGTTTCATTCATCGTTACCTCGATGTACTAAATGCGAAGATTTCAATTTTCTGAAATTTGGCGGATTTCCCCCAACTAAAATCAATGCGCTCAATTGGCGAGAATGCTGAAGATAGATCGCTTGAATTCCCTTAATAACTGCATTATTTCCGCACGGATCATTAAAATTTAATGCTGTATTCTAATAAAACCTTTGCACTTGTTTTCAAAAATCTGTTTCCTTAAGCTCTCAGTAAATTGCGTTCAGTCAGCGCGGAAACAGTGTAAACCGCTAGAACTCACTTTCTCGGCATTTGAGCCATTTTATTTTTTCGCCAAACTAAAAAATTTTAACATATTAGCCTGGGAAATCTTCAAATCTTATTGTTTTGCGTATAAAACATTTCATTCCTGCTCCGATTTCCCACGCACACGATATTATAATTTAAAAAAAAATAACATTACGAATATAAACTAACAAAAAAAAAATCATTATTATTCTTTTATTTTTACTTTGAGAATTTAAAACATTTTATTCGGCAAAATCGCCACACATGGCAACCACGATCCTTATTTCACACTTTTTTGACTACAGGGGTTACAATTACGGAAAGCTTTTTGCGTGGAGAACATAAAAAATCTCTTAAATTCCGGGAACGGGTGGACTTTCAAAGTTTTAAAGTGGACTATCTTTTATTCTATATTATTTTACACATCTGTGCCGAATTTCAGGCTGATAAGTCCATTTTTGTGGATTTGTATACGAATCAAATCCACAAACAAACAAACAAACAAACAAACAAACAAATAAACAAACAAACAAACAAACAGAATTTCATTTTTATTTATAAGGATTGTTTATCCCAAATCCTGAAAAAAAAAGACTTATATCCAGCAAAAACTTTTCTGATCATCATTTAGAGTGGAATTAAAAAAAAAAATTATAAAAATCAGTAATTTTCCCCCCAAAATTGAAAAATTGCCTTAATTTCTACAAAAGCAAATTTTCATATAAACAAAATTATTTTCCTTAGTTTTGGCGTAGGAGAAACTAAAATTTAACATGTAGAAGTCAGACCCGAAAATCGTGTTGACCGGTGTAATCGCTTTAACATCTTTTTTGAGCCACTTGGTATAATTTCTGTTATACAAAAATATGTGCGTGTGGCCTAAGATTTTTTAATCCGAATCTTTATATGTGTTCCCCCACCCTCTCCTACAAATAAAAGTTACATCGTGTGCATATATGTTGGCTACAGTCAAATTCGATAACTCAGTTCAAGGGATCAGCCAAACAACTTCGAGCAATCAGAAGTTCGAGTTATTGGTATTTACCCTCTTTCTAGCATTTCATACAAAAGTTTGAAATTTGTGTGCTATACTTACACGCTTAAACCAAACGAGGGAAATTCGATCAGTCGGAGCGAAAAGTGAGCTTCTCCTTTAGGAGCGTTTTTGGATCACAAGAGCTGAGCGGAATATAACATTGGAGCGGGGAGGGGAAATTCTCGGAAAAGATAGAAAGCGAGGAGAGGATTCTCAGAAAAAGGACTACGCAAAGAGCCCTTTCGCGGAAAAAACCGGTCGGTTTCGGAGGAAACAGATCGCTCCGCAGTGTATCGTTTTTTTCGGTTTAAGCGTGAGTGGTTAGTCGATATTGTATTGCTTAGTTTAAGAGAAAAGAAATTGTTAATATCGTAAACGATAAAATAATCTGCAGGAAAGTTCTCCAATCTCAAACCCGAATGAGTCACCAGGGAGATCGTATCTTCTTTTTTTCATCGTAAAATAAGATCAATGATAAGGAACGTGTAATTTAAAGAAAGAAAGAAAATTCCATCCTAAGTTTTTTATTGTTTTATTTATGTATTCATTTATTTTTTTTCCATGGATTTTTCAAACATGAAATTAAATTGAAAATTTTACGGAAACTTTGACTTAAACGGGAATACTTCGAGTTAAAGAAAATTGTGTTCCGAAAATATTAACTGTATTGGAACTTCAAGGAAAACGACTATTCGAGTTACCGCGAGTTCACCCTATAGCAATTCATTATACTGTAGTTGAATAATAACAGCCGGGTTTAATATTCCTGAAGAAAACTTTTCTGTCTTATTTTAATCTAATACAACCGCTAAAACATCTTACAAACTCCAAAAATTTTCTTACAAACTACCGAAATCATCGAATACATAATAATAATAAATATAGGCACGAGCCTCGTTCCCAGTTCACTGCATTGAACAATACTTCTAATTTATTTTAACGACACTTTGAAGGAAAACAAAAAAAGAAGCTAAAGTTTGCAATTCACGGCACGTTGTGCGGCATTTCACTGGAAAGAAGATATTTGATGGAAAAAGATTTTATCTTCGAAGCGCCGGAATTTTGAAACTTCCCGTGGAATATTTGAAGCGTTCTATCTATTCCGATGTTTGAATTTGCGTTTTATCCCCCGATATGTGTACACCTAAAATAAACACACCAATGATTTTAGCGGTTCGTTAACTCGGAGTATGGATTTCGGTAAACTGAATACAAAGTTTGGAATGTTTAAAAGAAGAAGAAGAAGAAATAAAACGAAGTTTGATAGTCTATTTATAAAGTATCAAAAAATATTTCTTGGCTGCGTTGAGTTCGCAGTAAAGATGGGGAAAGAATATTAAAGTTATATATCAGGGGTGGCAATAGCGCGGCTTTGCTTTTACAAAGTACAAGTTTGTTTATAAAGTACGATAAACTAAAACATCTCAATTTCCAAAAGTATGATAAACTAAAACATCCCAGTTTCCAAAAAAAGTATGACAAACTAAAACATCCCAGTTTCCAAAAGTAGCTGATTTGTTTAAACTTTTGTAAGTTAAACTTAGCAATCCAAGTGAAAAACTTTTTAAAAATATTGTAAGGAACTAATTTGTATAAAACTAGTATGCTGCAAATTTGTAAGCAAATCTTTAAACGTTGATTTGCGTGTGGATATTTTAGGAATGTTGTATAGATATTAGGTGTCAGTTGTCAAAAGTTCCGTTAATGATAATGATTCATTGAAGCTATTCGTACTAGCTCAATTAAACCCTTATCAGTTAAAATATTTTCTATGTGCGATGATTATTTCTTATAAACCTAACTATTCTGTACGAAGCCTTATTGAAAAGTACCAAACACTCAAATCAGTCACCTGTGCTCCCTCTGTAATTTCAGTTCCGGAAACAGTTTTTATAAAACTTGATAATTTTGTCTTACCTGTTTCAGTCTACAATTAATTTTTAAACAACAATATATTATGCATTAAAACATAATTAGAATTAATATTTATGCTATTTTTATAAATAAAAACATATTTATCTCCCCCGCCGATCATGACACGTTTCTCTATTAAAAAAAAAAAAAAAAAAAAAAAAAAAAGAGTTCTTGGGGATTCTAGATTATCTAAAATTCACCATTTGTTACTTTGTCCAAGAGCCACTTGGGCTTTGCTTTTCAAAATGCCTAGTAGCCTTACAAAAAAGTTGGTCTTGCAATCCGCTTGCTTACAAAACCATGCTTGGTCTTGTTTGCCTCTTAGACCAAGCCAGTTTGGCCAACATTGTTAGATATCGTTTCCTTAGTAATATAACTGCTTAGTAATATTATGCATTTAGTAAATTTTAATGGAGAATTCAATGTATTTGCCAAAAGAATTACTTACACTCATTTGTGTAGGTTATGCGTTTATAGATTACTTATATATTTCGTTCTGTGGATAGTATAAGGCGATATAAAACTTATATTTTCAAAATGAAGGGCTACTTTCTTGGTAATGTGTTTAATTTGCATTGGAGGATAATTTTGTGCTTGTATAGTCCTTTAGAAAACACTTTCGGGGTGTACAATGTGACAGACGTTAAGCCGTTTAGATATTCGCCTCCTTTAATTCGAATTGTACAGTGATCCCCAAAATTAAAGTTATAAAGTCGAAGATTATTTTTAAGAGGAGGGAATTTACCACACATATTGTGGCCAGAGGTCGCTGGATCTTAATCCTATACAGCACTTATGGAATGCTAGCGAAAAAGCAGTTGCATGTCGACAACACCTTCTAAGGACTCTTCAGGCGTTAAAATCGGCACTTTTAGAAGAATTGGAATTATGGTCACAGTCGTTGATCATAAACAGTGTGACAGCTCGATGTGACGCTTGTAAAGCTGTACGAGGCTTCCGTTCCTCTTATTAGGCTAAGCCAGCGGTTCTCAACCTTTTAACGCCACCCCCCCCAAAAAAAAAGGCTAACTTACGGTGAAGCTCCCCCCCTCCTTCCCTCACATTTTTCAGCATACATTCAGTTTTTTAATCTTTAACAATAAACACTTAGTCGACGTTATGAGTAAAGTTTGAATGAGCATTTTAAGCGAAAATTGATATACTTTTAGTAAAAATGAGAATAAATAATGATTTTTTTTAAAGAATTCATCACCACTGCTCTTTGGTTTTTCTCGCCCCCACCCTGCAAACACTCTGAGCCCTCTTTGGGGGGGGGCACCCCACAGGTTGAGAAACGCTGGACTAAGCAATAACGCCTCTTATGATATTGCTTCCAGTGTTGCTCTTATTTATATATCAGCTTACATTAAACTCCCGTACAAATATTTTGAATATGATTTCTTGCCTTATAGCATAAGGTACATGAATACCGAATTTCCGTGCATGAAGCCCTTATTTTTTGTCCGAAAATTTATTTTGTATGTTTGTAGCCTTAATTTTGACCACGACTGTATTTCAGAATGAATACCAAATGTTCTAATTCATGCTATTTTAACGCTTCCAGTTGCTGAACGAGCTATCATTCCGATGTCCCGATATCTGCCACTGTCCCACGAATCCCCCTCAGTGCCAAGATGGCGTCCCCTTGGTCCTAGACGGTTGTGGATGCTGCATGGTGTGCGCCAGGCAACAAGGGGATGTCTGCAACAGCATCCAGGTTTGTGACGCCGCGAGGAAGCTGCAGTGTATATACGCTGATCCCTTCTCTACGTCTGGCATCTGTCGAGGTAAATGCCCTTGCATTAGCGAAAGTATTAGTAGTGCATGAATGTTTATCCTAATTGGTTTTCACTTGGACATTCATCTAACGTACTCTGGAACTGAAATATTGCGCTTTCTTTCGTAACATATCCTTTGCTCGTATTTTGGAGTTACACTCAAGAAAAACTTTGTGTTATATCATGGGAGTAGAAATATAATAGTGGGTGAACCGCCATTCAAAACCCGTTGGAAATGTGAGTTAACTCTTTTCCCAATGCTGAAAAAAGGGCAGCCGTTGCCATCGCTCGACTGAACGACCCGCAAGAGGGCGGACGATCGAAACGTTCATCGCGTGCCACAGATCGAGAGACCTTTTTTGAGGACAGCTTCCTGTGCGATACAGCCAACTGTCGTCAAAAAGGGGTCTCTAGATCTGTGGCACGCGATCAACGTTTTGATCGTCCGCCCTCTTGCGGGTCGTTCAGTCGAGCGATGGCAACGGCTACCCTTTTTTCGGCATGGGGCCATCGATCCGGCTGTTCTCGCATTCTTCCATTTTTCAGCAGATGTCGGTGCTGTTAAAAATAATCGTGACATTTTTTTACGGGAAAGGACGTGCTAAGAAGTAAAGGATTCTCGCGGAGCTAGGTCACCCGCTATTATTTTTATAGACATCCAATCTATTCTTCGTGACTGGCAACAGTCAAAACGCCAAAGTTTGGAGTTCCCAGAAAGGGAACACTGCGGTTCACACTATCTGCGGTCAACCCTTTGCAGGTCACACTGCGGTCAACCCTTTGCAGAACACTGCAAAGGGTTAAGGATGACCCGTGTGACTTATTCCATGCAAACAATCATTTAAAACGCAACTAAATCGAAACTAAATACATCCAACATTCACTCTGATCATAGACACTAAACCTGGTTTTATCATCTTTTGAAACTTTGCTCTCCCCCCCTCCTTCTTTATAGAATTCCTGCACAGCATGTAAGTAGTATTTTTTTCATTTTTATACCTTCCATTCAAAACTATACTTGTGTGTTCCTACTTTCACGTATCTTGGTAAGATTATTTTTAAGTGCATGGATATATTAATTTTTAATTAAATTATCTATTTTTACCAAAATTGTTAAATATGATTACTGATTTGAGTAGTCATAATTATTATTAATAATTAAGAAATTCTGATAAGTTTATCATGTTATTGTAAATGAGCTGCTCTTTATACCTGTTCACCTCTCCGAAATAGCCATTTTCCTGCTCCCACAAATTCTTCAAAACTGTTTGTAGCAGTTCGGGCCACTGTTTTTCGCATGATTTATCTTTTTAGTCCTTTTTTTAATTAAAAAGTTCTCCTCTAATAATGATAAAAATCGATCTTCCTTTTTAACATTTATTTTTGAATGTTATAACAAAATAGTTACATGTCAAAATTGCTTTCCTCAAGCCATTTCATAGAAATAAATGTCTGAACACACACATAATATTTCAAATATTCACCGATGAAGTGCATTTGGATTGCCCTCAGAATGGAAATATGTTTATCGAAGAAAACATTTCACAAATGTTGCCGACTTATTTCCATCTTTTCTCAGTTAATTTAGCGTGCGGAAAGGATCTTTTCTCGGCAGCTTGCGGGTGAAATTATTTACTTCTAAATTTATTGGAAATCTATTCATTCCGCCTGGGGTGCAAATCAGTAAGCTTGATCGTGTTATTGTGTTAGCGTCAGCGCGAATTTCTGTTGGCAGTGATTTTCTCGTAAATAAATTGGATTTTATTGTTTTCTTTAAATGTTCTTTTGAAGATGAATAAGCTGGGGAAAATGTACACGAAGAGAAATACGGGGAGGTGCTTAGGTCTGAACCGAACGGGGCGGTCCGTTTACGTTTAATGTCGCCTTCTGATTTAACGAACAGTCCGTTGAAAAACTGCATTTGTTAGTAATTTTAATATCCCTAATATATGCTTGACAACTGATCTTGTGTTCTAATGACTTGCTTAACATAATAAATCTTCTGTTTAAGATCAGTATTTAGCCGTTCAATATTAAAAATATTGGGTTGGTAACTGAACTTTCATTAGTTCATTTTTGTAGAAAATCAACTAATTAATCATTGTATTCTACTTTATTTACAACTTCTCCGGTATAAACAAGATTTTCAATACCTGGTTGGTAGAAAATCAGCCGGTTTCAACTCAAAAAATAGAGAGGGCAAGAACAAAGTGCAGTACTTGAAGCCAAAAATTTTATTTTTAAACCAGGCATATCAATTCCGAGCGGTTCTTTCAGCTATGAAACCTTTTCATACAAAGCATGCATGTCGCGAGCAATTTTTAAGGCTTTAGAACCTCGAAGAAAAGCAAAAAGTAGGGGTTGCTTTCATGGTTTATAAAATCGTTCAAATTAGATGTGTTTGACTCTACACAATATTTTATAGCTTAATTATAGTACACCAAAAATTTTTATACAGCGATCTTGTTATAATAATAACAACAAGTAATTGTTTCACTTCATGATTTTATGTAAACTTTACACTGTACCTGAAAAGAATTCCCAAAAACACTGTCCAATAGTTTTAAGCCTCAAATATTGATGACAGACAAACACAATAAATGACCCAACATTGAAAAAAATATATATATATATATACATAAGCAAAATATATATCACAGTGCATTTTTATTGCTAACTTGTTAATTATGCACCAATGTCTCCATGTAGTCAGGCGAGGACAGAGCTGCCACGTTGGACAATCCACGTACCGAGACGGAGAGACCTTTAAGTTGGACTGTCGGACACAGTGCACGTGCCAGAACGGTACTTACGGATGCGTGTCCCTTTGTCCTCACGAGAACGTCAGACCCTCGTCGAGCTGTCATCATCCTCAGCTGGTCAAGATGCACGGATCCTGCTGCAGGGAATGGCTGTGCGATTCCACACTTCTGGAAGGTGAGCTATGGACAACCTTACTTCAGTTTATACCCTTTCGCATCGAGCGTCGAGCATACCCGTCAGCAAGAGATACGTTTATTTTTCTAGCCTGCACAATGACGTGCAAGAGCGTCTTCCCGTTCATGTACAGAGGACTTAATGTTGAAAACGGGAATTTCATAATCAGGATTTATTTTGTTTATCCATTTTATTACAAATTTAATCTCTGCTATTACAAAAATATTCATAAATATCTATCGGACAGAAAATATTTGATCAGGACTGAAAAAGGTTAAGTTTAATTTTAAATGCTATGTACAGTAGATTCTCGATTAACTGGGATGTTTGGGAAATTCTTCGTACTAGGATGACCACTGTTTTGTGGAGAATGAAATGATAGAAATCTGTATTCGTTTTACATTTGCTCTTTGACGAATTTTATTCTGCAAATTTCTCAGCAGGATTTCACCTTCTTGCCCCAAGTAATTAAGTAACACCTCGTGTAGAGATGCGTCACCATGATTCAATTTTTTATAAATTACATGATTTCCTTCGTCGCTTCACAGTATTATAGCCGAGTGGGTAAGACGCTCAACATGTTAGATGTCTGAAGTGAAAAGGTACTGGGTTCTGGCCTACCGGGCGGGAGCTGCGCAGTTCGGTAACCATAGTCGTCTTCTGTAGAAATTTCATTTTCCCCATTCAGTAAAATCGCCTTCTATAATCTTTTTAATAGTGTAGCTTTAGACAAATTTCCATACATGATCAACACAATAGAATGGAACCGTCACAGAGAAGCAGCAACCCGGATAATTCGATCCCGGTTAATCGAAAGTCTATTGCAGTTACTATCATTGGTTTTTGTGAAGGTTAGCACGAAGAATTGCATGTTCTTGCATTGATCAGAAATAACAAGATAACTTCCCGGAAACTTCACTGCAGAAACAATGGGGGAGGGTGTGTGTACTGAATTGAATTTGAACACAATGGCGAAGATTTGAAATATATTGCCAAGCAATAAAATCTAATTATATAGAGCGAGACAAACCAACTTTGAGAGCACGGTTGCCAGACTGCTTTTCTTAAGGCCAAATTCGATAAATTTGGCATTATAAAAGCCAAAGATCCATTGGTGGAACAGTGAAACGGTACTTACGTATTATCCCGGCGTCCCGCCAAGATGAGCGATTTTTCGCCAAGATAAATGCCGGACACATAAAAATTATTGATGGTTTGGAATACGATTGGCAACAGTTTGTCAACACATTTGACGAAAAATTAGTTTGGCGGGAATGACCGTCGGGATAATACGCAAGTACCAGTGAAACCTTGCCCAAGAAGAAGGGATACCAAATATGGTTTTTTTAAAGTAAAACTTGATAAATTTTGCCGTAAAAAGCGAAATAGAAACATTAATATCTAAAACTGATATAAGGAATTTTCTTTTTAGGAAAGAAGGAAGCTATAAGCACAGGCACTACGCAAGTGTCAAAAATATATTCAAATCATATAACAGATCGACAGCTTGCTGCTTGTAACTTACATGATTATGAAATGCATAAAATTTATTCAATATATTAGTATGACGGGTAATTTAATTGAATGAAATCACTATGACGTGGTCCGATTTCTGAGCTTCTGAAACAAAACTGAACAGGTGAAAGAAGCTTAAAAAGAACATAATCCAATTTCCTAATGGTGTGAGGCGCGCTGTGTCATATCGGAAGCGACATTCAAATATCTTTGTCAGTTCATCAAAAGTGATGAAATGGGAAATGGTGAGATAGCGGAAACTGATAACTGGAGAAAGATCGCATGAAGATCTGCCACATTCGTGATGAACGAGGATTGTCTAATCAGTAGATTTTGCTGAATAAATGTAAGTTTATTTGGTTTTAAAACAAGAATTTATTAATGAAATTATTGAAGAAATGATATTTGTTAGTTATGAGTCCTTAAAAAAAAATACCCCCCCATAAAGATGGTAACGTGCTTTAATTCTTTATCCTTTGAACATAAGTGGATAATATAAATAGAAAAATGCAATGTTTAAAATTAGATAGGAAAACACTATATTTAAACAAAATTACTCTCACTAATTTTCAGGAAAAGACTTTTTTTTAACTTTGAAGATCACCCCCCCCCGTACAAAAGGAAATTCTCAATTAGTAAAAATAAGCCCGAAACACTAGTGAGGTGGTGCAAAAAATTTGAGAACTATACCCTAAAACACATTAGATATATGTAAAAAAAAAAAAGCTAGTTAATACGTGTTGAGAACACTAATGATGAATTTTACTGAAAAAAAAAATGTTGTTAAACTTCGTATTTAAGCAAATCTGTATCTTCAATTAAATAGGCATTCAGTTGCCATTCTATCAGATACGAAACGATCAGAGTTACGAAAATGGAAAACAAATAATGGACTTAATTACTAAATGCATTTTAAAATATTGCTGAAAGCCCTGTAACTTTCACATTACTCCGATAATAATTAATTACTTCACATTAATTGTTATATCGCCAAATAAATTTTTACTATAAATTAAAATGGATAGCGTAACGAAAATGCACAAATAGAAGAAAAGAAAGATTTACGTAAAATAATATTTCACCTAGAACATTTGTAATTTTTTTAGCAGCACTTAGAAATTCGAAAACTTTCGCCAGATAAAAGATTAGGAAGCAATGCATCAAAAATTTTCATGATAAATTTACAACATAATCCAGTCGTGTGTGTTTTTTTCCGTTCTCGAATCACGCCTGCAATAAAGTGAGTGCATAGATACGAAGGCGCAAGCCATTACTTTGTAATCTATACAAAAGTTTTCGACGGTATCTATTTTCAGGTGTTCAGATTTCAAAGAATTTGCAGTACCCCCATTATTCTCTCTCCATGAATAATGAAAAGCACAAGACAAATGATGAATTACCGGGATAAAAACAGACAAGGCATGAAAATGCAGTGTACATGTTTAATTTACATTCTTTTCAGGGAAATTTGTTATTTTTTTTCCCTTTCTGGCCTATTGCCGATATTTAAATGGCGCTTGTTATAAAGTTTAATCATGTTTACGGTAACTTGTTAAAAGCTGGAAAGAGAGTATTGGCTTCGGTTAATTATTCTTAAATGTGAAATACGTGTTTGCTTACTGTGAGAATACATTTTAGTACACAGAAAGGGTTCCAAGATTTCTTTGCAGGAAATATACTTGATGAATTGAAAAGAAATTTGTTGCATATAATTTAATGTCTATATAATATTTTTCTCATCCAAACCTAAATTTTATGAAGCTTCTACATTCTGCATACAAATAGTGCCTTAAAGAGTTTTTTCAAGCACCCATTAGAGTTACAGTACCGTGCATCAAGGGTAAATTTTTTGGATTTTCCATCTTTCGGACCTCCCCCCCCCTCACCCATTAACAGAAAATGTTTCTTGGGGCTGTTCTTCATACGAAGGATAGGGCCACTTATTCCTGTTGAAGGCTTGATGAAAATCCGAAAAGGGTATGTAGCAGGTTCAGCAAGGTTTGGCTTCTTGTCATAATTTTAAAAAAATGAAGGAATGCTTCATCAAAAACACAGTGGCTGTTTTTTTGCCACTGGAATCTGGAAGCAAAGATTCTCAAAACTTGGATTGCAGTACGAAAAACAGCTTTATTTTCTTGCTGATTCAAGTACGGTATAGGTCTGAACAAATTGACAAAAATTGTAAAAGCTAGGTGGAACCTATGCCATAACGCTAAAACTGATTCTGGAAGCGAAGGAGAACCTGTTCAATACTGATTATGATTGTGTTTTGTTGTTTCTTACGCTCTCTGGCAACCGGGAAGCGATGCCAGATCCTGCATGCAGGACAGCTTCCATTTTATTGAGGGTATCATTTGAACATAGAGGACTTTAGAGCCACGAACAGATTTTACGTGCGCCCGCTCCCATTAGCGTACACGGTTCGACAGCAGCCCGTCTGAGAGAAGTTTTCATCCTTCCAAGTAGGGTTGCCAGGTCGCCAAACCAAATAGCCGGACAGACCAGCCAGTTTGGCCGGACAGATTACAATATTGAGGATTTTGTCTCAGTATTAATAGGTACGACAAAAAAAATGTATCTAAAATCAAGCTTATTTGATTATTACCCTGAATCTTGATAAAGTCTAATGAAATATAAATAACATCGAATGCCAAATCAGTTCAGTAAAAAGCCTAACAAAAGCTGGACACCGTTAAGTTTGGCCGGACACACAATCGAAAAGCCGAACTATGTCCGGCTTTATACGGACGCCTGGCAACGCTACTCCCAAGCACTGTCCAAGCCGGTGCTGCTTCACTTTCCGTATTCTTAAGGAAAAGCAGGGCATTGAAATGCATTATTTTCCCCCATTAACCGTTTTCTCCCTAGTTGGATTCTTTGAATGCACACAGTACTGTAAACGGCCGAAATTCCTTCTGAAGTTCTTTATTTGACGGATTAATGTATATTCATATAAAGTATATATTTTTTTTTCTATACAGATCGAAAGCAACACTGCCAGTCTTACACCAGTGATTGGACCCCATGCTCTAGAAGTTGTGGTGTCGGTATATCCACTAGAATATCGAATAACAATCCTGAATGTCAGCTGAAGAACGAGACGCGGCTCTGCGTTCTCAGACCCTGCCCAAGCCCAGAAGAACTGTTCCATGCGTCTACACATGGACATCATGTAAGAGTATGTTCAAAATTATTGTCTCTCTTGTTCATACAATCAGATTGCTTTTACAATTAGACTTCGATTATTTGACTACCGACTAGATAAAAACGGAAACATCCGGTTTAAACGCGGAAACGGGCACGTCCATTCATTGTTGAGGGATTGCCAGTGAGATGTGCGCTTGCCGCTAAATTATCCAGACGCAGTTCTCAAGAAATAACAATTTGTATTATCATTTTAAATGAGCTAAGAATAATAATTAAAAGCACAGTAACCATGTACAATCACATAGAAATGAACTTGAAGAAAGAAGTGCATTCACTGCGCTCTATTTCTTTCCTCTTCGACCGGTTCATTTGGATTCACCTTCACTGGCAACTTGCCAATTTTCCACACTAAACGCAGTCAGACAATATATTGAAGAATTTGAAAGATTGCGTATTTCAAGTTGGATTTTTGTTGGTTTAAATAAATATAATGCTGATGAAACGTTTGTGGAACTAATCATGTGGATATTAAGAAATTCCTTCTAAACAGCGTCTTTATACAGAAAACCAAAATAAACGCATAAAAATTGTATATCACCGATATTTGACTGAAGTTTCTGCATTAATTCTTTAAGGCGCAGCCATTTTCACATCGATATAAAAAGGTCCTCTGAATATACTGCCCAAAGATAAAAAAGTGCAGCCGTTGCGATCGCCCTATTCAATTATCAGCTTCATGGCAGTCTATCGAATCGCCAATTGCGTGCCAGAGAGCTAAGAACTTTTTTCGCACAGCTACCTTGGTCCAAATCATATTTTATATCCTCTCTCTCGAATAATCTAAAAATATTATGATAACTACACTTCCCTTAAACTGATCATTAAAAATGCTGTTTATTTACTGTTACTTCTTTCTACATGCCCGTTTCAACAATTGAAAAACACAATACCCACATTTTTATGTACTAATTTAAGTTCGAGTACATTTTTCAGTGATCTGACATATTTTGTTAGTATTTATATTTTGATTATGGCAGTCCTTTTTTTCTTTTTATCAGGGTTGATTTTTAGTTTCCGGTGCTTCTTAGCCAACGAGGCGATAAGAAGTGGTAACCTTGGCGACTTTTATTTGTTTTCGGAGACAAGACGAAAATACGCGCCAAATTGGCGATTTTTGGAAACGCGCCAAATTGGCGATTTTTGAAAACGCGCCAAATTGGCGATTTTTGAAAACGCGCCAAGAAGCATCGTAAAGTAGGAATTGACCTTTATAAATTCTAATTCTGCACGATGAGGTGTATTTCCCTATTTTTAACATTACTAAGAAATTAAAGCATCTTTCTTTTTTATACAGAAGAACCACTTGTGCCGAGCAACTGTACGAAGTACTTTCCCCGTGCGGCTCACTGACGGGGGGAACTGCACCAGCGTGGAACTGTACCAGCCCAAGTACTGCGGAACGTGCACCACGAATCAGTGCTGCCATCCCAAAGTGACGACGAGCAAGAAAATTCAATTCCGGTGCATCGACGACGAAGGGACCAACATCATGCAGAAGGACGTCCTCTGGATAGTGAAATGCAACTGCACAGAGATTTGCTAATAACGAGCGAAGTTTATGGATCCTCACCTCTTAAAACGAGTTACCACAGGCCGTCCATTTATAGATATATCAACTGAAAGAAGGTTTTACGAATAAAAAAAAGATGCTGAATAATCACACGGAGTTGCTTGCCGGCATGACTAACACACACACACACTAAAAAAACAGGATTTTTAAACAGGTTTCTCAAAATTAATATTTCAGATCTGTTTCTCTAAATGAAAACCAAACAAAAAAGTTTTAGTACCAGACAAGGACGTACCCAGGGGGTGGTCCAGGGGGTCTGGACCCCTCCCCCCCCGAAATTTCAGTTTTTGTTAACAAAATAAGAATGATGACGTCTTTTTGTGAAAAATTCTGCCTTTTTCACCGTTTGGACCCCCTCCGAAATTTTTTTCTGGGTACGTCCCTGAACCAGATGAATCTTACCAAAGAAAGAAAGATGAAAGATTCTTAAATGGGGATTTTACTGGATTCCGGATTTATTTTAGAACCAATGTAATATGAATAAAATACAAAAACTTACAATAGTCAGGTAAAGTTGTAACAAAAAAACATAAAAACAACTTAAATTCTGAAATAGAGAAAAAAAAAAAATGATGATATAAATGAAAAATGAAACTCATTTATTGAGGAATTATACACAACAGAAAGAAGTTTCCTTTTTAAAAGCAGTTGGAAAATTTTATATCAATGTAGGAGATCAACTGGATATATTGCCCAACGCTGGAAAAATGGACTCGTTGCCATTGCTCGATTTAACTACCAGCAACATGGCGCTCGAAGAAATTGCCGATTGGATGACACAGAGCTGAGAAACTTTATTAACATCCGGCTGGTAGTTAAATCGAGCGATGACAGTGGCTGTACTCTTGCAGCGTTGGGGCCATTCAACCATAATTGGTTGAATGGCTCCAACCAGCGTTGGGGCGTTGGGCAAACCAGCGCTGGGTCCATTCAACCAGTGGAAGCGCTTGAATTGGGTGGTTTCATGGCGTGACCATTGCGAGTTAAAGGATTAAATATTCGATAAACTTTTTATGCGTTTCGAGTAAGCGTATAAATCTTAACAATAATTCACTAGACGCTGTGTTAACTTTATTTCTCTGAGAGAAATGCTTGCAGTATTTTGTTTGGCGTATTAAAGTACGATTTGTTTATTTTTATTCTTTACTGAAACAAAGTCAGCTTATTTACAATAAATTTTAAAAACATTCCAACACGCAGTAATGACTCGAGAGGGCCCCCAATTTTAAATATTGTTCTGAAATATTTTTTATATCAAAGTTTTATGAAAAATGAAACAAATTTCATAGGTGGGGGCCCCCAAATCCATCAATGCCCGGGCCCCCGTTGGTCATAATCAGTCTCTGCTTACAGTCTCTAAAAACTTTTCATGCTTGGCCCAAATGCTTTTTCGACTCTGAGGGTTTTTCTTAAACATGTTTCGAAACTTTCTCTGAACAGTAGTTACGGATTTTGATTCGAAATACCAACTTACGCAATGCGCTTTCTCAGTTGCAGTCGCCTTAGCTGGTACGAATATATTCCCGCACCGCCAGTGCTGTTTGAAACTCACGAAAAATCCCCATTTTCTCTCACTGCTGAAAACTGGGGATGCAGCACCATCTATGATCACATTTTAGAAGTAATTTATTTCAATATGGAAAAATAAATTCTTGTTTCTGTGAAGCATTATTGTGCGAACCGCATATTCCTGCAGCGATTTGTTGCGTTTCTGTGAATTTTTGAAGTGTGTCAGGGACTTTTCGGACACAATGTATTTTCAAATTTAAAGACATACCAAAATTTGATTTTAATCAATCGTTCACAATTTATCTCATTTAATGTGGTTTTTAAAATCAGGCAACTCCTTGTGGTTACAAGAAATATTCTCCTGACACAGAAATAAAAACTGATCGATTATAGAAAAATACATAAACTATTTAAACTATATTTTGTCTTTTAGATTACATAATGTTGTTAAGACTTTATAACATTTGTGGACGTATTTATGGTTGCTGAAAATGTACTTTGGAGTTTAACAAGAGCTTTAGCAATCATTCTAAAACATGTACTGTAATTTTTTATAGATATCGTGAGTGTTATTTGTGTAAATTGTTATTCTGATGGCAAGTGAAAACTTTTCTTTTTGATAAATACCGAAGACAGCATTTCCACTAGCTGAAGACTTGCGTTTAATTTTCACTAACAGATAAATGAGTGTTTTTATTCGGATTCAAGTTAAATTATAAATTACATTACCTAAAAAATAAAGTGCGTACCGATGATTTAGCTTTGTATATATGGTGTTATCAAAATGCATGCATTCTCCTTAGTTAGAATTTATTAAATTGCTAATACTACTTTAATGCGTATTAATATTTTCAAAATGTAGCTCACAAAAATGTACTGAAGTCTGTAAATGTATTCTATAAAAATTACCTAATATAGATCATCATCTTCAAATTCAGAATGTCTGAGTCAAAACCCAATTTAATTAAATGCAGTGACATAAAATATGCGCTTTTAAATTAGGAAATTCGTTTGGTCCAATTTCAAGATTTTTTTCAACTCCGAGGAATTAATCTTTGGGGGAGAAGCTCTGCCCTCATCTTTAAATTTGGGTTGAAACTCTTCAGTTGGAATTTATTTCAGAAAGAGATAATGAAATTAACACATTCTTAAAATAAATCTAAATCACAACCATGCATTTCATTGTTTATGTAACTCTTTTGCTTATAATTCATGAAGTAAAATTCGATAGTAATTGCTACTTCACAATTCCAGTTTATGGATTTCCTTGCTAATATTAGTAAGAATTAATTACAAATTCTTTTAGCAAGTTAGTGACAAATTCTTTTATATATCCTGACTTTACACTGACTGTTTATCACAACTGTACGAGAAAAAAAATTACCTTGCTCTTTTGATTTTCCATTTATGATTTTTTTTTTTTGTTAAATGTGGGAGTAAATTAAAAGTGTTAGCTAAATAAGTTAAATCTAAAAATAATTCGTTGCAATATTACTTAATGAATAATAGTTCGATCAAAATTCGATAACTAAGAAAATTTCCAAACGTCCTATTTAAAATTTATCACAGATGTTAATAGACATATAAGGACTGACAAAGAATCATGTGAAAGACAAGATGACATGAAATTAACTTTTTTTTCCCCCCTTATACTGCGAGAAACGTAATACGATGACCGATTTTTATTTCAGTCATGAAGTCGTTCTTCTATCCTATATCCTGACACATGTCATACTTTTTATGTCGGAGATGCAAAACTTTCGTTGAGAAAAAGGCGAAATAAAAATTTTGCTATTGCACATAAAAAAATGGATATCTCGTTCAAATTTCTAACTCACTGTTTGGTCTTAATAGATATCTGCAGTGCTTAAACTTTTTACGCTAAAATGTACGCTAATCTTAAAAAAAAAACGTTATTTTAAGAAATTTAAAAAGAAATTCTATAGTGTATATTGGTGAACTTGTGATGCTTATTGACGCACACAGTGCAAAAATTTAACTCCCTGCATCTATGATGCTGCACTATCAAGAATGATATTGCAAAATATTTACACTGGATGACAGATATTTTTACGGAGACGCTTTTACGGATCCTGGCGGGATTTGAAATTCTGTGGAAATTCTGGTGGAAAATTGAATTGCGGACACTTATTTTACTTGCTTAAAAAATGCGATTTCTTCAAAACCTCTGTATACCTGGGTATTCAGGGGCGTAGCCAAGGGGAGGGTTAGGGGGTCATACCCCCCCCTCAATGAGGAATTTTTTGCCATACAAAATGTATATTCTTCACTCCCTTATCACACACATGTATGCATATATGTGAATTGCAGTATTCGTAACCCCCCCCCCCAATGAAGAATTTCTAGCTACGCCCCTGTGGGTATTACATTCACATTTTCATAAAGCTTGAATGGAATGGATGATTCCGGCGAGCGTCATAGTGCAGCATTAAATTCATTCGATGCAGCTTGTGAAGTACTGTTTTAAAGAATATCAATTAATTAATTACTTGTTAGCTGACAGGGAGTGGAGGGAAATATAAACTACATAGGATTATCCTTTTTTATTAGGTCAGTATATTTAACTAATTACTTCTGATGTGTTTTGAGTTTTACATTAAAAACTGTGTGTGAATTTAATCAAGACACTTTCATAAGAACATAGGACTTTATGAAAGACAAGAACTTGACAGTATACAAGGCCTAATTAAGTGAGTAGATAATGTTACATACAAAAAAACAGAAATAAATTTGAGCTATCTATAAGATAGATATATCAATTCCACAGTGAAGAGAAAAATGATTATAAAAAAGTCTAATATTACATTACAATGCGACTAGTAGAAAAAAGTCTTCGCAATAACTTAATACTACATTAAATTATGTGATAAAATTTTTTTATAAAAATATTTTTATGAATTAATTGATTGGATGAGTAAAAAAATAAAAGATAATTATGTATCGACGCATACATGTATTTATTTAGCTTTCAGTTACTGTAATAAGATTTTTCTGTACAGAATACCGTATTTACTTTCTGACTTTCTTAAAGTAATTTTGCGATAACCTTTATTTTTTTAATATAAATTTAAAAAGTGCAGTCAATTAATAACAATCTGTATGCTCAAGATTATTTTGCAAAATCCAATTGTTTCGAGACTGTTTGCTCAAGATTTATTATGTTTGTGCAATTTTAGAAGCGTTTATAGCCAAACGTTTAACATATCTTAAAATTTGAGAAAATAATTTCTTATTTCAGAATTGAAGTAGATACACAGAAAAATACGTACATTATTTTATGTTTTATACTGCTAAAGAGATCTACCATAAGCATTGTGATTACCTGTACTACAGGAAACTTGTATTATCTTTAAAAGATTTAAGAAGCTTTAAAAGTTGTCCAATTTATTGAACTGAATGTGGTTATGCTCAATTCCAAAACCAATACTGTTAAAACTGATTCATCAAACAAGCATTTTATAAATTACTGTAATGTTATATTTATTTCCTAAAACTGCCGTTTTTATTAGTGAAAATCTTAAGTAGCATTTATATCAAAATCTTTCATTTAACCATTGCTATTGAGAAACTTAATCTTAAGAATTATTTTATGTTGATTTTCATTTGACAGACAGTACTAAAAAATTGGTAGATCTAATATTTATGTTCTTTACTGGCTACGGAATTAAATCAGCTAACTTCTTCCTTTTATATTACCTAAATTCGCCGCGTTATTTTTGTTTTAACATAGTAGATAAGATCTGTGCACTTTGCCATTGATCTTTTCAGTGTTTATAGTCGGAGATATCTCAACCAGATCTCCCTTGATATTAAATACTGTATAATGAATAGAAAATTTCGTCACATCATTATATAAACAAATAGCACTCAATATTAGAAACAAAAAATATGAACTACTTTATTTTTCATGTATAGATGTTTGTATTTTCTCAAAAAAGAAATAACGAAACTATTTAGGATATTTGTCATTTTATACATATAGAGGAGGTAAGATTTCTGAAATTACTATAAACAGAGGTCATATCATTTTATAATGATTCAAATCCATATAGGGAAAACTTATTCATATCAGTGTTTATATAACAATAGAATGAAACAAACGAAAGCACAGTTTTGGAGAGTTTATGTGGAAGATTTAAAGTGGCTTTCTTAAGATACGAAATGAAGATTCAGACTAAATACGTATCAAATACTTTCTTCAAATGAGCGGTTAGAGAAATACTGAGTCAGTAATATGTACAGTGATAACATATAATAGAATTTTTACATATGTTACAAATAAAAAAGAAATGTTTCTTCATTACATATATATTTGTACATATCAACAGGCTTAAAGCATGCTCTTTCTTGCTTTAGCTACTTGAGAGCTGAACTATCCTTCGGATTTGTATAGGATGTTTTTGATGTCATTTGCAATTATCATGTATAGCTGAAATGTATTCACAAGAGAAACAAAAAAGGAATGTACAGAGTAAAAATATTTCTTTGCAACTGTGTCCTGTTTTTATTTCCTTTGCATGATACTACATACAAATTTAAAAATACAAAGTAATGAAAAACTCAAAAGATTAAAAAAATTAATATTAAAACCTATAAAATTGAAGTCCTTGGCCATACTGATGGGCAGTTCCGCGCTCTGATCTCTCGTCTCCGCCGACGTTCCCTTATTGCCCAAGTGGTGCCATCTTTCGTCAACTGAAGCATGTTCTACGTCATTGAAAGATCCGGGGGTGGAAATTATTTCAGTTGCTTCGCGATAAAAATCGTAACTTTTGTTTTGATAATCAGCTATTTTTCGATGTTCTTTAGATCTATTATTACATTTTCCTTTTGAGCGATACGAGACAGCGCTGTACACATTGTCAGACGTAGGGCATTATATTCCGTAGGTTTTAATGATAATTGTTTTTAATCTGAGTATTTAGAACTATTGCACAAACGTTATCTTTTTTTTTTTAAATTGGCAAGTATCTTTTTAATAACTTATTTTAGAGCGGTTTACGTTGTATTAAATAATCAAAACATCTGTAATAATAATTAATACATGGTGAACTTATGATTATAGTTAGGATTTCTGAGTGCCAATTTTTGTTAAATTGCACGCAAAATTTCTTGCCAATTGAGGGCAATTTTTAATCTTTAGTTTAGCAACATTTTAATATTTCCAATCTTGTAATTTATAAAAAGATACAACTTAAATTATTTCTATATCATTTATTCAATTTCATTCCATGTGAAGTACTTCTGCCGTACAATGCATATTTTTTTAAATGTTCTGAAACCAGAGTCGTAGCTAGAGTTATACGCGCGATTCTGTCAAAATTTTAATTTTGCCCCCCCCCTCCCCCAATCCTTTTTTCTAGGAAGAGAAATAACACAAAGTCTTCAACAGGCGCCCGTCTGAGGATTCCGCCCCTGGCAGCCGCCCACCTAGTCAGGCCCTAGCTACCACGCTGTCTAACACTATTTTGCCGGTATGAGTCAAAAAGTCCTTGTATTGAGAAAAGGATCTCTGGATCTTTACACTGACTAGAGGCAGAAACTTGGTTTTTATGCGCATGTCAAGGTCTTGGTTCTCATTGACTAATGCAATGACGCCCAGATTCTTCTTAGGAGAATTTTCCAACTTTGCATGATCAAAGTCATCCAAACTGTGTGTTTTCTACTTTTTTCAAAATTTCTCACTGGTTTTGCTTTTCTAGGTTCTGTTCTTCAAGCTTCTTAGTATTGTCTACGATCAACTTATAGTTGTATGCCTTATACAAGTCTTTTTCCAAATTTTTACGTATGCTAATACTTTTGATTTTTTCAACTGGTGCCCTAGCATCTTCTTCAAGTTTTGCAAATCAAATCTTCCATCTTGGCAAAGTTTAAACAGTAATAAACTACAGCACTGATACAGGTGCCCCCCTGTATCGTGCCCCCCTGACACAGGTGCCCCCCTGACGATCACAGGCTGAGGAGTGCAAATTCAGTGATTTGCTGGAACAAATTGCTACAGCAAGCTCAAGTTCGCAGACGCTCCTTAAATTGCATTTTTATCCATCTAAACTTCACCCATACCATTGCAGGTGAGAAAAATACTAGAAACGTCAGCATATGTACAGAGTTTCACTTTAAAAAGTACAGTTTGCTTTCACTTTGGGTGCAAGTATTGTGTTTGCATGCAATATTTAAAGACTGCGTTCGGATAAGGCTTTTGCGTGCTACAGCGTGCACATTTGGGATGTTAAAATAAGTTGATTTTACATGTTGAGGATCTGATTTGTTATCTACATAAGTGCCCGCATAAAATTTTGTACTGTGTGTTGAACGCAAAATTCCTATCCATACTTATGATACATCCTTGACGTATGAGGAAGACAAATTTAACATAAAACCTGTAAATTCCTGCTTTTTTAAACTTTTTGGGCCATTACGATCTTAAATGTTTATTAAAATCTAAACTAAATTATGTTGAACATCGCATAACAATACTGTACTAAGTTTAAAAAATCTGGAGTGACTCCACTCGACTTTCCGAACACTTACTATTAAGATCATTACCAAGTATTTAAATAAATTTTAATCGATGAATAATTCAAACATATATACCAAATTGAAGCTCAATCGAATGTACCGTTTAAACGCTAGCGCACTTTCAAGAATGTCTCCCCATAGGCCATAATGTAAAAGAAATCTTGGTCGTAGCCCTGTAGAAAAACTATAAGTCCTATGCACACCAAAATCAATACCGATCTTATAATGGTGGTTTATAACATGTATACCCAATTTGAGCTCAATCGAATCTACCGTTTAAACGCTAGCGCACTTTCAAGAATTTCCTCCCATAGGCCATAATGTAAAAGAAATCTTTGTCGTAGCCCTGTAGAAAAACTTTAAGTCCTTTTCTGACCAAAATCAATACCGGTCTTGCGACGGTAGTTTATAACCTATATACTCAATTTGAGATCAATCGAACGTTCAGGAGCTATCGTGTTCACTCACATACATACACACACACACTCACACACACACACACACACACACATACACACATCTCGTAAAAATAGCATAAATGAATTCAGAAGACCTCAAAACGTGTCAATACACCCAAATCTCGAATTCGAATTTTTTCATGATTACAATACTTTCCTTACATGGCACATGTTCGGAAAGTAATAAATGAAAAATTATATATTTCTTAGTACTGACGTTCAAATGAGATTCCTGCAGCTGGTCATTTGATTCATTCTACGCACATTCTTCAACACATAGCAATGATCTTTAATTTATATATAATTCAAAACAATACTCTTTGATGTAGCAGGCCATATTGCTTTATTAATTTAAACCCATGGTACTTTAAAGATTTGAAAAATACTTTTAACCTACAGCCATGTTCTTTTAAGTTATTAATATATACATTATTCTGGCTAAAGTCATAAAATTAAATTGTGATAACTATACATTTTAAAATAGCATAAGTCATTTTGAAAAAAGTAAAAAAAGGTATTACAGTCTAATCATGTTTTAGTGAAGTCCATTACAGCAAAAATCTCACTACAGTGAAGACTTTGGTCATCGCCTAATCAAATTACAATATGAAGACATACAATATGGCATAGCTGTCAACCTTCCCGATTTGTTCGGGAGATTTCCCACTACTAATTTTTACCTAGCAATTCGTGCTTAAAATAACGCCAACAATTTAATGAAAAATAAAACTGTTTAAGAATTGTGGTGGGAAATTTCCCAAAGAAATCAGGTAGGTTGGGAGCTATGATATCGGTGTATAGCGAAATTTCGTTAGAGCGAAAATATTTCTTTGGTCGCTTGGACTTCGTAAAAACGAGATTAGACTGGACTGAACAGTACTGTACTGTACCTCCCCCATTCTTCCTAAAGTTAGGTCTATGACTGTACGTTTATTTTGACTCATTAGTCAATTCTTAAGATCTATTTAGCGAGATTTACACACAAATTTGACCACTTTTCATACTCTAATCAGCTTCAGCGACTGGAAAAGATAAATATCGGCCGATAAAAGAATACTTGCTGAAAGTGCCTGTGGCATGAAATTCGTGATAGTTTTCACGAAAGTCCCAATTTCCAAGAGCAGCAATCGAGAAGTTCTCTGCAAAATGAAGAAAGCTCCTTCCTACGCGAGTTTGGAGCAACAAGTGCTATCCCCCTTCGCTTGATACCAAAAACCATGTAGATTCGATCATCGTTTCTTGTGTTACTCATGAGTTGAAGAAGCATGTTTCGTTAGTTTGTGTAGAATCCCCACAGGTATTTTTTAAACAGATTTACAGAAATTTCAATATTTGGAACTAAATCCTTTTTTTTTTTCAGAAAAACTTTCAAGTACAAAGAAGTTACAACATTTTTCAACATAGTACTAAGCTGTGCCTAGCTGTACCGGCACAGCCAGCTGTCGTCCAAAAAGGGTCTCTAGCTCTGTGGCACGCGATGAACGTTTCGATCGTGCGCCCTCTTGCTGGTAGTTAAGTCGAGCGATGGTAACGGCGGCCCATTTTTCAGCATTGGGAAAGGGTTGCGCCTTAAAGGGTTAATTCTATATCTATCGGATATAAATGGACAAAGTACGTTGAAAAATTTGTTCAAAATAAGGTAGAGACGAAGACTAGTTAATAAAGCGTTCATCCCGTTAATTTTCAGGAAAGGAACGACTTTTAAATTTAAATCCGGCACCCGCACGAACAAAAAAAAAAATCCCAAATATAGTATAATGTGCTCTATACACTAATGAAGTGATGTTCAAAATTTCAGCGTTGCATCCTAAAACGCTTCGGAGATGCCTTTAAAGAAAAGGGCCGAGGCTATAGATGAAATTTTGAGTAATCATGGTCAGTTTGCGTTATTATTGCCGTTTATTGTCCGAGCGGAACCCCTGAAGTAAGATTTTGCTGTGCCTAGCTGTACCGGCACAGCCAGCTGTCGTCAAAAAAGGGTCTCTCGATCTGTGGCACGCGATGAACGTTTCGATCGTCCGCCCTCTTGCTAGTCGTTCAGTCGAGCGATGGCAACGGCCGCCCTTTTTCCAGCATGGGCAATCTATCCAGCTATGGTCGCATTCTTCCATTTTTTCAGCAGATGTCAGTGCCGTTAAAAATAATCTTTTTACGGGAAATGACGTGCTAAAAAGTAAAGAATTTTCGTGGAGCTCTGTCACCCGCCACTATTTTGATAGAAATCCAATCTGACGTTTTGACTGTGGCCAGTCACGAAGAGTAGAGTTGGGTGTTCCCAGAGCGGGAACACTGCGCGTTGAAGGGATAAAAGACACGCTGTTTGAAAGAAATGAGATTAATGGAATTTTGCGGATTAGGATAAACTTACCAGTGAGTAAACATAAACATCGTGTGTATATTTTTTTTTAAATGAGTTTCTAAGGAGGTCCTGTGAGAAAGGTGACCACCTTCAAATTATTTCTGCATAACGGCATCAAGGTAACTCGAGTATCCTCTACACCTGGAGCGATTTGCCTCAGTATTGTTTATGTGGCCGTAGAGTTAGATATTTTCCCTTTATCTTGCGACTGATCACACGATCAGAACTTTATTTAACCCTTTGCAGCAGGTATAACATTTTTGCATAGGTATCATGCTGATGAAAATTAATTTTTGCTGAATGAATTGTAATCCAGTAGACATTAGAGATGAGACGGGCTCAGCCCGAGCCCGGGCTCTGTAATTCACAATTGTGTTCGGGCTCGTGAAAAATTTCTCCTTTATTGAACATACTCCTTGAAAAAGATATAAAAAAGTGATTCATGAGGAAAATAAAAGTACAGTCCACTCCGGTTATAGTGAGCCTCTGGGGACCCTCCCATTTCGTCCACTCTATCCGAAGTTCACTAAAACCCAAGTGTCTTCATGATGGATGGAGATACTGTGTGTGAATCGGGGCTCATGGTTTGTGTTCACTATATCCGATGGTTCACTCTATCCGGGTCCACTATAACCGGTGTTGGCTGTACTTATAAAAAAAAAAATAACGGTACTGGCGCCTAGAAGGTGCGTGAAGCTCTTTGGATATTTCAGAACGGCGGCTTATATTGATTAGTTAGTCATGAGATCCGACATTATTGGATAAACATATGGATAAATAAAGAATTAGAAAGTGCATTGAGATTTTGCAACTCTATTTGTCTTTAATTTGCACAACGGCAAAATTCATTGTATTCTAACAATGAAGTCATTGGATTTTTTTTTTTTTTTATTTAACTGAAATTTAGGGCTCGGGCCTGCTCGGGCTCCGAGTTAAATAATATTGCTCGGGCTCGAGCAGGCTCGGATTAAAGGTCCTCGGGCTCGGGCGGGCTCGGATTAAAGGTCCTCGGGCTCGGGCTTCAAAAAATGAGCCCGAACTCATCTCTAGTAGACATACATGGTTCAGACTAGACATACGGTTTGGAATGGTGTAAAAAAAAAAAAAAAAAAAAAAAGCTTTTGTAGCTGAGAGTAGACATGTGATTGCTGTTGTAAAAAAGCTTTGGTTGCTCAAATTAGATATACGACTGGAATTGTAAAAAAAAAAAAAACTTTGGTGGCTCACAGTTGACATACGAGAGGAACTGTGACAAATCTTTGGTGATTTACTGTAGGCATATGATCGCAAAAGGTTAATGGATACGGGATCATACCTAAGTTATTCTCTTTGTGAATGTAAAAATGGATATCATCGAAATGGGTCCATGTGGCTAAAAGTTGTCACTGAACATACGTTAACAACGAGGGGAAAGAAACGGCCAAGTTAGGATTCTCTTTTTTTTTTTATTCAGTCGGATAACGAAAACTATAAGAAAAAGGGACTCTTTCTTAATTGTGTAAGATTTCTGTGTTTGAAAAAAAAAAGATACCTCAGTTGTGAAATGTGCCCCCTAAACTAATAAGGTGATGAATAAAATGTGAGAATTATACCCTAAAAAGTGTCAGATGTGAATATTAATATGTACTAACCTAAATCACTTAAAACTCTCGAGGGGAAAAATCACGTCCGAAAATCATACTTCAGGGGTTCCGCTCGGACAATAAACGGCAATAATATCACAAATTGACCATGATTACTCAAAATTTCATCTATAGCCTCGGCCCTTTTCTTTAAAGGCATCTCCGAAGCGTTTTAGGATGCAACGCTGAAATTTTGAACATCACTTCATTGGTGTATAGAGCACATTATACTAAATTTGGGATTTTTTTGTGCGTGCGGGTGCCGTATCTAAATTTAAAAGTCGTCCCTTTCCTGAAAATTAAAGGGATTAATGTTTTATTAACTAGTCTTCGTCGCTACCTTATTTTGAACAAATTTTTCAACGTACTTTGCCCATTTATCTCCGATAGATATAGAATTAAAGTGTATTACCATCTTTCTTTGAGACACACTGTATAATCTGAAAAAATGCAGGCTTGCTAAATATTTCCACCTAGTAATGCGTAACCCTAGACTATCTAATAGGAACGAAGAAACAAAGTATCTGTACCATAATGTTTATTTATCAGAACAAAAAGAGATTCGGGCATTAAACAAATGAGTATCTTAACATGAACAGAACAACATGTACCTGAATAATTGACTCGCAAACGTAGGGTCTTAAGGTAATCTTTTTTCCCCATAAAGAGAAACGGCCAAACGAAAAAGTGGATAAGTAGGCTGTTTCAAAGGATTAGTGTACGCATCTGTTTGCAAACCTCGCAATAGCTGTAAATCATCTTTTACTACGCTTATAATTAAATCCATGCATTGTTAGAGGAGAAAACATACACAGGGTGTCTCAAAAATACCGACCTAGGCCTTTTTTCGTTCAATGTTGATCACAGACATCCATAAATTACAAAGTTACATAGAAAGAAATGATTATTTCATCAAGGAATAAATATTTTTGAAAATATTTCTCTTTCTATGTATGTTTTTAGTACGGTGGGGGTGAAATGGGAATATATTTAGGCTTAGATAATATTATGTTTACAAAAATATTCCTAATAAATATTTTAATGAGTACAAATACTACCACCACCTGTTTTTAAATGATTTTTTTTTACCCTATATTTTCGAACTACAGCGAATCACCGTTTATAGGTTTCTCGTTTATACGTTTTTCTGGATGGTCCCGGAGAAATCCACTGGATTTTAATGATGAATAATTTCATTTATACAGTTTCTGGAATCGAAAACTTCATTTATACGTTCGTTTAGAAAAGAAGAGAAGATGATTTTCAACACGCTTTGACAGGTTCTAGTTTTATGCAAGACTATCCAATATCCGGCGATTTATAGGATAATGTTAAAGACGCACTTTTAACTATGTACAACGGAATTTTTTCTGTACATTCCCACACCGCCATACAGCCGAAAATTACAAAATACTTTGTGCATGCGGAATGAATAGGAATACAAGTACTAGCTGTACATTAAATTCAGAGTAAAACTGTTAGTAATACAAACCTGTTTATGTATTTTATTTTCATGCAGCAATATAAGATGCAGTATTTTCATTTAAATATGGCTTTTTATTCTTTGTTATTACGAAAATGCGCATACTTCTGAGAATTTCGTTTATACATTTTTCTCATTTATACGTGTTTTTTTTTTCCACTAGTTCCTTGAAAAACGTACAAACGGTGCTTCACTGTATTTATATTTTGAGCAGAAAAAAACACCTGCCGAATTTACCTAGCAACCATGAAGTGTTTGAGTATGATGTTTACCTATAACCGAAGTCTAACAACCTCGACCATCCTATTTTGAAACCTGAATAATTTGTAAATCATAATAGGAAACAAGTATAATATGATAGAGAGCATAAACTCTTTGGCTTTTTAAAAATAGATTCCCTATTTTATCGCACATTTATAGGAAAAACAACTTTTAATAAAAGTACAGTATTTTCGAATTTAAAACTAATATAGAGAGACCCTATCATTTTGCAGATGTGGCTAGAACGAACACGTTGCACATCAGTAACACAGATTTTTAAAAATTGCATTTTCAGCATTAGTAGTAAGGGATAACAGCCGGTGAATGAAAAAAATGCATATTGTTTCAACCCATCTCACTATAAACCATAAGCGTAAAGTTTTCAAAATTATTGGGGGGGCCGGGCCCCACAACCACATATATTCACGTCAGTGGCGTAGTCAAGGGGAAGGGGGGGTTAGGGGGTCATAACCCCCGAGGTATTTTTTGCCATACAAAATGTATATATTCTTCATACCCTTATCATACACCCGTATACATATATGTGAGTTGCAGAAGTCGTAACCCCCCCCCCATGAAAAATTTCTGGCTACACCACTGATTCACGTACATATAACTTAGTCACAGCTGCCAACTACTACGGAGTATAATTAACCACTTTTTCTACACGATTTTTCGGCTTAAAGTATAGCAAAATTTTTGTGCTGCGCGCGCGAGCTGGTTACTATTTTGAAAAAAATAATTAAAAAATATACTGTTTGCAAAAGGTGGCTAATTATATTCCGTAGTAGTTGGCAGCTATGACTTTATAAGTGTAAATTTTTGGAGGCGCTCGAGCTCTATGGGTCCATAGAATTCTACACCTATGTAAGGTAAGTATCCATGTTAGTATCTTCCTACCATGTTATAAGTTAAAAATAGAAGCAAAGTAAAAGATCCAAAGGAGGAAAAAAAAACATTTTTAATGAGATAGTGCATTTTAGACACATCTGAACTTTTCTTCATTTCATACTTCACATTGCATAATCTGATTTTAATGAACCACAGCCTGGCGAGGGTAACTTATAGTAACATTGCTTGTTACGTGCCGTCAATGAATACTAAATCATGATTGAAATCAAAAGAAGAAAATTTTTAAAAGTCCAAGTAAAGGTTTTTTTAAACGTTTGTATATGGCGTGAAATATTTTTTTTATGTTAGCATAAATTAGTTTTCTGTATTTAGTGGTAAATTGTTGGGTGGGCGCAGCCCCTATTCACAGTTTATTGGGGGGGGGGGGGGGCTCGAGCCCCACGGGCCCATATAACTCTACGCCTATGCTATAAACTATAGTAGAAAGATAAAAGAAAAACACGAACCTATCTTGACCGAAATAGCTTCGCCTTTCCGTAGAAATCAGAATTATTGGGCGGTTCGACTAGATGATACAATACGTCACTCTAATTATCCTGCTTTGAACGTCGACAGCAAGTTTTTTTTTCCTCTCTTTATTCACGAAGATAAATAAAATACAGTGTTTTTAATGGAACATATCTGCTTTGACTCTTCCAGAAGTATTGCGTCCAATGAGATTTGCAGAATAGGTGCCACTTAAAAATTGTGATGTTTCCTTTAATGAATTTTGTAGAGGTATACACTTCGGGTTGAGTCTAAAAAGTCTTAAGGCGTCTTCTCACTTTAGGCACCTCGAAAATAGTCTATTTTCGCGATTTTTTTTTCGAGCATTTTTGCAAACAATTATGGGATGAAAGGGATCCTATATAATAAACACATCTTTCAAGTACAAGAAAAAAAATTATTTTTTATTTTTTTGAACAATTATTATAATAAAACTATAGCATCGAAAAACCCGTGTAGAAATGTAATGTTCGTGGCTTGTGGATGGTATCTCCGAGACAGGTCATCTGAAACAAAAAAATAAAACAGTTTTAGATTCAGTATGTCAGTGGCTATAGCGCATATCATCCGAGTTTTGATATTCGCGATAATAACAAAATGGCGCACGTTTTTCGAAAAAGTAAAAAAAAAAAAAAAACGCGTTTTTTTTACAGTTTTTTGTAAAAAAAAAAATAAAATACTTCAAATCAAAATTTCAAAAATCTGATGATATGCGCTCTAGCCATAACTATGAAGAATATGTCATTCCAATTTCATGACAATCGGCCGGATAGTTTCCGAAATTTCATCCACAAGGCACTGAAAAACCTTGTTTTGAGATAAACGCGTTTAAAGTTTTGGTTGCAGAAAAATGATGAAAAAAACCTTACCTCGGGTTCATCAGCAATGCCTGCTCCACACAATGGACCTTCCGATTCTTCGTGGAAGTTGTGCTCGTCCAAAATAGCTTCCCTTCGTCTCCACCTAGTCTCTTTTGAAGCGTTAGAGCTGCGGCGGTTCCCTACGCGTACGCGATCACTGTCGCGTTTCTCGGCGTATTGAGCGGCGATAGGGCCAAGTTTGACACCCATCACCTCCAAACTTTTTAAAAACAGGTTGTAGCCGTTCGTTATAAATGCATGCTGCTGTTTGACAAGCCATTTCCACGGTTTTTCTTCCCGTAAAAACGTGTTTCGGTGCCATTGCCCAGACACGGCTGTCGAAACACTCGTTGTTATTTTGGGTATTTCCTCCGATCTTTATGAAATTTTGATGGAACATTTTTGATGATATGTACTTTCAAAATTTAAAAAAAAAAAAAAATCGATTTTTTTTTAATTTTCAAAGTGAGAAGACGCCTTAAATTGTTATTAAGTAGAAAATATGTCACTTTTATTAAGGAATATATATACATATACAGGGTGGTCCTAAACTATAAAAATCTGGAGTGACTGCACTCGACTTTCCGAACCCTTACGATTAAGATCATGACCAAGCATTTAAATAAATTTTAATCGATGAATCATTCAAACATATATACCAAATGGAAGCTCGATCGAATGTACCGTTTAAACGCTAGCGCACTTTCAAGAATGTCTCCCCATAGGCCATCATGTAAAAGAAATCTTTGTCGTAGCCCTGTAGAAAAACTATAAGTCCTATACACATCAAAATCAATACCGGTCTTACAATGGTGGTTTATAACATGTATACCCAATTTGAGCTCAATCGAATGTACCGTTTAAACGCTAGCGCACTTTCAAGAATTTCTCCTCATAGGCCATAATGTAAAAGAAATCTTTATTTTATCCCTGTAGAAAAACTAAGTCCTATACACATCAAAATCAATACAGGTCTTGCGACGGGGGTTTATAACATGTATACGCAATTTGAGCTCAATCGAATGTATCGATTAAACGGTAGCGCACTTTCCAGAATTTTCCTCCATAGGCCATAATGTAAAAGAAATCTTGGTCGTAGCCCTGTAGAAAAACTGTCAGTCCTATACACACCCAAATCAATACCGGTCTTGCGACGGTGGTTGATAACCTATATACCCAATTTGAGCTCAATCGCATGCCCTGTTCAGGAGCTATCGTGTTCACTCACACACACACACACACACACACATCTCGTAAAAATAGCATAAATGAATTCAGAAGACCTCAAAACGTGTCAATACACCCAAATCTCGAATTCGAATTTTTTCATGATTACAATACTTTCCTTACATGGTACATGTTCGGAAAGTAAAAAAATGTAAAGGGCGGTAGAGGGGATCCAGACGGTTCAGAATCACATGGCCATGTGGGGGGCGGAAATGTGTTCATGTACCCATTAATAATAGCTTTGGAAGAACTGTTTGTCTTACGTGAGTTTCATAAACAACGAATTTTTCATATAGTAACAGATGCAGTAGTTAGATGACTCCACTTGAATATTTTCGATACAAACGAGTTTTAAAGACAGACTCTTGGGAGAAATAATTCATAAAAGAACTTGATAAAAACGTAGATCAGAAACACCTGTCTCTAGCTTCATGTATGCATTGCATACTTTAGTGGGTGTCTTGTTAAGAAGCTTAGTTCTGCATTATGGCATGCCTATACGAAGGGCATCTGCCTACGGAGAGGGAGGTTGTCTTGGTTGGAGGACTTTTTAACCCTTTCACTCTCAATCCGCCCGTACCGGCTTTAGATGCACGCTCCCAGTACCAGCCTTACGCCAGGACGAAGCTTCGTCCCCCCGTGCTTTGCAACATCCATTTAGTTCTGCATTATGGCAAGCCTATACGAAGGGCATCTGCCTACGGAGAGGGAGGTTGTCTTGGTTGGAGGACTTTTTAACCCTTTCACTCTCAATCCGCCCGTACCGGCTTTAGATGCACGCTCCCAGTACCAGCCTTACGCCAGGACGAAGCTTCGTCCCCCCCGTGCTTTGCAACATCCATTTAAGCGTGTCAAGTGTGAAAAACCCCCTTCCCCCTTTGGGTGAAAAGCTGCATTTACGTAAGGGTGCTTTTGAAATGCTTCGGGGAGGCACGCCCATGGATTCTTTGCACTCCTGTTTTGACAGAGATATATCTACACAGGTACAAAAGAAACGTGTTTCGTGAGGGAAAGCATTCAAAAACATTTCTCGGGCGTTTCCGGGATTTTGAGCAAGCATTCCAAATCAAAGCTTGGGAGCGAAAGGGTTAAGGAGTTCTAATCTGTATTCATGTTGCATCTGGAGAAAACAGGCTAAAACTCTAAACCGTCAGATCAACAGCCGAACGTTACGACCGTTATACTTCAGCCGTCCACCCATGGGCGCCGGCAGAATATCTCCCAGGGGGGGGGGGGGGGAAAGACTACTTCAACGTATGGTTACCCTGCTGGAAAGAGCAAAAAAGCAAGGGAAAATACTGCATATAAAAATCCAGGAGGGGGGGGGGGATTGCCCCCTTGCCCCATGCTGCCAGCGTCCATGCGTCCACCCTATTGGTCCCTTATGCATTCAGCCATGGTGGGGCTTGTTAAGAAACCATAGACATTCTCTCAACTGCCTACGCATGACAAAAAAACCTTAATGTTTGACTCCCTTTGTGTTGGAAATGGTGAATGATTTAGTATCATCATCGCGCACATTATTGGCAGTGGCAATAACGACCTAGTACTTCATTACAATGGATATATCTTCAAGGTTTTCTTACTGGCGGCAAAGTTCTTTATACATTTTCACTCTAGCGGCAGAATGACCCGCTTTTAAAATGCATGTATTTAAACTGCCAAACGTATCCTCGGTTATCAACTATCACAGATAACAGTAAATTTTCAGAGTGGACAAGGGTGGCGAGGAGCATTATGTCCAGCTACTGAATCAGCAATAAGTAATCGTCAGATAAACATCAGAATGTTAGATAATTGCCTCTAACATCATTCGCTCTTCTTTATGACTGTTCCAGGAATATTAGTGCAGTGAATATTATTAATGACAGAATTATTGGGTAGAATATAGTCATGAATGAATAGGAGTATATAATCACTATAGTAATAAATAGGACTCCCAATTTTCTAGGATACCAAATGAAGACGTACAGTATCTGTTTAGTTTTTCAATATAATAGGTTGATATTTGTGCGTAGATAAACTGGGTTAAACCGATAAACTGTATTATTTATTTTGCAAAAATATAGTCCCGCAGTGACCTAGTCACTAAACTCCGTAAGAAAACGGAAAGTGAAGCTGCATCGGCTTGGCCAGTGCTTGGGAAGGCGAAAACCTCTCGCGGTTGGGCTGCTGTGGAACACCATGTACGCTAAAGGGAGCTGGTTCGACGATACCTCTGGGGGTACCGATTCCAGGTGCTAAGTCTCTTATCTGGAACGGGTCCAAAATTAGGAGATCCCGAGCTAAAAACGGACTTCCTCCCACTGGGCTCTTTAAAATGGAAGCCGCATCTTTCGCCCATCGCCGGCCTATATGAAGGATCTGATCCCGCTCCATGGTTGCCACAGGGCATTAGTAACAACATCAGTAACACTGAAATAATAAGTTCACATGCGTATTGTGCATTACTTAAAGTAATTTTACAAAAAACTTTTATTTGAAAAAATAATATTTGTAAGCAAACTTTAAATTTCGGGAAACGACAAAAAGGTAAATCCAACAATCGAAGAAAAACAGCTAAATTACTAGAATCTAAATATTCTTTTAAAATAAAAATACCTTTATGCATGGAATAAATAAATTTTCTTAAAACACAAACAAATTCTAAGAAGCAGTCGTCATTTTGTACGCAAATTGCAACTTCAACATTTTTCCCGTTTCAACATTTGTCCACTATTTGATAAACCTCTTTATATTTTCTACAAAAGAATTTTCAGAAAATTCGGACTTCCAACGTTAATAAAGGCACATAACGAATAAAGCCATTTTTATAAATAAACTAACATTTTGTCAACAACCGTCCGAACTATTTTTCTCTAATAATCTCGTAACTTTTTCCTAGTAAATACCTTTCAAATTCACGACTTTCGAATCAGAACGAAAGAAGGAAAAACGAGGGGGGAAGTGTCACACGAATTCATTGTATGCTAAAAAAACATAGCTGACAGCTTTCGAAATAAAAGACAAAATGTATTACAATTCATTTGTGCCCAGAGGCGAATTTCTCGGAGTTTGGAAAAAGATAAGAAAATTTCGCGTATGTTTCTCAACGAGTTAGCAGAAGTTCCGAGTCAATTGTTTATTTTTGAACGAAGATAAAAAGAAACTTTAGTTTGATTTTGATAGACGATTACTAAGAACTGTAAATATAATTGAACGCCAAAGACTTAAGATTGAAGTCACACTAAGCGTCTTTAGTCCATTAGAAAATTAAAAAATTATTAACGGAAATTCGTTTATTAAGCAAAAATTGCAAGGAATAACAATCCATTTTTATTTTATTTTACCAATAAGCGTTATTACCAAATAAGAAGTGCGATTCGTTGAAACTTTTAGTATTTTCACTATTTGTACCAAAGGAAAGACTTTTTGAAACTTGGCCATAAACTATTCAACTTGCATTATATTAAATTCTAGTAAATAAAGAATTAAAAAATAAAGAATTAAAAAATTCTAGTAAATAAAGAATTAAACTAAATTCTAGTAAAATAGGTTTTTCCTTGTTGTTAAGGAATGCTAATGATATTTGTGAACATATCTTGTACTAAACAAACCTCATTCAAGTTTGCAAGTCTTTTCTATCCTTCGACTGAATATGTTATTTAAAAATAAACATAAAATGAATTTAATAAAATGTTGCGTTTTGTATTTGTTTAACATTAGAACCGCCGTCAAAAATGTATACCTAGAACTGCCCTGAAGTGTTTATTTTGACTTATGTGGTCTGCAATCTTTAGGTCTGCTTACTTCGTATTTAACCTCTTCATATACTTTATTATCATTTCCTGTGATACATTTGTAATTATTTATATAATTAAGCGTATTCTTATGAGAAATTACATACACTTTATGAAGAAACTTTTAAAAAAATTACAAATAAACGTAACACTAAGCAATGAAGTATTTCTCTATCATTTCGCACAACATGGTTCAAATCACCTAATTAATACAGGTGTTCGGTCTTTATAGAAACGATTTTGTAATTTGTTTTCTAACTTGCATTTTGAGATAAAACTTTGGCAACTTCAGAATAATCGTCTACTTTTATTTTACATTCCAGTAAAAAGAAAATAAAAGATTCATTTGAAAAAATCTCCTAAAATTGACAGATGGCCCGAAGATTACTTAATTGCGTTTTTCGAGGAGAAATTGACACAGGACACATTCTGTCCACGGTAATTGACATAGTGACGCTTGAAAATGCGAGATTTAGCCGCGAAGACAGGGCACTCATCAGGAAAACAGACTACCAAAAAAAAAATTTCTTTAAATTGTCACAGGGCTGAACTTTAAGTGTGACATACAGCACTCGTAAATTCAGAGAATGGATAATTATGTAGCTGTAAGTTCATTTTTTCCATTTTTTTTCTTGTATTTGTAGAGTATGATTATGATGCAAGATAGTAATTGTAATATAACATACGTATGTGTGTTCCAGGATACAATTTAATCTAACGTTCAAGAAGTTTTTATTGATTCCTCCCTATTATACGACATTTTCGCTTATCCGACCTTGTACCGGCCGATTTATGTCGGATAAGCGAGATTCGGTACTTTTCCGTTATCTCGACGACAGCCAAATTTGGCGACTTTTTATGTCGCCAAGTAGCTCCGATGTTTTTCGGCGACTTTTTTGTCGCCAAGTAACTACGATGTTTTTCGGCGACTTTTTTTTTTGTCGCCAAGTAACTACGATGTTTTTCGGCGACTTTTTTTTTGTCGCCAAGTAACTACGATGTTTTTAGGCGATTTTTGGTGTCCGCAATTACCTACCGGATATTTATTTCGCCTTAAACATTTTCAATGCCTCCAAAACAAACATTTTAACAGAAAATACAAACTTAAAAATGTAAACATATAAAATAGACTCACCATTACATACGACAAATTTCAATGAATGTTAAATCATAATATGAACAATACATAAAACGTATTACTGTTCTAAAACTAAAACAATAATTTTCAAAACAATTAATATTTTAAATATCGACACTACATCTGAAAGACCTCACTTTACATTCGCGAACAATACGACAACGAAATTACCTACGGGATTCTCTTTTTAACAAGTTAATTGACGCACCGAGCATGTACAAGGCGGTTTGACTGCTATACTAATTGCATTCAACAATTTCTATAACCTTAAGATTCTACACAAATCGAAATATCGGCAATTCTACACAAATCGAAATATTTTAAAACATACTCACATTTTCAGCTTCTTCTTGCAAATTTAAGAGGCGTCAATTCGTCACAGGAATTAATATAATTTTACTCTTATACTTACTTACTCATTAAATTAATAATGCTTCACAGTTTAAATTCCAAACGTTTCAATTTCCAACTATGAAGACACACGATTTCAAAATATACATGGCGGTTAAATTTGGCCGTATTCGGCTCAATAATCTGGCTCGTTATTTAGCCATTCGAAACTACACGACAGCTGCATCTATACGATAAGTAGGCATTCACACTTTACAAAACAATTCCTTTAACAACTCTGACAAAAATTTATTTTTTCTTCTACATTCGTCGCCACATTTCCTTTTAATTCACATTTATACAAATATATATGTAAAAGCAACACTCACCTAAACTGAAATAAATATGGCTACGCACGTTTGAGGAAGGATAATACATCAATACAACGACAGGATCGCGGAAGGATACAGAACAGACACAATCGGCATTCTTTTGCATCCAAACAAATGATCACGGCCTACGCAAGATTAATAAATCAAAAAGGTAGACGAATACAAAACAGAAAAATACGTTATCCTTTGCTATTCAAACACAAGCTCACATACTACGAACACAGAAGCAACGTTAGGAAAAAAAAAAAAACAAGCTCGCCGCACGATTCAGGATACACGTTTGCGTATGAATAAACAACACACTCGCAGATTAGTACAATCAGTACGTCGCATTATTGATTTTACTTTTCTTTAGAAACAGTAGCGCTCATCCGGGAGCGCTACTGTTTCAGAGCCGGGAGCGCTACTGTTTCAGAGTTCGTTCTGTTAAGAATCCGGGTTACCAAAAAAAAATGAAGATCGCCGCGCGAAGGTGGATGGGTTACCAGAAAATATTGTCGCCAAGCATCGCCCTCTACTGCCGGGAAAAAATCGCCAAATTTGGCTGGCGTCGAGAAAACGGAAAAGTACCGGAGAATCTTACTGTACTTCCAAAATGTGTTCATAAATTTTGCTTCATATCCTGTTTTCAGTTCCTGTCTGCAATGAGAGCCAATAAGGGATTTTTCGTGAGTTTCAAACAGCACTGACGGTGCGGGAATATTCATGCCAGCTATGGCGATTGCAATTGAGCAAGCGCACTGCGTAGGTTGGCATCTCGAATAAAAATCCAAAACTACAGTTCAGAGAAAGTTTCGTAACATGTTTAAGAAAAACCGCAATCCATGTTGGCTAGAACGTGGGTTGAACTTGAGTACCATTTAGATGGGGTTCGTGCAACAGAAGGTGCACACATAGAACTCTGGCATTGAAAAATTATTGCTTTCTGCTTAATAAAATGGTTTTAAAGATCTTACATTACGTGTTTTTCTTACTGTGGCGGTACAGCGCCATCTATGAACACAATTTGGAAGCATTTTTTTACGGTGTCCAAAAAAAAAAAAAAAAAATTCGTGAACCTGTGGACTATTACTGTGCAAACAGCATATTCATATAATAATTTGTTGCTTTTCTATGAATTTTTCAAATAGGTCAAGGATTTTTCGCGAAGACTTTGAAAGGAAACAAGTCTAGCTAAAAGTAAAAATGAAAACACGACCACGAAACTTCATCCTGAGACTATTCGAACGCAGAGAACTATCAAGAAAGTGAAGTCTTTGATCCTAAAAGAAAATCCGCCGACCCAAAGATTCATTGCATCGAAGCTACGAATGTCTAAAGCTCATCCGCTTCTGCCAAAACATTTTGCAAGATAAACAAATTGTTGAAATGTTTATGAAAAATAGCTATCTGCTGAAATATCGAAATTTGTACTAACACTCGATGAGGCATGGATATATTTATGCGACTGTAATAAAAGGAGATCAATTGCTCAACCGACGGGAATGAGAAAGTGACGGGAAAGTTCCCAAAGGGATTCATGATACCTGTAGAATTTTGTTACAAGGGCAAATCAAAAACGCCAAACTTGATTCACTCTACTATCAGCAGAATATTTCAGAACCAATTTTTGAAGAAGAAATTCCAGCCTTGTATGGTCAATGAACAGAAAGCCAAAAAGGACTGAAGCTTTGACGTCATCACTAGGCCTACGTGTAAAAGTGTCATTTCCAAAAAATAAAAGTATTAAAAATTTCTAAAAATTTATTCATGCACAACATTTCAATAATTTTATATAGAAAATTTAATTCTGCGACAATTGTTAATTTTTAATCATCGCTGATTATGTAATGTGATAAGTAAATAGATCAAAATTAGTTATTTTATATCAGAAAAGTATTTTAATTATCTTAAGATATTTTCTAATATTTATAGCATTCACCAGAAATTTTAAACAAATTGACCTTGCGAAAATAAAACTTTAATATGTAGAAGGAGTCGATATTACTCCCAGTGAACTTCTTATATAGTATCCTTAAAATTAATGTCCGCGAGATCAAGAACGTTATAAAATCCATGGAAAGGTCTCTTCATAGAATAACTATTTATGGAATATTTCAGTTTAATCTAGCCGCATGATTTTATCGAGCACGTCAACTGTAAATTTTGAAGAATTGCTGAACTTTACAGCCTCTGGGAAGTTTTTCTCATCATTTCCCCACAGTAACTAACTTCAAATTAAAACAATGTTTTTTTCTCATTGCCTTTATATACAGCATTGTTCCTGAAATTTGGTGTATGCTCCAAGAACAAGAGACATTAATTATTCATAATAATTCTATTATATCGTCCCATTCAGGGCCTGATTTCTGGAAGGGCAGTCGGGGCAAGTGTCCCCCCCCCCCAACAATAAGGGCCCACCTAAATTGATCTTTATCTTTAAGAATTTGTAAATTTTGAAAGAAAGTTTTCGAAAGACCGGGTGCTTCCCAGTGAAGCTTTTGCCCAGGACCCTCTCCCCACACCCAACTTGCCAAATCTGCCCCTTGTCCCATTTAAAATGGATTTACAGAAACTATCTCTTAAACTGTCCATAAATGAACCACACTTACATTAAATTTATATTTATACAAAAATTATTTTTTCTAAAAAAAAAAAAAATCTTACAGAAAAGGTATTCACATATTCTATACATTTATGAAAAGATATATGAAATTTCATCATTTTTCCTGAAATGTGTCAGATATGCGAAAATAAATATTTAATGACTTAAAATTTTACAATAGCTTTAAAAGGGAAGAAAGTACATAAGATAATCGCGTTTCAGGAAATTTACATTAATTATAAAAAATGCATAATTACATTAATTTTGCTATTATTGGTATTTTGTAAATCCCCCCCCCCTTTCCCACTAACTTCGTTCAAACCCATATCAAGGATTCACGAATGAAAGGCTGAAATTTTGGATATCACCTCACTGGTGTACGGAGCACATTCTACTAAATGGGATATTTTTATGCACCCGTGGGGTGCATAAAAAATTAATTTTTCTGTTATCTCAAATTTAACTCGACAGAAAATTAACATTGCAAATTATTACACATGATTAATGTTTAAAGATTAAAATCTCTTTTCTGTGTTTGAAATACAACTGGATAAAATTATGCAAAGAGAATTTTTGTAGTAATGAATGGAGTCAAAAATTATAACTGAATTGCTACATGAAGGGTGACTGACATTAGTTAACGACACTTACCAGCTCCAGTAAGAAGACTATCCAAAAATTAGTCCATGCTTTTACATAGAATAATATTTTGATGAATAAGAAAATCAATTACTGTAATGCGAACGTCCCTTACACTGCTTGTTTCACTATGAGCTTTGAATTTTTCAGCAGGATTATTTATTTCTTAGTTCTCCTTTCTTAGTGTATTTCTTAAACTTTTAGTAGTAATATTTTCTATTTTAATATTTAAGGAAGTGGATTATTTTATTAAAAAAGGCATTAAAGTTCTCATAAATGCCTATTTCTTTATGAATTTCTTTTGACAACAATTGTAGAAAATTAGGAAATGGGGTTTTATAAGAAAAGGGGAAAAAGAAAAAAATCTGCGACACTATGGGAATAACATAACAATGTCTAAACCTTTTCCAAATTTTACATACACAAGATAAGGCACTTAAAAAAATAAAATCTCAGTCAACAAATATACAAAAACTATTTCATAAATTTTCAGTCTATTGGATCGTTTATTTCTTTTCATTACCCAACCCCGGGAATAACTCTAATGTTCATTTTGTCTGTCATACATAAAAGAAAATGAGACCTTCGTAAGGTCAGACGATTTCACCTAATGAAATGGCTACCAATTTTATTAATAAAATGTCTAGGTGGTTACATTAAAGTACACTAGTACATTCGTTTCTCAATAAAAATAAAATGCACCCAGATAATAGTCAATGTCAATCTAACTATCACATTGTTCCTTATGATATACTACTTTTCTATCATTATTATTTGTACTAAGAAATATCGTACAGGAGTGGCAAGGTACACTAGCTTTACAGTATAAAAAAAACCGTATACATAGGCTCACCCACGGAGGGGGATATGGGGGATAAAGACCCCCCCCCCAAAGCTGGAGAATAAGATGTGAAAAGCTTTAAAAATTGAAAACTTTCACTAATGAATTAAAATATTTTATTTTAAAAAATTGCCTTCAAATAGTTAAAAATATTTGTTTTATTAAGGGACGAAAGTTTTTAAATAAATACTTACAGTTAGTGTAGAAAATACAGTTAAACTCTGTTACAAAATCACTTAATAGATGAGATAATTATTTGACTCCATAACTTGATAGTGGGCTTGTGTTCTACGAGGTTGTGGTACAGAATATTTTGACCATATTGTCAAAACTAGCCAAGAAAAAGTAAATTGTTCATATTTATGTATTTTTTAAAATAAAGAAAAACAAGTAGAAATAAGATTACATTAATCTAATAAAATAACTAAATCTAATTTTTAATTACTCATAAAAAATCTAGTTTTTTTCAACACGGTAAAAACATTTTAACTAAAAGATCAAAATCGATATGGGTGAGTGTTCAAGCAATAATATAAAGAAACTCTTTCACTTATGAGTAATAATATTACATAACATATTGTTACGAATTTTCGGGGCAACCCGCTGTTCTGGGGCTTAAAATAGATCAAAATTCGTATTCTACGCGTCAAATAGATAAATTTTGCTTTTTGCTGCATCCAAATGGGTCCGCTAGAACCGGAGATACGGAGGTTTCGGTTTCCCATTGTTTTTCATTGTTTCTAGAAAACTCGAGAAATACGGGTCCTAGGGCCTCGATCACTTCACTTTTGGGGACTTATTTTTGGCGTCAAATTTGGGGATATCTCACCAAAAGTCGCCAAGCTTGGTGACATTTCGGTCATTCGGCGCGATTTTCCCAATGGGGCCTGAAAGTTGGTTTTCCTGCATTAAAAACGAATAATAACCTAACATTTCTCTTCTATGACGTAATCAAAATTCCCGCCTTTTTAAGTGACAGTAGTTCATATAACTATTTGATAAGTTTCTGCGCTTAGTGAAATCGTCAATTTTACACCACTTTGTACATTAACGGACTTTGTAAAGAAAAGATCCTACTAGTCTTTATTGACAACTATACGACGCCATCCTACATTTATATCTACAGATGTAAATAAACTTGAATTTAAACGCGGAATTTAATCACACTCTCACTAGAATTCTGACAGAATGATGACAATTTTAATTACTTGTTCTAAACCAAAATTAGAACTGAAAGTCCAAATCTAATATTAGGAAGCTTCAGATGTGTGCAGAATGTTTCCACAAAGTTGTACCTCTCTAATTACGTAGGATTAGACAATTCTTGAAAGCTTAAAAGCTCGGGGTAGCGGAATAATAATTGGACTCATGAAGTTTGCTAATTAAAACATGTTCTTTTTAAACCAGCTTTGCTTAGATCTCACATTTGCCTGCGGTGAAAATTGAGGAATTTGACCACATGGAATTCTTAAGCGAGCTTCATCATGTATGACGCTGAATGCCTTTAATCTCTGTAAGCTTAATATTTGAAAACAAATGGAGACGATACAGACTTTGAAATTCCACTACGGATTAAAGGAAATCGTACGGTAGTTAGCATGTCTATGAAAAGCATATTTATCTATGCAAATATAGGTTCAGGGGAGTTATTAGGACCATTTAGCACATTTTCTAAATTTGTAATTCTCTAAATAATTTCCTTATCAGAATATATTGTTTTACTTAATTATACGAGATGAATTTGACCTTTTAAAAACACAAATTGATTTCCGTTACAATTTTCATTATTATGAATAACGATCAGAAATGGTTAGACGTATTTTTTTTCAAATTTCAATTTTTTTTAAAGTTGTGTCATTCTCGGAACACATATGAGCAATAAGGTGTTGCGTTTAGCAATTTTTAGTTTATTTCATTACTTTAAATAAATATATTAAAACTATTAATAAGAAAAAGCATGAACATAATAAACACTGATAAACAAGTTCGGTATGATTGATGATTCTGGTTTCGATGTCTACTGAGACGAATCAATTTTCACCAGCACGATGTTGTTAACAGACACAATTTGCAATTCTGGGGCAACAAAAACATTCATTCGTCGAAGCGAATGTAGCTTTTTCACCCCTTTTTAAGCGTGTACGTAGATTTACTGAAAATTTTTATCTTTCTTTTCGACGTGTTTAGTATGAAAGGTGCGCATATTGAATCGGTTTTGATGTGGTTGTTCTCTACGGCTGAGCTCTCTTTCTGGTATTTGCATTGAGGCTTACAACATCATCTATCGACTCAAATTATAACTAAAATTTCATGACTTCTGTATCAAGTTTGTTTTTAAAAACAAAACAAAACGTGCCACTGACGTCATGCTTTTGTATATGACCGACTCTGAGATTTTTTTGTTTTGTTTTAAAAAGTTAGTGGGTCCTTCGTGAAACGTCCTGTACATATTTTGTGCTCAATTCCAAATTCAATTTTATAAACAAAGTACAGGCATCAGCACGATTCGAAAATCAGTCAAGATTAGCTCTTATTGTATTGTCTTTTGGGGATTCATTTACATCAGATATTGCATCTGGCTTAAATACTCTTAAGGAAAGACTAGATTTCCGATGTGTCCGTAATTATAGTAAATAGGATTTCATTGAACGTAGTGATTACTGCTTGTAGCATGTACAAGAGATTAAGATTCACAGATTTGACTATGTATTGTTTCAGTATCGTATCATGCATGAGTTCAAAGAATTTTAGTGGAAACTGGCATATAATTGTTCATTTTAATGAAAGTTTTATACGCATGCTGATGTTAAACAATCCAATTTGAATTTAATTAGAGTTTTGCAACTTTAGTGTCAATTTTAGCAGATTTACTTGCTGAACGATGGTTTTAGTATTTAAAATACATAAAAGAATTACGTTTGATAGAGATATTTTGAAAGAGTCTTATAGAGTGAAAAAAAATGTTCCTTTAATCTTAGAAGAAAATAATGTTAATAACGTTAATAAAGGAAAAAATGATTACATAGCAATTTGACATACCAAGGATGTAAACATCATTAAAACTTTCCAGCTTTACTAAAATAATACGCAATACACTTTCTTCTTTATGAATGATTTATTTTGTTAGAAGATTGTACTGTTTTTTTCCGCATTAATGTGTATTGCTATAAAAAGAGCTGTACAGGCATTCCTGCAAGTGAAATGAGTGTGTAACTCCTTGACCTTTGACAAACTTGGCGGACGTTTTGGCGAATTTAGCGATTAAAAGAAAATTTTCGAAAATACTGGAATGTTGATTATGTGAAAAAGTATGTGGAAAAATTAGAATTAAACTTTAAATGAAAAAAGAAAAAAAATAGCTCAGTAAAACTTTAAAAATGCAAAAATTAGAATGATTCTTTCAAGATTAGTATAGCTGAGAAACTCTTTCAAACTTCATTAGAGAACTTACTGTTTCGAGTACATTGTAAATTGGCTGTCATCAAATGTGAACTTAGGAAATTTTATGAATAAAGAATGATATATTTTGTCTGGAATATTAACTACGCCATTAAGAGATTATTTTTCCATTTTCACTTTTAAACCTTCGGTTCTTCCCGTACATTCGCCACGTGTACTTCTGCTTCATAATTTATTAAGATATGATAAGCAACGAATTTTTACAGGGAAGTGTTGTCCAAAAATAAATTAGAAACTAAATTCAATTGATGAAGTAATACGTAAACTCGCGTACTGAATGATATTTAAGCACTTGAGTACTATTAATTTCAGACAAGGAGTTTTGTCTACGCGACGAAACGGCCAATTGCTTTTCAAGGGTTGCCACTTAGCGGAAGGAAAGAGTAGTAAAATCTCAAAAGTCACAAAAGTTGGACAGTTTTATCGCCATGTTTCCCGCCAAAATGTAAGTTTTCAAAACTGAATCCACCCTGGCGATATTTTCTATATTTGTCAGAAAATTGTCAAATCCTACTGCTTATGTAAAGAAAATATTGATTAATGTTCATGAAGGTGTCTAAATCTAAATAAAGGTGACTTGGTAATAAACTTGGACTAAATAAAGACTGCTACAGTTTAAGCAACCGATTTTAGTCTATATTTTAATTCTAAAGAAGTGTTTTATGGAACAAGACAAGTAAGACAGACACACTGATTATGGTCCACTTTCCAACGTGATGGTCAAAGGGAAAAAAATGTGAACGAAGCATGGATTATGATACGCTTTTAATATATAGCACTTTATTACGTATTTAAAATAAGAAAATCCTGTAAATTTTAGATTCTTTTGTTCAATATTTTTTCTTTATTATCCTACTAAAATATAGTAATAAATCAATTTTTCTGCCATTCAAGTTCTCATTAAAAAGTACGTTTTAAATAATTCAACGCGAACACCTTCATTAAAACAATCAATTTCAGTAAAAAATAATCGTTATATAATTAACTTACTGTTATGTCAGTTTAAAATTATGAAAGGATATTCAAGATTTTAGTGGGAAAATAAAGTACGGAGGAATGAAACATCAAATAAATTTCTTTATAAATGTTTTGAAAATGAAAAATAGGCCCAGCAGGATGTGTTAATGTTTGTTTAAGTTAATATTAATGAATTGTGTTTTAAATTTTAAATTATTAATAAGTATTAGAATACACTGCGCATTCATTAAGCGTTTGTCAATAGCGAAGTTTATGAAAATTTATCTGAATTCGAAACTCTAATCAACATTATGCACGTATTGTCAATCTGTCCAAGTAGTTGCTTTTTATTAAAAAGAAACCTTAGCATTTTTTAAAGCAACATCTGCTTTTAGGTTTACTCGCCATATTAACTTTCCCAGTCGATATCTGAAATAAACGTTTAAAAATAATCTTTAATAATTTTTATTAGAACAGCATGCACACATTAAATTTATGATCTCTCTTTGTTTTACTATAGTTTACAAATAAAATTGTCAAGCCTACTACAAAATTAGAAAGTATTTTTTTTTAATCTATCTAAATAAACCTAGCTTCTTCAACATAGTTTTTGGGGACGTAAGGAGGAAATGAATGGACGTGAATAGAATCTACTGAAATTTCCAAAATCAAAAATGCAAGGTAATCTGGATAGGCACTCTGTTTCAATTTTGACTAATAGTGCATGACTTAAAAATACATTATAAATTAGGATTCGCAAAATGTTTGTAGGAATTCATTGTTTTATGAAGTGTTCTTACGTAAAAGTTGAATAATTTGGTACGTTAAATCACTTTCTCACATACTTTTCAATTCGGTTCTTTAAGCACGCCGTCATAATTAATGGAGTTACAAATATGCAATTTTATTCGAAGATTAGCTGTAACAAGAGTGAAAAGAAAGAAAATTTTCGAAGATACTGGAAGGTTGATTATGTGAAAAAATATGTGGAAAAATTAAGAATTAAACTTTAAATGAAAAAAAGAAAAGAAAAAATAACTCAGATTAGAATGATTCTTTCAAGATTAGTATAGCTGAGAAACTCTTTCAAACTTCATTAGAGAACTTACTGTTTCGAGTACATTGTAAATTGGCTGTCATCAAATGTGAACTTAGGAAATTTTATTAATAAAGAATGATATATTTTGTCTTAATTATGCAAAAAAGAGAAGGAAATAAAATAAGGAAATATAACCTTTTAATTTATTTCTAGCTAATTTATTTTTGTATTAATTCCACTGTCGGATGTAATAGAGGAGACAATTACTGGTGTAAAGGGATTAACCTAGCACATGCACTTGTCTTAATGTCTACGATTGAGAGTTTGTTGTGCAAAAAAAGTAGTGCACTTAGTTAATCAAATTGTGATTATTGTTAATCTTTAATTTACACAAAAAGTAGAAAAGTACATGAAAATAAAATAACATTCACTTGTTGATAAATAATTTTCTGGATAAAAAAAATGTAGAATGGCGAGCCGACCAACGGCTGAGTGGATAAGAGACTGAACATTGGTAGATGGATTAAGTGTGAAGGTGCAGGGTTCTGGCTTACTAAGCGTCTGTCGATCCAATGGTCTGGGGATTTTATTCCTCCAGATGTAACGTGAATACGCGTTAAAAGGCCTTAAAAAATCCTCCGCACAAGGAATCCCTCCCCCCCACCCCTCAGGCAGATAGCACCCGAGTAGTTTTTCCTTAACCAATCCAAATAAGTGAAGAATTAAAAATTCCATTACGATTTAAAACTTCCAATTTTAACTCCAATTATAAAAAAAATATTTGAATAAATCTTTTACCCAAAGAATACTTTTTGCAACAGTCAAAACAAATTGCATGCATCACTAAATATTTTTAAGATCATTTTAACTCCAGAAACAACCAAAAAGCTAAATTTAAAACATAGGTGATTGCAAGTAAATTTATAAAAAAAATGTAGTTTTTTTTTCAGAATGTGATATATATATTTCTTTTTCACTGATTTTTGTCTGCTGTGCTTGTGTTTACCATGTAAGAATTTAAGTACAACTTGCAGTATTTGTCTGCTTAGTGAATATACATTTAAAAGATGTAAAAGCACTGTGGGTCAGGTAACTGCAATCGGTTTTAATGCCGTGGATATCACTAATTAAGAACTATAGCATAACAATATTATAAAAATATTGAGATGTTGCTTGGTACTTTGAATGTATACATTGGAGATGTTTGAAGTATATTGTTCATGTTCGGCAAGTGAGCAGAGGAATGACATTTTAAAAATTATTTCCTTTTAATATGTAGCAAGGAATTCTTTTATTCTGTGTAACTTCATTAAAATGCAAATAACATTTCAAGCTATTTTCCTTTTGTAAGCTAAAAATAATTTTTTTTAACCAGTGAAGAACAAAACAGCAATTTGAGACTTATAAATGTCATACAAGCTGAAAATGTTCTAAAAAATCTATGCCACGTCTAATCAAACCCTTAATCCATGCAAAAGGAAATAACCAAATACTAACATGAGGATATAACATAGAAATATTAATAAAACATGTTTTTCTCTACACACCACTAAATATATTTAAAAACAAATTCTCATAATAACTTGACCTGTTCTATACTTATAACTGCACGTGGGTTGCTCATACTTTTTCAACTTCACATTTGGATCTCCGTATTGAACGGAAATAGAGTAAGGGGATGAAAATCATGACGTAACCTTGACACAATATCCTATCTTTGATGTGCCTTTCGGAAATGAGATTGCAGTCATCGATGTGTCATCCCAAACGTGTCCGATTTCTGTCACCACACCCTTCTATAAATGAATTTTTTTCCCCCCTGCTACAAAGATAAATTATTGTAATGTCTTTTTTTACTACATGATGACATTCATTTGAAATGCGTGTATATTTATAAACATATATTTATATGAATATATAATGAAATTACAATCGGAAGTTCCGCTTATTAAAATTAAATTCAAAAATCTTGTTCTTTTAGTTATTTTTCAGATACATCACGTTTTATTCGTCTTAATCATTTTAAAATGCATTCTTTTTATAACTTAATTCTAAATTCCGAGCCGTTACCAAGACGAAAAAATAAAACATTGAGTAAAAAAACTAAAATTATCAAATCCAGTTTGTTGTGGAAAATTCCTTCTAGTACTTTCTCCTGTAGGGGAGGGTTCACCACAGCAATGAGTAAAGATAAACGCACACATATCCAGGCTTCGTGTCACAGATGCCCGTCAAATTAGAGGATTGTAAAATACGTCATTTTAAATACGGTCCAATGGTATAGTTCGGAATATTCTAGCAAACTAGTCCTGAACAAATAAGAGTCTAGGCCGGAATTAAGTCGGCACCTCTTACGTTTTTTTACGTATATTTTTTGTCCTGCTATAATATAAATCTTTGTTCCGCTTGAGTCCTAGCAAGCGTCATTGTTTAGGACTGTACTGTTGCTCTGATGAACATAACTGCATAACCTAGAATAAAAATTTCCGACTACCACTTCGATGGCTTCTACTTATTTTTTGCCACCTTTTAATACACGAGTATTTTAGTACACATATACAGGGTGTTCCAAAAACACTGACCTGAACTTTTATTCTGTGATACTACAATTGAAATAAAAAATTGATTACAGATACGCAGTGTGATAAATTACAATTTTAATAATTACAATAATTAAAAACTTACGTTAAAAAATAAAGCAGAATTTTATCCTATCTATTAAATTTTCAGGAGATTAAATCTAAGTGTACATCAAATTTAAACTTTTATACCGCCCCAAACAGAAATAATTCCAATGAGTATAATACGTACTGCACATTAACCCTCTCGTCACAGAGGGGGAACCTCATAGGAGGCTCCTACTTCAAATAGCAATATTTAGAGAGAAAACAATTGAATTTAGTACTTTCTTTCTTTCAGTGATATCAATATCATTAATTGATGTAGAAAGTATAGGAGGCTCTTAACTAGATGCATAAATCGTGCCTAGATTGCAGTACTAGTCCATTTAGATCATTTTTCACAGTTTTCGCTTCATTGTTTCAGGAGAAAAATTAAGAAAATACGGACGCTGCTTTTTTACAGTTTTTTTTTCTTTTTAAGGTAAGTATAGTTTTTCTCTTATTCCTCAACCTTTACCTAATAGGTGCATTCTTTTAAATTCATTTTAGCATAACAAAATGCTTCGAAAATGCAGAAATTATTATTAGAAAAATCTAATATGAATCGACATTAGAAAAAAATATTTTTGCATGATTTATAATAGTATTTTAGATGCATTCAATGCTAGACAGATTTGTTTTCTCTGATTTTTCATAATTCGGTGACGAGAGGGTTAATTAGGTGATGTGCAAAGTTTCAGCCTTTCATGATAAAAAAAAAAAAAAAATCCCAATGATATAAAGAAATTTGGATAGGGGTACCGCCCCTACCGCCTGAAAAAAATTATTTTCTTTTCAGGTTTCTGTATATGAATAATGTACAGGGTTGTCCAAATTAAACTTCCCCAACTCAGAGTCCTGTGCAGGATGTTGTATGGGTCATAATGGGATGAAATTTTGAAAACAGACACTTCAGATCACGATTTATTTTTTTAAAAAATCAGTACAAAAAGTTGCCGATAGGTGGCGCTGTAACACTAGTCATTTGCATATTGTACCAACGTGATTTGCAGAAATAAGGCTTCTGAGCCACGTATCCAAAAGACGAGCCGTACAAAAGTGAAAGGACAGGCGCTGCGGTTGTTTCCAGCTGGCTGATGCACAATGACGACTTTGAAAGACAAAGCTCTGTTAGTGAAACATTTTTACCAGAATGACGAAAACTCCTGTGCTGCAGTCTGAGCATTTTATCGGCTGAAGAACTTAAGCCGAGGACCAATGACACCACGCACTTTAAGAGACATGATGAAGTTCGAAACAACCGGACAGCCGGGAATTTCACCAGGTAGAGGACATGTTGTGACTTCTGCACGCATACTAGACGTTGCTTTGGCGGTCGTGGACGCCGCTAGCCAATCGCCACATGGTGTTTGTCAGTGTGCTAGAGATGAGTTCGGGCTCATTTTTTGAAGCCCGAGCCCGCCCGAGCCCGAAGACTTTTAATCCGAGCCCGCCCAAGCCCGAGCAATATTATTAAAGTTGGAGCCCGAGCCCGAAATTTCAGCTAAAGACAAATAAAATTAACTACTTCATTAATAGGATACAATACATTTTGGAGCTTCACACACCTACTAGTCTCCCGTGCCGCTATTTTTTTAAATAAGTGCGTCTATTTATCCCATGAATCACTTTTTAAAATCTGTTTCAAGGAGTATGTTCAAAGGAGAAATTTTTCACGAGCCCGAGCCCGCCCGAGCCCGAACGCAATCGTGAATTACAGAGCCCGAGCCCGAGTCGGGCCCGGGCTCGGGCTTTCGGGCTCGGGCTGAGCCCGTCTCATCTCTACAGTGTGCCAACTGTTTCTCGTACTGTTGATACGCCCTATTCGACCACGGCACACATACAGAACGTCTGTAGAACGTCTCGTTGATCTGCAGCGCCACCTATCGGCAACTTCTTGTACTAATTTTTTTTTTTTTTTTAATAAATCACAAGCGCGTGATCTGAAGTGTCTGTTTTTCAAATTTTATCCCATTATGACCCATACAACATCCTGCACAGGCCTCTGAGTTGGGGAAGTTTAATTTGGACAACCCTGTATATGAATAACCAGAATTCGAAACACATTTTTAATTCCAAAACCCGAATTTGGTTACAAACCGAGGCTACATTCGTCATCATTGTTATATTTATGATTGATTCGCCATATGTGTCAGAAGTGTGTCAAAAAAACTTGGTTCGTCGAGTTCATATTTGCTTTCAAAATGGCGATTGATATTTCAACATTTGCTGATAGTAATGATAATGTAAAAAGTTCGAATTAAATTATGTTTTTCAAAAACAAAACTATTACAAGATGAAGTAATATTGTGCGGCTCCATGTTTGTTTTAATTCATAATTGTAACAGTCCAACGGTGTTGGAAATTGTCTCACGAACACACTTAAACAAGCTTCAAACGATTATACTTTATTCAGTGTCAGAATAGTTGCCACATCAGTCCGATCAGTAACGGAAAAACCAACGGCTACTCTTCAATTGATCACTCTGTAGGATGTTAAAATATTATCCAGCGTTCTTTTTTCGACCTCTATTTGAATAATTATCAAGATTTCCCTTTGTCTGGGATCTTATGACAAGCGTAACCAACAGATATCTTGAATATTTACGCTTCTCTTTCCGGGAAACATCCATTCCGGTGCGTTTAATTGGTCAAAGAACTTCATTGCTCACTGACAACATAATCGTGTTTAAAGCACATCTTATTAATGGCCTGACGCATCATCAGATAGGATGTTTACAAATATTAGTGCGTGTATTCCCATTGCGTTTCTAAACAGTTTATATGGAGTATAGCCAACTTCACTATATTAACTAAATGGTAAGTATTGTAGATTCCCACCCCATCCATCTTGAAATGTTTGGAACTTTTGTTTGTTTACATGTTTGTTAACGTTCTAGATACAAACGATAGTATGAGAATATGAAAGCAGATTAAAATTTCATAAATGCTCCGAAAGGTATTTCATCGTAAAGTGTCGCCACAAACAAGTATTTCTTTACTCAATGCTTCCTCTAACCAGCCATCAGTAATCACAAAGATAGCACTTTAACTGATTTGTCTCTGAGCATTTTGAGTATTGCTTAACAGTGGCGTAACAACAGGGTGGCAAGACGACAGGCTGAAACTTAGCCAGATGATGAAATGTAAGACTAGAGATTACTTTTAAGTTGCATGCATTGTTTAGCTTTAACTCTGAAAATGCAAATATATTTCAAGGTGTAAGTTGCGTCGTATCTGCATATTTGATTTTTGAAATCTCTTTTGTGAACCTCCATTTAAATAACCCACCAGCTGACACTAGCTTGTGCACAAAAAGAAACAGAGCGTGTAAAAATTCGGATGTGACGTAAGTGTAATAACTTAAAAGAGAAAACAAAGATGCATTCTCGAGTGACCGGAAAGTCCGTAAAAACTTTAAAAATTCATTTTAAAAGGAACAAATAATGGTAAAAAATGGCGGTTTGCACCAATAGGATTAGCGGGTGATCGGATTTTTTTTTTATGAAAAGAAAGTTGTAGTTCCAAAAGTTACCGACAGATGGCACTGACATGCACAATACAGATGAGACGGGCTCAACCCGAGCCCGAACCGGGTTCGGGCTCAGTAATTCACAATTGCGTTCGGGCTCGGGCTCGTAAAAAATTTCTATTTTATTGAACATTCCTTGAAACAGATTTTTAAAAAGTGATTGATATGGAAAATAAAAGGACTGAGTGACTCCACTCGGCTTTCCGAACACTTACGATTAAGATCATTAGCAAGTATTTAAATAAATTTTAATCGATGAATCCTTCAAACATATATACCAAATTGAAACTCAATCGAATGCACCGTTTAAACGCTTGCGTACTTTCAAGAATTTCTCCCCACATGCCATTATGCCATAATATAAAAGAAATCTTTGTCGTAGCCCTGTAGAAAAACTATAAGTCCTATACACACCAAAATCAATACCGGTCTTAAGATGGTGATTTATAACATATATACCCAATTTGAGCTCAATCGAATGTACCGTTTAGGAGCTATCGTGTTCACTCACATACACACAAACACACATACATACATACATCTCGTAAAAACAGCATAAATGAATTCAGAAGATCTCAAAACGTGTCAATACACCAAAATCTCGAATTCGAATTTTTTCATGATTACAATACTTTCCTTACATGGTACATGTTCGGAAAGTAAAAATAACGGCACGGGTGCCTGGAAGGCGCGTGAAGCTCTTTGGGTATTTCAGAACGGCGGCCTATATTGCTTATTTAGTCATGAGATCCGACATTATTTCATAAACATAGATATAAAGAATTAGAAAGTGCATTAAGAATTTGCAACTATATTTGTCTTTAATTTGCACAAATTAATTTACAAAATTTATTGTATTCTATCAAAGAATTACTTATTTGGATTTTATGGAATTTTATTTATCTTTAGCTGAAATTTCGGGCTCCAACTTAAATAATATTGTTCGGGCTCGGGCGGGCTCGGATTGAAAGTCTTCGGCCTCGGGCGGGCTCGGGCTTCAAAAAATGAGCCCGAACTCATCTCTAATGCACAATGGGAAGTAAGTTTCCAATTTAAAAAAAATCCGAAATCTCTCTAAACTTATCCATGAAAACCGCAATTTTGTATAGTTATCTGTTCTTTATTAATGAATTTTTAAACTTTGATGCACCTAGGATGCGTTAAAAGCTCGCGAAAATTTCAAATATTAATTAAAAAAGAACAAATAACGATACCAAATTACGGTTGGCATGGATAAGATTGGAAATATTTCGGATGTTTTTTTTTTTTTTTTCGATTGGAAACTTACTTTTCATTGTGCACGATATCGCCACCTATTGGTGAAATTTGGAACTACAGCCTTTCTTGCCATTAAAAACAAAATCCCATCCCCCTCTAGAGCAGTGGTTCCCAACCGGGGGATCGCGACCCCCAAGTGGGTCGCCATGCCTTTTCTCGGGGATCGCCGCAGACCGATTTCGTAGGAAATGAATAGCAAAATATTCCCTCGTTTCTCTGCCATGACACACGTCTTCTCCCTTTTCTCTTTGTAAAGTAAAAATCCTTTTTCTCATCAGGGCGCTTGTATACAATCTACAAAAACTGACGTCGTAAATGTGTATCTAGGAGTGTTAACCCATTTTGAAAATGTGTGCACTAAGGCAGAAGTATCGGAAATAGAAATTACAGTTAATTTAAGGGGAGAAATTATTAGCCATCCTGAATCTCTTAAATCTGAAATTCAAAGATATATCCCAGAGCTCACACTGAACAAAAGGCGACACTCGTGCGAAATCCACTTCACACAGAGGCGCAGCCAGGGGGGGCGGATATGGGGATATATCTCCCCCCGAAATTTTTGGATTAGTGATGAAATTCCGTCTATTTATACACATATAAGTTCATATCCCCCCCCGAAAAATTTTCCTGGCTACGTGCCTGACTTCACACATCTATAGATGTCACCGATCTTACTGATGAAGCGCAGGACGAATTTTTGAATTTGCAAAATGACTTCTCAGCACGTGATTTATACCAAGAAAAATCTTTAATTCAATTTTCGTGTGCTATGCGTCCACTCATATCCGATAATTTCTAAGCTTTCGCTTCAAATGTTAGTACCAATTGCATCGACTTACATGCGTGAAGTTGAATTTAAAACTCTTTTATAGATTAAGACAGTAATCAATTAGATGTCCAAGATGCAGTTGGCTTTGTCCAATATTCAGCCAAGGATAGCATAAAGTGTCAGTCAAATACAACCTCGGTCATCCTAATAATAATCAGTACGGAATAAAAATATAATTTTTTTTTTAAATCCCAAGATATATTTTTTTCATTATTCATTTTTTTTTATCTTATTGGTCAAACATGATGGATGGAAGAGGGGGGGGGGGTTGCGAACATTTTTGAAAAATCTGAAAGGGGTCGCGATTAAAAGAAGGTTGGGAACCACTGCTCTAGACTTTGTAAACCTCCATTTTCTATCATTGTTCTTTTTTAATGAATTTTTAAAGTGTTTACTTACTTTTTGGTCACCCGGTATATTCGAATTTCTTATACCCTACGAAACGCATGGCTTTTAATATGATTGTGTTTTACATGAGAAACATCAAATTATGACAACCTGTTGGAGCAAGGGCCATTTCAGCATTAAATCCTTTTGTATAGTAGTTGCATAGCCTCCATTCATTCATTTGGTGTAAGTGGAGTGTAGTAACCCTCCCCCCCCCCCCCCCGCAGAAATTTGTGTGGGCTCCTGACCCTCTCTCTCTCCATCTGTTTATGTGTCTATTTGCCGCTTTACAAAATACGCAGACGCACTTGAAATATTTTTATTCCTAGTTAATTTGCACAATGTACAAATTGGGGTATTATCTACTCAGCAATCGATATCGTAAATAGACAGACATTCTTATTGGCTCCTAAATATTCTGAGGGGAAGCAGAGAAGATGGTGACGATGAGAGCCAGTCATTTGTACAAGAAAGACAGAATGATGGACAAGTGAAGTTTTGCGGAATTTGGTACTGAGGGTAAACATAAGTAAATTAAATCTAAGGCGGATATATTTGCATGGACAAGTTTCAGAAATCTGGCTTATAGAAAGGAAAAATCATTTTCGAATTATTTATGTTGTTTAGATTCCATTTCGTATGTTCAAGCTAACAACAATGTTAATCTTTTATGTTATTTTATAGCAGACTATCTCTGTTCTCTTAAAGCAAAAAGTCTTTTTTTTTAATTGCAACAGTGAACTTTTGGGAGCCCGCTTCAGCTTGGGGCCCCCACAATGCCGGTGTCACGGGGGCTTACGGTACGCCGCTGGATGTAACCCAATTCCCCCCCCCTTTTTTTGTGGGTACCTGAACGTGAAATCGTGCATGCAAGGATGATTTGTTTGTTTGTGATTGAGGCAAACCTGTGCGAGGGGTATCTGCCTAAGATGCATGCCTTGGTAGGAGGAATTTCTAAGGGGTTCTAAAGCGTAGTCACGTTACATCTGGAGAAAACCTACCAAAACTCCAGACCGTTAGATCGACGACCGCGCGATGGGACCCGAACCCGGGACCTTCACACTTCAGCCGTCTACCATTTTCAGCGACCACTGTGCCATGGTGAGGCCGTGCATGCAAGGGAGGCACTAGGGTACGTGGCGCCCCCTGCAAACTTAGAAAAGGCTTCCCCTTTTATGGTCTAGTTCATTGGTTCCCAACCGGTGGTTTGCGAACCTTCAGGGGTTCCCATATGTACAAAGGGGTTTTCGAAAACAATGCCCTGGTACCTGGTGGCCAAACTCTAATATTTTAGGAGGAGTTCGAAAAAGTGTGGGAACCTCTGCACTGGATCAGTGCAAATCATCGAAACGGCGCCCCGATGCGATTCTTATCATGCTTACAGTGTCGGGCCGCCCCTGTGTACATGAGTCCCCGTCAGATTACTGTAATTGCGTTTTCCTCAATTCACTTAGAACTATCGAAAGCACTTTTGCGTAAGGCAGTGCATTAAAATGTACTTTCGAAGTCGTTATCTCAAAAATATTAGTGTAGACTTAAAAAGTATGCTTTAAATTCTAATCAAAATCTACAGAGGACACATTTCATCTCTATGTCGAATGGAGGGGGGGGGGGAAGAAAGAAATTATCTAAGTTAAATTGTCTCGAAATTTACGTGAACAGGAAAATTAACGAAACATTCGATTTAAAAATACAGCATTTTATTCGGTTGTGCTGAAAAGTCACGCAAATTATTTTTATCTTCTGTGTTTAGAAAAGAAACTACCTGACGCTTGGATTTCATTAGTGTTCCGTCATGGACATTTCAATAGATTGCGTCGTGTTCTCCATTTAAATTACTTTTCCAAACGTAAATGAATAAGATCGCTGTTAAAAATGCGCGCTACTAAAAACGTTTTCTCTCGAGGCTCAAAATAAAATTGTTAAGTGAATTTTGTGAAAATTAACTTAAGGGCGTTCCATGTCCCAGTACTTTTTATGCTCACTTTCAGCTTTAAATTAATTTAAGAATATTCTAGTTAGGGATTCGCACTGCATATTTTATGTTCTAGAAATAATTGACGCATATTAGACTCCAGGCAAACAACTAACGGAGAAAATCGATTACCTTAATATAACTGTAATGAAGATTCTAAGCTCCATTCAAATCTGAAGTTATATATTGTTACAAAATTGTAATGTTTTTTTCCGTATTAATGTGTATTACTTTAAAGTCGTACCAGGTATTCCTGCAAAGGAAATGGGTATGTAACCCCTTGAGCTTCTCGATGGGCCTGGCGATCAATAGAAAATTCATGAAGGAAGTGGAATTGAGGAAAAAAGTTACGAGAAAAATTGAGAAATATGACGTCACGATGTGCTTGGAAATCTATAAATACCAGACTCTCTCTCGCGCGCGCTGTGAGATCAGTGTGATAGACTACGGATATAGAGAGCAGAGCTATACGATTGACATCGAGGTTGGAATAGTGTTTTGCTGTGTTTGTTAATGATTTTCTGTGTAATTAAATTCTGTATTTTTGTGAGACAGTTGCTTAGATTTGTCGAATAAAATGTTATATTAGTTTTTGGAGCGTTTTGGACTATTATAACATACACACACTGCAATTTTCCTATCAATATAATATATACATCATTGTTTTACTGATTTTCCTATTTCTTTATTTGGCGTATTTTATATGCAGCAATTTTTTAAGTTCTTTTATGCGGCACCGAGATAAGAGTTTTTAAAAATTTATTTTTTAGTCGAATATTCAAAGGTATTTCTTCTAATAGGTGTTTATTCGTAAGGTAAACATGAAATCCTTCGGGCATTCACTCTGAAAACTTGTTTAAAGGTTACATTTAATAAGAATTTTGTAACTACCGCATGTAAAAAAGAAAATACTAGAGTGCGAACGTTTCGGGTGCTAAAAAGTGTAAATATAATACATGTTTGTAAGCAGAAAAATTTCACTTTAAAAAATGTTGAGGACATTTATCCTAATTTCATCGTTATCTATTAAATATTTTAAACAATGAAATAAGTATACATGAAATATTGACACTAGGTGCATTTCTCGTTTATTTTATCACTTAGCTTTTAAACACATTTAAAAAAAGAAATATATTTAATTATTTGCACTACCAAATGTCATACTAGAAAAGATTGACTCAAATTGTTTTAACCACAATCCTATAGTATTTATGTCTTCATTGGAGAGATTAATTCTTTATCTACTCCAAACATTTTCTAAAATGATGTTCTGAAACAGTTTATACGTTGACACTGAAGTGCTCAAAACACATTTTATTTTCTTGCATTTCTCATAAGTGGGTCTTGGCGTTAAATTTACTGAGTCAATATAAGATTCCATTTGTTCCATTTGCTGTATTCTCACGCGTCTAGAAAAATATATTCTTTTTCTTTTACACTTCACTACTAATTTATATTTGCTTAGTGTGCTTTTCGTTTTCGGAGTAAAGTGCTGTTAACCTAACTCTTTAGGTCACCGTTTTCACCACATAAATATGATTTATTTTACGATACCGTGCTACAATTTTATTACTTATTGGTGCCTGAAAATACTCTATTGCATGAATATTTTCAACTGTGGTTCAACGATTAATCACACAAAAAAAAAATTCTTAAGCAAGCATAAATTTATTTGAAATTCATTATTCAAATGCAGAAAATGTCACTGAAATAAACACAATAATTATAGGATTGAATTTTCAAGGAAATCAATAAAAACAGATGGATTGTAACTAAAGGTAATCCTATAACTAAGGTGATTCCATAAAAAATCTCAAACATTTTAAGCCTTCAGAATACTGCTGTTAGTTAGGATGTCTTCCAATTTCGAAAAAAGAATTAATTACAAAAAGCAACTTTAAAATCGATGGGGCAAAAAGATATTTTATTTTGCGCTTACTGAGCGAAGAACAGAATTCAAAGAGCAGAGTACCCGCTGTTGCAAGCAATATTTGATCAGACTTAAGCTTACAACAAAAAAAGAAGTCGAAATTCAATAACCTCAAGGAAATTGATCTTGCCGGTGGGAACATCTGGGCGGGAGATATTTGATAACAATGTGTTCGACACAAAATAGACACGTTGCAACAGTGATGAAAGCGTGAATTACAAAGAAATGAGAAAGTAAATTTAGCGAAGACACTTTTTATCGAGTTTTAAGTTATGGATACATTTTTTTTTTATAGTTTACAAAATGGATAAAGTACAACAGTTTTCAAAAATAAATATGAATATAAAAATATATCGCAGAAATATGCATATCCGTACTATTTATTATATTCCAATCGCTTATACCAGGGGTTCCCAAACTTTTTTTCCCCGCGGCACCCTTGTCAGGCTAAAAGCATTTCGCGGCACCCTTGTCAGGCTAAAAACATTTCAGGGCACCCTTTTCAGGCTAAAAACTTCCGCGGCAAATTTCCTGTAAAGCAATATGAATAGGAAGGTTAGAATGAAACAGTTTGGATGCATTTTACGTTATTTTTTGTTTGTTTGTTTATAGGGCTAACTATCAAGAAAGTACTCTCTTGGGAAAGGGATATAGAATTTCAACAATACCCCCATTTCAGGGTGTTCCTATAAAAGAGTCTTCAGGACACTCTTGAACTTGACTGAAATATTTTTGCTTGGGCTCAATTAGTGATCGGCTCTGCTCACTTTCTTGGGGATACCGGTTCAGAGGAAATTATTTGATTATACTCCACCATAACAGTTGTCTTGATTATCTCCACGGCACCCCTGACATACGCTCGTGGCAACCCAGGGTGCCGCGGCACCCAGTTTGGGAACCTCTGGCTTATACTGAAACGTTTGAGCATGCGAAAAGAGGATAAACAAGAGTTTCAGAAAGCTATATGGATCAGGCATGCCGAGAAGGGGGACGGGAGGGGCTATTCTATCTAAGGGCCCAGGATTTATGGAGGCCGGAAAAATATTTTATGATGTATAAGGTTTACCACAAGTGGTTTACGGTAAAATTAAAGTGCATTAATCCTACTCTTATTTAAAAGAAATTTTAGTGAGAAAGAACCGGTTTTTAAGGGTTGGTGGGGGGGTGAGGGTTGGATCGGTGGGTTAATCCAACACCTCCTAGATATAGAAAGCCTAACAACTGCTACGTCCCCAAGCTTTCACGTCATCAGTAAGCCTTCAAAAATGACGTCATCACACTTTAACTTTCATAAAGTAAAACTACTTATAATTTCTGGTAAATTTACTCACTCGAAACCTCATTTTAAAGATATGAGACAGAAAATTTAATTTTACGACAAGGCGCAAATTTTTAACTGTGACGGATTATGTAATGCAATAAAGAAATAGATCATAATGAACTGTTTTGTATCACAAAGGTATTTTAATTTTTATCTTTAAGATATTTTCTAATATTTGTAGCATTTACCAGAAAATTTAAATAGTTTTACTTTATGAAAACAAAAAATGTGATGGCGTCAAACTTGAAGGCCTAGTGGTGACGTCAAAACTTCAGTTGTTAGGCTTTCTATATGTAGGAGGTGTTGGTTAGTCTCAGATTTTCCCTCGGGCCTGAAAATAATGTCGTAGCGAGGATTTTCATTAGGGAGGGGGGAGGGGCAGGACAAGGAAACCATGGTGTCCAACTGCTCCTCCCACCGGTTTGTCATAATCAGACCCTATAACTAGCTCATTTTAAGGGGGCAGCTGCCTCCTACTGCCTAAGCCCATGCTCACGTCCGTTTCAGTACGCTAGAATGGGAACTCAATCTATTTTTCAGTATCTGGAAGACGAATTGGGGAGAAAACTGCCCCCCCCATTGTGTGCTGGGCGTGCTTTTGTGGTTTCACAGGTTATCCTTTCTCCGGAATCCCGAGTGGTCATCAAAAGCCAATAAATTCTTCGCTCCTACACTGTTTCCCCCCTTTTACAAAGGCTTGACCATTAAAAAACTCCCCTGCAGCGTCCGACAATCGCAAGTGAGTATGTGGACCTTAAGACATCATAGAGTTGATGAATCATTATTCTAACCCATTTTTCATGTGAAGATTTTTATAGCACCTTTAGAAATGGTAAATGGGTGCACGTGTTTGTGTACGAGAAACCCTGTCATGAAATGCAGTCGCTTAAACAAAGCGTAAAATATATATTTTAGACTTATTTTTTTTAAAAACACAAAATTCAAAAAAATAGAAAACCCATTCTACTAAAACAATTCACAGTCTTTGTAGCTGCTGATTGGCTTTTGGAACTGTCTTTCTAGTCAACTTTACACGAATTCTTTAAAATAAATATAGAAATTTTTGATAAATTTTGTATATATATGCAGTTGTAATTATTCCGCAACTTTTTTAATTTCGTATTTAATAACACATTTTTGTTAATTATTACCCAACATTTTAAAACAAATACTACATAGTCTACTGATCTCCCCCTCTTCATACCTGTTGTTCATAATAACTTTGAAGCTAGTACACTTTTCTCTTAATATCTTAAAACTATCGAAGCATTAAAACCAAGTAGTTGAATGTTTTGATAAATTTCACAAAATAATTCTGTTAAAAATTTAAGTTTTTAGTACTTGATTTTTTTTTACCGAAACAAAATTATTCCTTTTCATACTTATCTCCAACATTAATCAGTTTACTATATAAAAAAAATTACTCTAAAAATCATTCTCTCTTTTATATTTATATATATACTAGCTGAAGTACCCGTCCTTGACGGGTTAGTGAATGCAAATTTCCAAAAAGCAAGAACTTTCGTCAGCATTGTAGGAGCACACACAATGGATGGAGTATGTTGCCAAAGTAAAGAAAGCGAAGTTATAATTTTTATGTATTGTTAAAATATTACAGGTTAAGAGAGTCACTAAGTAATATCCTTTCATTCGCTTGAGTCGTAATTATGTTATACGCGAACGAATATTTACGAATATAGAAATAATTTTCGCAAAATCTCAAAATCTAATCAACATCTTTGAAAAATTCGAAGCCTAGAATTTAAGTTGAGTGACAACCTATCCTGTCACCCAATTTCGTTTCATTAGCTGCAGTCTTTATTTCGTGATGCTGGAACAAAATTTCAGCATTTTAAAACGATTTTCGCAAAATCTCCAAATGTAATAAATATTTAAAAAATTCAACGCCTATAAATTAAGATTAGCAACTACCTATCATATCACTAAATTTTGTATCATTCGTATCAGTTGTTATTACGTGATGTTTGAAGAAATATAAACGTATTTTGAGAGAATTTTCACAAAATCTCAAAATCTAATGAAATTGTTTAAAAAATTGGATACCTGTAGTTTATGTTGAGCAACCATCTATATGTGACCCAATTTCCTATCATTCGCTTGAGTCGTTATTACGTAATGCGGGAACAAAGATTCACTCAGTTTTAAACGATTTTCGCAAAATCTCGAAATCGGATCGATTTTTTAAAATTAGATGCTTATAGTTTAAGGTGAGTGACCACCTATCATTTCACCCAATATCATTTTTTCACCTTTGCAGTTATTACGTGATGTGCGAACACACATTTACGCAGTTTGAAACGATTTTCGCAAAATCTGAAAATCTAATGAAAATTTTTAAAAATTCGACGCCTATGTTTTAAGTTGAGTGACCACCTATCATGACACCCAATTTCATATCATTCGCTTCAGCCGTTTTTACGTGATGCTTAAACAGAAAAAGCGTCACGGACAGAATGACAGAACGACATAACGACAGAATGACAGACAGACAAACTTTTTTTTGAGGGTCGCATCGGATTCCCGGGTGCTTGAAACGGATAGAAATCGCAAAATTTTTGAATTCCAAGAAATGTACAGACAAAAGTCTAATTTTATTTATATAGATATACGTTATTTGGTTGTACTTTTCCAGATTTATATAAATTTTAACATAAAATACACGATTTGAGATTTTCAAATTTAATTGAACAAATGTCAGTTGTACTGAATAACAACTTTAAAATTCAGACGTAGAATTTTTCACATTTGTAATTCATTAATGTTGAATTTAAACGTGTTTAACTATAGCGTTTTATGCTATGCATAGCTAAATTCATAATTTGGAATAAAAAAGGGGTATGACTTTGAATATGAGCACGCCTATTGGTGAAATTTTAATGCATAGAGATTTAAAATACGGGAGTCAGGCATAAATGAATATTGGTGTTTAAAACTTAGAATAAACTAGTGCCAATTTACAGGTGGTTATGCTTTTTTCTGGAGGAATTGTATATTTTACGCAGAATTAAGGTATTCACCTTAAAAAAAAAAAAAAAAAAAATTCTTCAAAGAACGATAAACGCTTCTTTTACAAGCAGTATATCAATAATAATCTTCAGATAACTCTTTCTTTTAAATTGTCTTTATAAACATTCCGTTAAACAAAATGGTTACGTGTCAAATTGCATTCCGCAAGCCATTTCCGAATAGCGAGGCAAATGTTTGGAACACACACAGATATTTCGAATGCATGCAAATGAGTTGTATTTATTTGGATTGCGTTTACGAAAGAAAATGTTTATTGAAGAAAATATTTCGCCCAATGTCGTTGACTTATTTCCATCTTTTCCCATTTAATTTACTGAGCGGAAAGGTCTTATCTGCTGCTCGATGTGAAATTATTTACTCCTAAATTTATTGGAAATCTATTCATTCCATCATAGGTGCAAGTCTGTAAATTTCATCGTGTTTGTCAGCATTAGCATGAATTGAATTTCCGTTCTGGCAGGGATTCCCCTGTAAACAAATTCAATTTTATCGTCTTCTAGCACATTTTTTCAGAAGAGTAAACAGGCCTAACTTGAAAATGTTTGGACACGAAAGTAAATAACGTAAGCTGTTTAAGTATTATATAAAATTTAGAAAAACGTTATTTTACTGTGAAATTTCATCCACTTAGACCAGTGGTTCCCAACTGGTGGTGAGTGGACCACAGGTGGTCCGTGAACAAGTTCTAAGTGGCGAAGCAAATGTGTTTATAAAAAATTGTGCTACGATTATTCCTTCGGGTAAAAAGGCAAAAAGGGTAATTGTTTGCTCTCATTTTAAGGGAATCGTCGTTTTAAGATAGTGCTGTAAAAGTAACGAAAATTTAATACCCGTATATATTCGTTACTCTAAACTCACTACCTGTTACTAAGTATTCGTTACTCGTTACTTTCGTTACTAGTACGAACGCGAGAAACAAGTCTTAATGCCAGGCGCATATCTAAAGAGGGGGGGGCTGCAGCCCTCCTTTCCTAATTATGACCTTTACTTAGTTTAGGATGTGATATTTATTTATAACTAAGTTAGCAATTTGATACGCAGCCCCCCCCCCTCCTGAAATAAGATCCTGGCTATGCCACTGTATATAGCATTACATACAATTCATTGCGGATATTTAAAATACTACAAACAAGTCCAGTTTTTTTTTTTTTTTTAACAAATAAAAATATACATTATTTCTTAACTTTAAAGCGTAAGAGTTGCGTTTACAGCTTATTTTCTCCGATTAATAGATGTTTTTATGAAAGTTGATTGTTTTATACAATGTTAAATTATCCAAATAATTCAGAGCGCCCACCCAGACAGCACATAAGCTTAAATCAAGCTTGACATTTCTTTGAATTTGACGTAATTATACAAGCTTGACAGTTCAATTCATTTTAAGCTTGCAGCAAGCTTGGAGAAGTCATTTGAACTGTCAAGCTTGAATACAACTTGTTAATTGCTTGATTTGGAAAGCCACATCCACATAACAAATAATTTATCATCAGTCATAAATGTACTTAACCATAAAATTAAAAAAAAAGAATCTATATTTCCAAATATGGAAATTCTTCAAAATAAAATACAATTATACTACGAAATTGATTTCAAAATTAGTCGTTTGTCTCGATTTTGGCCAGTATTGCCCAACACGAGTGTCGCAATATTGAAAGTTTTAAAACGTGTGCTGCTTTCAAATTTATATTATGCTTATTTCCCTATTAGTAGAGTCTATAAATCCCACATGACATTTTAATTTTGATTCATCCCATGGAAAAATAAAAGAAACAGATCGGCATCGGCTAATACTGATCAATCGCCAAAAAACGGCGTGACAACCGTAACGGGCACTTCGAATTTTAGTCATACTTGCGCGAGGCAGATTGGCAGAATGGTTAGAACGAAGGCTTCCCAACCCATAGGTCCTGAGTTTTATCGCGGACGCTTGATGGAAACAGATTAAAATAACTTGAAATTTAAGCATAGAGGGGGGAAAATGCGTGGAAAAAGAAAATATGTGGGCGAGTTTGCCGACCGGCGCCCCGTGTATTTAGGAATTTTTTTTAAGGAAATTTTTTTAAAGCTTGAAATTAAGCTTGCTATGTGAAGCTTAATGCAAGCTGGACAAGTGTAAACTTGAACATTTGATTCAAGATTGCATTAAGCTTACGCGCTTGAAAATTTCAAGCTTAATTCAAGTTTATGGACTTAAATCAAGCTTGCTGCAAGTTTGATGAAAGTTTGCTGTGCTGTCTGGGCACAGAAATCTTCCTCTCTCCCCTCTTTTTTTTAAACTCTAACCGCTGGTTTAAACCTGTTCATTCTCATCATAAATGTATACCGGAAAGGTTCTGCCTAGTGTTGCCCCTGAGCGCAGATTCTTGAAAGATGGGATCAAGTCGCTCCCGTTTTAGACATCAACATTTTAAAAACATACTAAATTTGTTTGAATTATTTTAATATCAGTGGCGTACGCAAGGGTGAGCATAGAAATCCCGGGTCTCTGTCGAAATTTGTTTAAATCCTTACGATAAATTTAAAAAAAAAAATCCCTTTAAGTTTACATGCCAAATACTTTTTTCTCGTTCCAAATAATATTTTAAATAATAAAAATGCGTGAATTTGTTTACTTTATAAAAATATTTTTTAAAGGTGCATTTAACCCATTCGTGCCCAGTTATTTTTGCGACTTTCTTCGATTTTTGCCAATACCAGAAATAATAGCTAAGTTTCTGATGTCAACTTCTTGGACAAGAGATGATTTCTTTTAAAATCGTTATGTATAAAAATTGAAATGTTAACATCCTACTGGGTCATGTTATAATATTTTGTGGAGTTGAGGTTCAATATTCGTGAATAAAGGCTAGGAAAAATAAATAACGTTTTCGACTGATAGCGAAAATGCCGTCCCAAAAAAGGGACGCTAGGCATAAATGGGTTAAATAACTTGTTATTTATTACTCATTTTTTTAAATACTTGAGCTAGAACCGAAGTATAAGTTCTGAATCCTTCAAGACCACCCTGCAAAATAATCCTGATTACACCATTCTTTAGTACTAGAATGTCAGAAAGCACACGCACCCCCCTTTCTATTCATATAGATATTGCTCCTCTAGAATTGCAAGAACTACCCCTTTCTCCCCCTACCAAAAAAAATCTGATGTTGGCACCCACGCATAACATAATATATATACAGTATATTCCAACCCGCATTGTTTAAAACAGACGTCATGTCTAAACCCATATCATAATAGAGCAGCAGTTACTTGTATTTATCTCCGTAATTGATAGATACAGCGTCATCAGTAACTAACAAAACATACCGATACTTTTAACCCTCATCAAAACGATACCATTCGGCACATACGAGATGCAACCTCCTTTACATGTTATTACTCAAATGCTGAAACTCATTTTCCCCTTTCAAATCACTCCGACAGTCTGTGTTCGAAGTTCGAAGTTGGTCGATCCGAATGCAGTAACGACTCCTATTCCAAAGTAGCAATTCGTTACTTCGAGTCTGAGTGAGTATCCGCATCTCATTAAAGAATACATACGGTTTGCCACAGCTCTATTTTAAGAAAAAAAGTGTTTCATGATCCTTGCAATGTAGAGAAGATATAGACAAGCACAATAGTAAATACTGTAATGCGATAAAATATTGTGGCATCTCATCCAAGCTTTTGTCTTCGGCTATGAGTATATATAAACCGGGTTGAATAACTATTATTAACATCGCAGAGTGAGTGGAAATAACATTCGTACTGTGCTTTTATGAATTTTTCATTTTAACATTAAAAAAACTTTTTGCGCAATATCTAATTATTTCATTTGCCCTGGGCCCCCATCCCTCCAAATTAGCCCGTGATGATATTTGCAATTATGTTCGAAAATTACACATGGCTGCAAATTTCCATACATTACAATGCATATATATATATATCGCGCAGCGTTCGGAAAAAACAAACAAGAATAAAAATTTAATCCTAATCAATCGAATCGCTTGTAATGTATTAATTCGTAGACACCAAAGTACCAAAAGCTAAACAAGATATTCTACGCAGCGTTTCAAAATTATATAGTTAAGACATAATATATACAATTTCATCGAGTATATATTCTGTAATGATCCTTAAAAACAGTTCATTTGTTGAAAAACCAAACCAGTCATTTGTTAATTAGAATGCGAAATATAGCCTTAGGCAAATTTTTAAATAGAACCATTTAAATGTAACTCCATATAATGATAATAGAACTGATAGGTAGCTCTAGGTGTCATTAAATTCTGTTTTATGACCCGTAAAGTTAAATACCAAAAAGAGAACGCTATCTTGAATTTCATTGCCCGGTAGTCCTTCTTTTTATGCGTTTGCGTTTTGTTTTAGCAAGAAAGATAACTGTGCTATTCTAGTATCCTTTGAACTGTATTCGAATGTGCTTAGTTGAGTCACGGACTTTAGTGTACTTTGAGAAGAAAAATTACTTCCAGAATCGTCAGCATAAATTTTAATATTTTACATCCGGTACAGATATTAATAGGAAAAATATGTTAAAGTGTTTTCAAAACTTTCAAGTATATGGTTTAGATATAACGTAGCATCGTGCTCTTTTAAACAAAGTAATGTCGCCTGTACTGCCACTCCAAAGAAATTCTTACGTGCTCTCATTTCTGCATCCAATAGTTGTAGTCATATTATAAAATTGGCTTAAATGGGAAAAATATATTTAAATTTTTCACTATAAAATGTCATTTTCTACACCGTTATTTATTTTTTCTCTATTTATATTTTTGTAACCAAAAAAAAAGTTTAGATTTCTTACCTTTTATTCAGAAAGATTGCTAATAATAAAGATAAGGACACATTGTTTTAACCCTTTGTGGCACAACCCTTTCCCAATGCTGAAAAAAGGGCAGCCTTTGCCATCGCTCGACTTATTCGAACTTAAATTGACTTAAAACTTAATTAGACTTAAATCGACTTAGCCGTTGACATCGTTCGACTGTGCAGGCAATAGCCAGCTGTCTTCAAAAAAGGGTCTCTCGATCTGTGGCACGCGATGAACGTTTCGATCGTCCGCCCTCTTGCTGGTCGTTAAGTCGAGCGATGGCAACCGCTGCCCTTTTTTCAGCATTGGGCTATCTATCCAGCAGTTCTCGTATTCTTCCATTTTTCAGCAGATGTCAGTGCTGTTAAGAATAATCATGACCATTTTTTACGGGAAAGGACGTGCTAAAAAGTAAAGGATTCTCGAGGAGCTATGCCACCCGCAACCATTTTTATAGAAATCCAATCTATTCTTCGTGACTGGCTACAGTCAAAACGTTTGGTGTTCCCAGAGCGGGAACACTGCGCGTTAAAGGGTTAAGGCATATAGAGCAGTTCACGGCAGCCACACTGTTAGGTGGAACTTTTGGGAGATAAAAAAAATCGTGATTAGACCGTTTTTGATAGAATATGTATATTAACTAAGAAGTCACCTTTTTCACATTGTATGTTGCTCTAAGCTTACTCCCATCATACTATATTTCTGTGCCCAATAAATGACAGTAAATGAAAGATTTTTTCCGTTTTCACGGATTTTGTGTGTAACATAAATTTCAGACAAAATTAAATAATACACACTAAAAATATAGGAATATACACTGTATATTCCTTTTTCTTTTTTTAGAGCAATAGGACTTAATGATTAGTCATTAAGATGAAATAATGTAGAAGTGAATAAAACACCCTTATATCAATGCATTTTAACAGTTTACATTTTACAAATATCAATTGCGTTTAATAATTCCCTTTCACTTAGAAAATCAATATCAAATATTTTTGTTCGTGAATTTTCGCCGAAAATCTATAAAAATAATTATGCTGTGGGTTTGTTTTCACATTCTAAAATTATGCATGAAGCGAAAGTATACAATCCATATTGCAGTTCTGATACTTTGTTCCTATTTTAAAATGTTAATGGTCTGTTGAGTAAATTGTTCATAAGTAAAACGATATCTTTCGTTTTAATAAAAAGTAAAGTTTGTGTAGGACATTTACAAATTATTTTGCCGACTTAACAATAATTAAGAAGCTGTAAAAGGTAACAAAATATTGAGAGGTACTGTTTTTATTCAAAAGTCTACATTTGTTGTTGCATTATTGTTAGCAAATTAAACGTATCAAACAATAGTAAAACATGTACAACCAAAAAATATTATAATACGCTTTCATTGTTGCGCTAGTAACTCTTATAAAACTTTTTTAAACAATTCATAACGAAACTGTGATTTTGGTATCGTTACTGATTTAACTTTGCTAAGATATTAGTCTTATATCAGAGTTTTGATCCGTTTTAATTGAAACGTTACTATTGATCTAAATAAGATCATGAGCTGTTTAAAAGCTCTAGGCAGAAAAATCTTATCTGCACTGTAAGTATATCTCAATAAAACCACACATATTCATTCAACCTGCAATTTACATATTTTTCACAAGTTTAAACTTCGTAAATTGTGTACAAGCAGATTCATTTATGCATTAATTGTATAATGTATAGGCACTCTTATATACGTATTTAAATGTCAGTCTGTAATTCGAAAAATAATTATTTCGTAAATAAATTCATTTCTAAATGCAAATGCCTTGATATAAATTGCACATTTAGAATGTGTAACTATGAATGTTTTAAGAATAATAGTAGGTTTTTTGTAGTTATAGCTTTGCTAAAGTATAGTTATTTCACAAAATTCAGATGTAACTTAAATCATACTTTGTCTTCAGATTCTTTTATGGTTACTAAGATGATCAAAATATTTTATAAGAATTATTTTAAAAAAAAGAATTTCCTGTTATGAAACATCGATTTAAACTAGTTCACTCTTATTTAGATAAAACAGAATATTTATCTAGGTTTTTCAGATCAAATTTTCTAACGCGAACATACATATTTGACACATAATTTAGTTTTATGTTTAAGGTAAAAAAGATGACATAACTTGTCAAATTTACGATTTATTAGCAAAATGTTTAAGATAAAAAAAAGGGTAGAATAACTTGCTAATAAAATTGTACATTTGTCAAAATGAGGAAAAAAGGAAAATTTTACAATTTCTTTTTCTTTCAGATGTTGTGGTAAAGTTGCAGAAAAATCTTATGATGATTTTGATGACATTGACATGAAAGTAGTTCGAAAAACTTGGGCTGATCAAAGGGATTTTATTAATCGGTAAGCATGCAGGAGTTCGAAACATATATTTATTATATCAATGAATTTCATAGATTTTTATCGGCATCATGCATTTCCTGTTATAGTCAAGATATCTATTGATAAGATATGAATGAGGTATTTATAAGAGTAGAGAAAAATGTATATTTGATTCAAAATATTTGAATAATATCTACCATGTAGAATCTCGATGTCAGATACTTTCACACATAAAGTGTGTTTATATGCCTTTAACATGTCACGAACACAAGAACGGAACTTCTTTATAGGATACATATGCTTTTAATATGTATCAACAGTAACGGAAGTAAATAAACATAAAACAAAATTTCATAATTGTATTTTTGAAAGACTTGTTATTTTATGCCATATAAATATCAGCTGAAGCTTTCGCCTCCTTAAGAAATAGTGTGGAAATATTTTTTCGAATCTTACCAAAGTATTCTCATATTTATAGTTAACATACATATACTAAATATTTATTTCTTTTTCCAGTCTTATGGATGAATGTCTAGAAATGGCCGAAACCACCTTGGCAGAAATAAAGGTTAAGGAAGGAAGCTTCTTCGACCAGCAATTCGTCCAGTTCTGGTTCCGAACTCGAGTTGAGATGTGCAGGTCTGCGTGGTGGCCTTCACTTTATCCACTGAAGTATCAGAAGTTCGTAGACGCCGGGGTCATCGCGCCCTACGTCATGAAGTGTCTGGACAGTTCCTCCGCAGCGTCCGTGCTGGAATGGCATCGTCTGGCCACTTTCGTCCAGAATCAGTACGTGGAGTTCTATAACTTGCGGCCATAGAGGAACATCTGTCAGCGCCATTTCGCGGACTGAAAGACTTTTACCTGGACTTGACACTTTTTCACCCGATTGTGACTTTTTCACCGGACTTGTCTCTTTTTCACTCCTAACTGTGACATTTCGTACCTGATTGTGACTTTTCTACCAGATTATATTGCTTAAAACGTTTCTGGAACATCTGCAAACAAATGATAGGATACGCTTTTCCTCATCACCATCTTCATCTGTAACCACATCACCACGTCCTTGTATAATCACCACATCAAATTGTATGCGAGCACATCACCATCTCCTTGCATGTAACCGCATCATCGCCATCTATGTAACTACATCACCACCATCTATGTAAATATATCACCACCCCTTTTGTAACCACATCGCCACCTCCTTGTAAATAAATCAATAGTCAATAAAATAGCAATACCTTACAATGTGTCTTTATTTGAATCGTAACTACAGATTCATTCAGAATCTTAAACAGTAGAACCGTTTCAAAATGAGATTAGTCAACTCACTGATAAAATCCAGAAATATTCATCAGTTCCTGGAAGACATGTTTCCAGGTTTTCCAGATAAGTGGATTGGGCAAGACATCCGGATTGAGTGGCTGCACAGCGCCACTGGAACTCTTGTTGGCAATTCTCTTTAATCGTAATCATTTCTGAGAAAAAATTCACACGTTTACAGATTTCATTTTTTAAAAAAAGATACTTTGTCAAAGCTTTTAATATAAAATCTCGTTGATTTAGTGGCAGAATTTGCATGATAAAAGGTATTTACAGTATTAAAATATAAAGAGTGTTTTGTCTCTATTTCTATATAGTACATTTCTCTTTATTTAGTTTAACCTATCTCTATCGCCATAAATATCAATTCTATAGTTACGTGATATTTTGCTGTTGTGGTGTATGTATTGCCTAATTAAGAGCCAAAACTGTATCTGCATATACTATATGTTTTAAAAGGAGACATAAATCTTAACAGAGTGATACAATTATATTTCCTTGTAACATAAACTCCAAAATCGTGTGCGGATGGCTATCGCATGAGTAAAACTAGACCTGCGTGGCTTTTATTGGAATGAGCAAAGTCTCAGCATTACATGGATAAATAAGACTAATAGATATGAGTAAAGCGTTTTATGTAGGTGGAGAGAGCCCCGAACACACATGAGGGATCTCAAGGTAATCCCCTTTTCATCAGACTGGTTGTTTGGAAGAGAGCGGATTAACTCCTTTGAGGCGCAACCCTTTCCCAATGCTGAAAAAAGGGCAGCCGTTGCCATCGCTCGACTTAACGACCAGCAAGATGGCGGACGATCGAAACGTTCCTCGCGTGCCACAGATCAGAGACCCTTTTTTGATGACTACTGGCTGTGCACGCACAGCCAGTCGTCAAAAAAAAAAAAAAAAAAAAAAAAAAAAGGGTCTCTCGGCACGCGATCGATGCTCTCGATCTGTCGGCACGCGATGAACGTTTCGATCGTCCGCCCTCTTGCTGGTCGTTAAGTCGAACGATGGCAACGGCTGCCCTTTTTTTCAGCATTGGGAAAGGGTTGTGCCTCAAAGGGTTAATATAATTGGGCCATATAATTGGGATTTTGAACGGTAAATGTGTGGTTTTAAAACATTCCGCGGGTCAGTGCCTGGAGATTGCCCGCATGTATGTTTTAAAGCAAACGCAGCAAATTCCTTGGATGCATCTGAAAATTGTGATTGAGGAATCATAATATCTTTGATATATTGAATAGTTACATTTCTCTTTCTGAGAACCATAAATTTCGGTGCGTGTAAATGGTCAAGAATTTTTTTTTCTCCTAACGAGCGGCTACTTTGCCAATTAAGCATTGTCCCTGACAACGGTCTGAAGGTGTTGGCCACTTTATTATGGAGACACCTATGTGGTTGGGCCAACGTCGCCACCTATGAAGGGACGGACATGACAACCACGCCCAGTCGGGGATCGAACCCCGGCCGCCGGGAGTTGAACCCGAAAACGGAGTACGGTGCTTTACCCACCACGCAACTCGGACGGCATGGTAAAGAATGCAAAAAAAAAAAAAATCTCTGAGCCCCCAACCCTCCCTAATTGCTTAAGTGTATATTCTCCACTATACAAAATACGCAGATGCTCTTGAAATATTTTTATTCTTAGCTGAGATAATTATTTGCATTAAATACAAGTTGCCGTAAACTTGACTCAGCAACTGACATTGTAAATAAACACCGATTTTGGGGGGGGGGGGGCTCCTTATATTTTATACTAATTTAAGACGATGACAGTCAATCATTTGAATTGAAATACCGGCTGTTGTACGGAGTATTTAAAAGTTAAAAGGAGAAAACACATGGTATATTAAATGCAACGAAGAAAGATTTGCTTGGACATGTTTCAGAAAGCTGGTTTATAAAAAGGAAGATGAATAAATTTATATTATGTTTAGATTGCACTTCTTCCGTTCACAATCCAACATTAATGCATTCATTTTCATCTTATTATACAGCAGAACACTGTGCTGTTTTCTTTTCTTCAAACAAAAACTTTTATTTTTTAAAATTGCAACAGTGACCTGTAAAGGGCGTCGTCCTTCAGCTGAGGGTAATACCACAATGCGGGTATTGCGGGGCTTATAGCACGTTTTTGGGTTTAACCCAAATTGACTTTTTACTAAGAGTATACCTGAAAGTGCAGTAGTACATTAGCATCCGGTCAATTTTATGGGACTGGTGAAACTGCGTGTTCCTTAGCACACGGCGGACGTTAGAAGGCATTTCCGTGTAAAACATTTCCTAATCTGCAAAATGCGCGATTCTGGTGTATAAAGGCGTTTTACACATAAAAAACATCAAATCATGGACACCTGTTGGAACTAGGACATTTTAGCATCCAATAAATTTTTATAGTACTAGCCTTAGCACACTCATTCGGTGTAACCCTAATTCGACCTTTGCATACCTGAAATAGCAGTTTTACATGAGCCCACGTTAACTCTGATTTTAACTGCGTATTTCGCAATTCACTTTCAAAATCGTTTTCGAAAAAAAATATTGGAGGGGAAGACTCAAAAAAAGTATGCTTTAAATTCTAATCAACAGCTGCAGAGCACACATTTGATCTCTAGGTCGAAAGGGGAGGGGGAAGAAGTTGACTAAGTTAGGTTGTCTCGAAATTTACGTGAACGGGGAAATTAACGAAACATTCGATTTAAAAATACAACATTTTGCTCTGTTCTTCTGAAAAGTCGCATGCAAATTATATTTATCTTCCGTGTTTAGAAAAGAAACTACATGACGCTTGGATTTCATTAGTGTTCCGTCATAGACATTTCATTAGATTGCGTCGTGTTCGCCCTTTAAATTAGCTTTCCCCGCGTAAATGAATAAGATCGCTGGTAAAAATGCGCGCTACTAAAAACTTTTTCTTTCGAGGCTCAAAATAAGAGTGAGTTTTATGAAGATTAACTTAAGGGCGTTCCATGTCCCAGCATTTTTATGCTCACTTTCAGCTTTCAATTTAATTTGAGAATAGTGTAGTTAGTGATTCGCATTGCATATTCTTTGTTTTAGAAATAGTTACGCATTTTAGACTCCAGACAAACAACTATCCGGGAACACAGATTACGTTAATATCAGGTTGTAACGAAAGTTTTCCGCCAGATTTGCTTGAGTCAGCTCACGCGGTACCCAACTATTGACCTAATATGTCAAGTTTTTTATGCTTAGTGCGACTAATGAACATGGCACTAAAGTCTAACTCTTTTAGCTAGCTCTCGAGTGGATGAATATTTTATCTTCTTACACAAATTGTCGTAGGCGGGACTCATCAGCATCAATAGGCCGGTCAAAGCACTCAGCTTCTTTAATATCCTGGTCCTCGTTTTTGAACTTTCGGTACCAAATCTTCACAGTGTCATGATACAACAGTAGTACCTTAAGCAGTATACATGATTCAGTGTCATTCTGTAGCTGACTTTTTGCGACAGAACTGAGAGTCAATGATGGATCAATCTGGTAGCGTGGTAGTTCCATTTCAGACACCTTATACTTAATCATAACGATATTGTTTTACAGATTTCACAACACAGTTCTCTAAAACAAGTCTTTTCTTTCAAATAACAAAAATCGTTTTACAAAATATTGGCAAAGACACCAACGGGAACTGCTTGTGCAGGCAATACTTAGAGTGGCGGAAAACTTTCGTTACAACCTAATATAACTGTAAAGAGGTTTCAATAACTATATTTTACCGTCTTCAGATGGCATTTTTATGGTGAAGATATTAAATCCCATTATAATCTGAAGTTATGTACTGTTGCAAAATTTTAATGTTTTTCCGCATTAATGTGTATTGCTGGAATGTCGTTCAAGCACTCCTATGCAAAGGAAATGAGTTTGTGACTCCCTTTAACTTGGCGGCAAAAATGGCGACCTAAAGAAAGTTCTTGGAAGCAGTGGAATTTCGGCTGTATCTTAATTAGGAAAAAAGTTAGGAGAGAAATCGAGATATATGACGTCACGACGAGCTTTCAAATCTATAAATACCAGACTATCTCTCACTGTAAGTTCAGTGCGTTCGAGTACGGATATAGAGAGCAAAGCTGTACCATTGACATTGCGATTTGAATAATGTTACTGGTGCGATAGTTAATAATTTTCTGTGTTATTAAGTTCTGTATTTTTTGTGAGGTATTTGTTTACATTCGTCGAACAAAATATTATATTCGCTTTTGGAGCTTGTGGGACTATTTTACCATCATCCACTGTGGAATTTTCGTATTAAAGCAATAGTTATCGTTGTTTACCCGATCATTTCGTATCATTTCTTCACCTGGCGTATTTTATGTGAAGCGTTTCTGTACGTTTTTTTATATGGAACCGAGTTATGATTCTTTTTCATTTATTTTAAGCATATATTCGAATATATTTCTTCAAATAAGTGTTCATTTGTAAGGTAAACATGAAATCCTTTTTGGGCAGTAACACCCAAAAAACTGTTGTTTAAATGTTATATTCAATAAACAATTTTGTATCTAACGCATGTAAAAAATACTACAGTGCTAACGTTCCGTGTGCTAAAAAGGGTAAATAAAATATATGTTTCTAAACAGCCAAGTGTCACGTTTATCCTAATTTCATTGTATCCATTAAACATTTTAGACAATGAAATAAGTATACAGCAAATATTGACACTCTATTCACATCTCACTTATTTTATCGCCTAATTTATTAAACACATTTGGAAAAAATACATGTGTTTAATGAATTGCATTACCAAATGTCATACGATAGAAAATATTGTTATTCAAATTGAAAGTCGTACTTCTACAGTATTTATTATTGGGGATAATTATTAAAGTCAAATAGTGACTGTGATGTCACAAATAATAATCTTTCCCATTGTTAACCTTTTTATAGTATGGCAACATGCTGTTCCGTTGCCCCTAGTTACCCCTTATTGTGTTTTACTTATTCCAATGTTTTTTTGTCGATGTTATATGTTGTGCTATGTTATGTTTCGTTAATAAATGTTCTAAATGTGTGAATGCCATATAATTAATTCCTCTACCACTCGCACTCTGCCCCAATAGGTTATGGTGGCCCAGAAATAGCGTAGAGGATTGTGATAAAGGTATGCAATATAAAATTTTATTCGTATTCTAAGTTTAATTTTTCGTATTCGAACTGATTCTTCAAAAAGATTTAAAGTGCTTTCATTATGGCAGAAAATGAAGCGATTAAAGCTTTACAGCTTCAAATTGAACAATTACAAACGCAACTAAATGTTAAAAAAACTCCCGTGTCCACATCAAGTGGGGGTTTACCTGAATCAAAGCATTTAGATGGCAGAAACTACGCCGATTGGAAATTTCTTATGAAAAATTTTCTCGTAGATGCCGGTTTGTGGGATTGTATTGAAGGCACTAATATTGATCCAGAATTAGATAGAGCATTAGCTAAGATAAATTTATCGATTAAGCCCATTGCGTCAGCTGAAACCAAAAAGGCTGAAACTGCTAAAGAAGCTTGGATGTCTCTTCAAAGAACATATGAGGATAACGGTGTAGTTCGAAGAATCGGTTTATATGGCTCTCTATTTAGAACAAAATATGAAGAATTTTCTTCTATGACCGCATATATAGATCATATTACTTCTATCGCAGAGCAATTAGAAAACATTGGAAAGCCGCTTGAAAATGAGACTGTTGGTGGTATTATTTTAGGAGGGTTGCCAGAAAAATTTCGACCGCTAATTCTTGGAATACAGGGATCCAATCAGACGATAACAATCGAATTTGTGAAAAATTTGCTATTACAAGAAAACATTAAGGACATGTGTTCAACATTAACATCCTCTGATAATGCTTTTTATGGGAAGTCAGCGAACAAATTTTCACAAAAACGTAAGCATAAAGACAGTCGCAAAGCTCGTTGTTATAATTGTAATGAATTTGGCCATTTTAGCTCATCATGTTTAAAACCGAGAAGAAATACGGTTAAATACAAGAACGAACCACATAATAAAGCTTGTAGTTTATTTACATCTACTGAAAATGATGAAAAGCAACCAACAGACTGGTATTTGGACTCTGGATGTAACAATCACATGACTCCTAGAAGTGACTGGATAAAGAACCTTAAACCTGAAGTTAATCGAAATATTGATGTTGCAAATGGTAATTCTGTTCCGGCAACTGGAATTGGTGATGTTAATATTCAGTTAGCGAATAAACACACTATAAAGGCGAATGATGTCATTCATGCTCCAGATTTGACGACAAATTTACTTTCTATATCTCAAATAGTGAAGAAAGGCAAATCAGTAGTGTTCGACAGACAAGGTTGCAAAATAACTGAGTCGGTAATTGAAATTCCTCTAAAGTTCATTTTTGCTACAGCTTCAGAAAATAATGGGTTGTACAAATTGGACACTTTGCAAGTTAAAGCGTCAGTGGCAACTTTGAATTCTCACGATGTCTGGCATCGCCGTTTAGCTCATTTAAATAGAAGAGATATGAAGCTATTGATTTCTAAAATGTCTACAGGAATTTCTTGTGAAGCTGATCCAAAGGAGCCCTGTATCACGTGTGTTAAAGGCAAGCAGCACCGACAAACTTTTCCGCACGCATCGAAAAATCGTTCTAAGTCTGTTCTAGAACTTGTACACTCAGACTTATGTGGTCCTATGTCAACTGTTTCCATTGGTGGATCAAGATATTTTCTTACGTTTACAGACGATTTCTCCCGTAAGTCATTTGTTTATTTTCTGAAAACAAAGGATGAAGTTAAAGATAAATTCCTGGAATTTAAAGCTCTGGTTGAAAACCAAACAGGAAAGAGAATCAAAGCCCTTCGCTCGGACAATGGTGGAGAATATGTGAATAAAGACCTTGAGAGACATCTGAAGTTATCTGGAATCAGACATGAAACGACAGTTCCCAGATCACCTGAACAAAACGGGGTCGCAGAACGACTGAATAGAACTCATGTTGAAAAAGCTCGTACTATGCTGCTCGACTCAGGTCTACCGAGAGAACATTGGGCGGAAGCTGTTAGCACAGCAAACTATCTGAAAAACAGGTCACCCACGAAAGCTGTTAAATTTAAGACACCTGAAGAAGTCTGGACAAAAAGAAAGCCAGATCTTTCGCACCTGAAGATATTTGGATGCAAAGTAATGGTGCATATAGCAGACTCCCTTAGGAAGAAATGGGATGCTAAATCTGAAGAAGGAATATTCATAGGGTATGCAGAAGGCAGTAAAGGCTATCGTATTTTCAAACCACTTACAAGAAAGGTAATTATTAGCCGAGATGTTATATTCCTTGAAAATGAAATTATGAAGAATTTATCCCAACCACCCGAAGATGCTAATGAAATTAAAGAAACTAACAAAGATGAAGTAGAAGAGAATGTCACGTCTATAGATAAACATGAAGAAAAGGAAACTGTAACTGACGATGAAGCCAAAGAAGAAATAGAAGAATCTCACAGTAGTCGATATCCCAAGAGAATTATCACTCCAAACAGTAAATATTTTAATGACGATTTCATAGTTTATCAAGCTAACATTTTTGATGATCAAGATCCAGAAACGTACGAAGAAGCAATGAAAAGACCTGAAGCTGATAAATGGACGATAGCTGTTGAAGATGAAATAAACGCTCATCTTGCCAACAATTCTTGGACCTACTGTGATCTACCATCTGATAAGAAATCGATCAGAAGTCGATGGATTTTCAAGACTAAATACAAAGCAAATGGAGAAGTAGAAAGATATAAAGCTCGCCTAGTTGCTAAAGGATGCTCTCAAAAATATGGGATTGATTATGAAGAAACGTTTTCACCTACAATTCGCCAAAGTTCCATTCGTTACCTTTTATCTCTTGCAGTGAAACACGATCTGAAGCTATTTCAAATGGATGTGGAAACAGCATTTCTCCATCCTGAACTTGATGAAGAAATTTATATGGAACTACCTGAAACGGAACACTTTCCAAATCGTTATTGCCGCTTAAATAAATCAATTTATGGTTTGAAGCAAGCCAGCAGAGTTTGGTATAAAAAGTTAAGTGATTGCCTACTCAAAATGGATTTATAAAGATCTAAAGTAGATCCTTGCATCTTCTTCAATATCAAAGGTAAGGAATATTTCATAGTTGCTGTATATGTTGATGATTTGTTAATTATTACGAATGATCAGAAACGTAAAGATAAACTATTTCAAAAGCTAAACAAACAATTTCCCGTAAAAGATCTTGGTGAAGCTCATTACATTCTTGGCCTAAATATTGTTCAACAAAAAGATTCTATAGCTATTGATCAAATTAAATTTATTAAAGACATACTGAAACGTTTTGGCTTAGAAGATTGTAAAGGTACATCAACTCCTTTAACTCTTCAAAATAATTTATCCAAAGATATGTGTCCAGCATCAGAAGAAGAAAGAAAATTAATGGAAAACGTCCCATATCGTGAGGCAATTGGTTCTTTACTTTATATTGCACAAGGTACTCGACCAGATATTGCTCACGCAGTTGGTTTGTTAAGCAAATTTTGTAACAATCCAAGGAAACGCACATTGGATTGCAGTTAAAAGAATATTTAGATATTTAAAAGGCACATTAACAAAAAAGTTGCATTTTTACAAAAATGGAGATAGTTTATGTGGTTACTGTGATTCCGATTGGGCTAACAACAAAGATGACCGTCGTTCAACAACTGGATATGTTTTTATAAATGCAGGCGGAGCCATCAGTTGGAACTCAAAGCGACAAACAACAGTCGCATTGTCCACAACAGAAGCTGAGTATATGGCTATAAGTTCAGCCACACAAGAGCTGTTATGGCTTAAGCAATTACAAGAAGAACTGGAAAATCTGCAAAATGAAACAGTCAAATTATACTGTGATAACAGAGGTGCCATATGCATTAGCAAAAATCCAATCAACTCTCGACGTGTTAAACATGTTGACATCAGGCATCATTTTGTGAGAGAGAAAATTGAAGAAGGCTTGATGACAGTCAACTATGTAGAGTCAGAAAATAATTTAGCTGATTGTTTAACCAAAGCCACGTCAGCCGAACGTTTGTCTGGCATTTCTAAACTATTTGGGCTTTTATAAAGTGGGGGTATTGGGGATAATTATTAAAGTCAAATAGTGACTGTGATGTCACAAATAATAATCTTTCCCATTGTTAACCTTTTTATAGTATGGCAACATGCTGTTCCGTTGCCCCTAGTTACCCCTTATTATGTTTTACTTATTCCAATGTTTTTTCGTCGATGTTATATGTTGTGCTATGTTATGTTTCGTTAATAAATGTTCTAAATGTGTGAATGCCATATAATTAATTCCTCTACCACTCGCACTCTGCCCCAATATTTATGTCTTCTACAAATTCTTTATCTACTCAAACTATTTTATAAAAGGATGTTCTGAAATAGTTTATACATTTTGACGCTGCAGCACCCAGAACATATATTTTATTTTCTTGCATTTCTCATAACTGGGGCTTGGCGTTAAATTTACCGAGTCAATATAAGATTCCATTTGCCGTTTTCTCACGGGTCTAGAAAAATATATGCTTTTCCTTTTACACTTCCTTTGCTAATTTATATTTGTTTAGTGCGTTTTACGTTCAGGACTCAAGAGCTGTTAGCCCGATACTTTTGGTATCCGCTTTCGCGACATAAAAATTGTTTATTTTATGATTCCAAGGATTTTTTTTTCGCGTTTGTGTTTGTGTGCATGTAACAGAGCACTTTGAGCAGTAGTTCAGCGCTTATTCGCAAAACGTTTTTCTTAAGCAAGCAAATATTTGTTAAACAATCATTACTCATCTTAAATGCACAAAATTTCATTGAAATAAATACAACAATTAGGGAACTGAGTTTTGAAGGAAATAAATAAAAACAGATGACTTCTAACAGTCCCCAAATAGCTAAGTTGATTCTACAAAAGATAATCATAAATATTTAAAGCCTTCAGAAGATTGTGTCCCTTAGGCTGTCTTCTAATTTAGATAAAGCAACTTTTATAAAGATGAGGAAGAGAGAGTTTTAAAAACTAAGATGTTTTATTTTGTGCTTACAGAGCGAACTACGGAATTCAAAGAGCAGAGTACCTGCTATTGCAAGCAATATTGGATCAGACTTAAGCTTACAGTAAAAAAAGAAGTCGAAATTCAATAACCTCCAGGAAATTGATCTTGCCGGTGGGAACATCTGGGAGGGAGATATTTGATAACAATGCGTTCGATACAAAGTAGACACGATGCAATGGCGATGAAAGCGTGAATTACAAAGAAATGAAAAAGTAAATTTAGCACAAAAAACTTTTTATTATGTTACGAAACGAATTTTTTTTCCAAATTACAAAAGGGATAAAGAGTGCAACAGTTTTTTTCTTAAATATGTAAATACAAATATGAAAAACATGTCGCAGATAATATGAACATCCGTACATGATCTATATAGATGTTTAAAATTAAGGGCAAATTTTGAAACATTTGAGCATTAAAAAAAAGGAAGAAAATCCGAAACGTTTTCAGATTTTAAATACGCACCAAAGTGCTACATTTTAAAAGCGTATCGTAGTTTATGCGTCGTCCCTATTTTTCTTCCTTATTCCAGTGCAGAAAAGAATGAATAATGATACACTTTCCAGTGCAGAAGCTGGAAAGTGTATCTATATTCATGACTGTACCGTATTTTGCTTCCTTGTTTCATAAAACCCATCTTTGGAATCGAAATCTATCTTAAAATCGCCTACTGAAACTGTCTTGCAATCTTCTACAGGCATATTCCAACTATATCCCGTAGACATTTTAAATACTGTTTGGAATGGGCATCCTAATCCATGAGTGCACCGTGTTTTCCTTCCTTGTTCCATGAAACATTTCTTCGGAATAGAAATCTACATTGAAATCGCCTTCCAAAACTGTTTAACAATTTTCGCCAGGCGTAGTCAAACTTTATAAATACCATTTGGAAAGTGTATCATAATCTATGATGTGTACCGTATTTGTCTTCGCTGTTCTATAAAACACTTCTTCGGAATTAAAATCTGTTTTAAAATCGCCTACTAAAACTGTTTTACAATATTCGCCAGGTGTTTTCTAGCTATACTCGAAATATATTTATTAAAAAAAAAAAAAAAAAAACACAGAATTCATAAAAAAATAAATAAAAAAACACATTTGAAAAGTGACTCGACACGCTAGTTATAGGAAAAAGTGTGTACACAAAAAACCTGGCAGAAATTAATAGCACTCTGGTGCTAACAAGACTATCAGAAAGCTGTTATCAGGCCCGTTGAGAGTGATCGTGGGGGGGGGGGGGGTGTAGGAGTAGGGGGGAGGGTCTACTGTCACCGGGCCCGGCCGTTAGGGGTTAACGAACTGGTTGAAACTTTAACATGCATAAGGTTTTACATGCGTGGACAACGATCAATATAAAGTGTATTAATACTATACCGTTTAAATACATTTTTTGTATGAAGAGACAGGTTTTTTCCGTAGGGGAAGGATGTCTTGGGGTAGAGGGCGTGTCTCAAACATGCCCTGGGGCCCGAAAATCCTGTCGTCGGGCCTGCATTGGCGAGACACCGGTAAGAGGAAATTCTCTTATCGGAAGTTAGTGCGTGTGCAATCGCCCAGTTAATTTGATATCTGACAGATGTTTGCAATGTCAAGCCTACACGAAGTACATCTGCCTATAGAAGTTGGCGGCGGACCTTGGTCGAAGGACTTTTTATGGGGTTCTAACGCGTATTAACGTTACAACTGTAGGAAACCGATCCAAACTCCAGACCGTTAGATAGACTGCTGTCTACCAGGCCTGAACGCGGGACCTTCACGCTTTAGCCGTCGAGCATGTTCAGTGGCTTATCCACTCTGCCATGGTGGGGAAATTCCGAGTTGAATAAGACGTACTGTTTGAACGGGAGATTACCGATGCATTTCTTTTTCTTGATTCATGTATTTCTTCTCAAATGAAAGAAATAATTATTTACACTCCAAGCAAATTCAAAATGCTTTCAAACACATGAAAAATTTATTAATCCCAGAACTGTTTACATTCCCGTTGAAGTACATCTAAAGTGGGATTTCGACCCTATCAACCACGCTAAAAAGGCAAGCAGATACCAAAGATAAAGAATTTTGATTTCAAGTTACTATCGCTGATCAATATTATGTTAAAAGTTGCGAGAATTTAATAGAGTTCTGCTTTTTTTTTTCCCGCCAGTCAAACTAATATTGACCGTCCAGTTTTAACCGCTGTCACCTAATGAGTCATTTAAAAAATTCGTCATTTAAAGATTTTTTAATAGTGAATAATGATAAAGAGATGGGATTCTTGACGGGAAAACCTGACATGAAATCCAATCGCTTCAAATAAGACATAAAATATCTTGACTAATTTTCTGAAAAACACAAAAAGCCCATCGACAATGAGTCATACGAGAGTTGAAAATACAATCTAACCGTGGTGGCTCTCTGCTTGAGCACATGAACACGTGAATCTCTGCTATTGTAGGTTACTATGGCATATATAAAACATCAGGTCTTTCCGCGATCGCACGTGCGATCGGAGAAATGCCCTTCTGAAACGGTCTCCGAGAACAGAAGCGGAGAGAGTCGTGTGAGCGGCTGGGTGCTGCTGATGTCATTCCGTACGCACATTTGTACTGTGCGCACGGACCGTTTTTTGGCGGTTATCTCAACCCAATTCACCCTCGGTTTGTTAAGTTCGGTTTGATAATTACTTTATCATTTTTTTTATTATTTTCTTTATTTTTATTACTTTACACTACAACATTTTTTACAAAGTAATTTAAATATTTAGGCAGTAAAAAAAAAATGTTTCAGATAAATTGTAGTGATAAGAGCTAAAGGAATCGCATTTTTTAACATTGTCTTTAGAAAGAAAAACAAAATAAAATTACTCATGCCAACACCTTTGCTAAGCCAGATGACGAAATGTACGACTAGAGGTTACTTCTTTTTAAGATGCATGCATTGCTTTCCTTCAACTGTTGAAAGCGCAAATATAATTCAACTAGTAAGTTGCATCGGAGTATCTGCCTATTTAATTTTCGAAATTTGTTTTCTGAACCTCCATTTAAAAAACCCACGAGCCGCCACTGCAATCTGATTAAGGAATTTACAGCCTTTCTGGATGCTTATCGACTTTGTTTGCTAGTATTTTTCTACTCTTTAGTCAACTTTTCAGGAGTTCTCTTAAATAAATATAGAAATTTTAGTGAAATTTCTCACGAATCTGCTGCAGCAATAATTATTCCGCAACTTTCATGATTTCGTATTTAAGAACACCTTCTGTGAATTCACATTACCTAACATTTGAAGACAAATGGAATGTAGTTTTCCGATTTCTTTTGCTTGTATTCATAATAAAATGCACTTGTGGTAAATAACTTTAAAATTACCATTCTTTTCTTTTTAACACCTCAAAAGCATTTAAATAGTGGAAACAGTTACCTAAACGTTTGTGTAAATCTTACATAATTCATTTCAATTTAAGTTTTATATATGCGAATTCTTTTACAGAAACATAAATAACAATTTTAATAATCGGAACCAGTATTTTTCTCATTTATAATTCATTAATGTACAATTCTAACGTGTTTAACTACAGCATTTTGTTTAAAAGATCGCTCTAAATTTACAGTAAAATTCCTCTGGAATAAAAAGTCGTACGCTTTGAATATGAACACGCCTGTTTGTAAAACTTTAGTGCACGGAGATTTAAAATGTATACGTTATGCGTAAAAGAGTATTGGTGTTTATTTTAAGTTCTAAACTATTGTCAATTTACAGGTGATTATGGCTTTTTCCCAAGGAAATCGTAAATGACATAATTCTACGTAAAATATACATTTCAAAAAAATATTGTTTTTGTTCTTAAAAAATGATGAACGCTGCTTTTACAAAAAGCATATCAATAATAATCTTCATAGAATTCCCTTTCTTTTAAATTGTCTTTATCAACATTCCGTTATTTAAAATGGGTACATGTCAAATTCCATTCCGCAAGCCATTTTCGAATCAAAACCAGTAAAAAAGATCCCACGTGACCAGGCACCATCGGCCGCCAGTTTGAGACCCCTGTACTAGAATGATTAGTTCGTAGCATTTACGTGAAAAGGCATTACGGGTTTTGCATGACGTGAATGGGGTCGATCGCCATACATTCCAATGCACTTTTTTGTCGCTTCCTCTTTTTTATTAGAATGATGTGACAGAGGTATAAAATTGCGTCTAAGTATCCAACCACAGCAGCATAGGAAGAGAACAGAAAAATTCCGCAACCACATTAACCAACAAATAAGATGAAGGTAAAGTTTCTAACTGGAAAGTAAAAGACGCTTTGCTGCAACAATGGAGCTGAATATGTGAAATTGATTTCCATGTGCAGTTAATGGAATTGGATCTCAGCAATGCTATTTACGGTGACTTTTGTAATACTTATTAACGAAAAGATATGTCTTCAAACAGCTGAACGATTTGATCTACGAAAATTTCTATTTCTGAATTATAATCAGCTTAAAAACATTTAGCAAACATTTTTTTTTTTTTTTCTTTGCCTTCAAATCAAATTTCAGTACAAGTATTCTAATTTAGATTTACATATTTAGTCTGTGTACCAGTTTCGATACTTTTATCTTTTGAATAAAATTACCTGAATTAGAAAAACATGATATTAGCTAATATTTTCGAAAATTATAGGTGAATAAATTTTTAGAAATCATATTGCATATATAAGCGGCCCAGTGTCGTAGCTAGAAATTTTTCATGGGGAGCGGGTTACGACTACTGTAACTCATATCTATACGTGCGTGTAATGAGGGAGTGAAGAATATACATTTTGTATGACAAAAAATTCCACATTGTTTTTGATCCCCCCCCCTCCCAACCTTGGCTACGCCAATGAGGTGGCCCAACTTACGAAAAAATAAAAAACAAGAATGAAAATTTAGCCCTAATCAAATGAATCGAATAGTTTGTAAACTAACAATATATGCATGCAAGTATTTTCATACGTGAAAAGCACCAAAAACTGAATAAGATATTCCATGGAGCATTTCAAAACAGTTAAGACTTAAAATACATAATTTCACCGAATATATATTCTCTAATAATTCTTAAAAACAGTGCTTTTGTTCAGAAACCAAATCAAACCAATCATTTGTGATGAAAGCGAAAGGTTATATCCTTAGGCATGTTTTTAAATAGAACCATTTAAGTGTAACCCGATATAATCATGAAACAGATAAATAGCTCTAGATGCAATTAAATTTTGTTTTATGAGCCGTAAAGATAAATACCAAACAGAAAAAGTCATTTTGAATTTCATTGCCGGGTAGCTTCTATTTTTTATACGTATGCGTTTTGTTTTATCAAAAAAGATAATTATGCTACTCTTGTAACCTTCTGAACTGTATTCGAATGCGCTTAGTTGAGTCACTAACTTTTGGGTACTTCGCGAAGAAAAATTGCTTCCAGAATCATCAGCATACATTTTAATATTTTACATCCTTTACGGATATTAATAGACAAAATATGTTGAGGTGTTTTCGAAACTTTCGAGTATCAAATTTAGATTTAACATAGAGTGCTCATTTAAAACAAAGAAATATCGCCTGTACTGTAACTGAGAATAAATGGTTACGTTTTCTCGTTTTTGATTCTTATAGTTTTCAAATATACTTTTAATTCAGTGATTGGAATTAACGAGAAAAATAGATTTTTTTTACACACAAAAAAAGGTCTAAAAATTAAATTTTAATCAAATATTTTTTATATATTTTTTGTATCAGCAACAACAACAAAGTTGAAATTTGTTAAGGTTTCTTATTAATAATCTTTCTATGTAGAATTAACTAATTGACTTGCTATTTAGATATCAAGCTTCTCTCTTATCTTTGTTTTGTACTCTAAAAATTAATTTTTTGAAGTATATACCATTCTATATTAGCATATTCTGTTTTTCAGTCGCATTTACTCTACATATTAAATTTTCACTGATCGGTGATCAGTAGGCCTTTGAAAGTTTTGTAAAGATGAAAATTACGATTGGAGACATTATCGATATTTAAGCATGCGTTTAGAAAGCTGAAGGCGACAGTGTAGAAACGCCATAACACAAGATACAGATCCTGAAGTTTAACTTTAATAAATATTAACCAATTTATTGTAGTAACTAGTAGTCGAAATAGGGACTAAAATCTTATACCATATTGATTCATACCATATTGATCATATAATACCATATTGATTCAAATGAAAACAATGTACACAGGTGTCCGAAATTCAAGTTGCAAATAATAAATTTGTAATAACTGAAGTAACAGTCTGATTATAATAAGAAGTTTGGCACAAAAATATACACGGATTATAGCGAGAACTGTCTAATCAGGATGGTACCCAACCCACACATACACCCACTAGGACAGATTGTTTTAATGCATGTAGAGCAGTTCACGGTAGCCACACTATTAGGTGGACTTTTGCGGGATATTAAAAAATCATGGCTAGACCATTTTTGAAATAATATGTATATTCGCTAACAAGACACCTTCTTTACATTGTTGTTTTTCTATAAGATTTCTTTTATAATGATGTATTTCAGTGTCCAGTTTTGTTATAAATAATCGACGATTTCTTCAGTATTTACGGATTTTCGTTAGCACTGTATATTCTTACTCATATTTTTCCGTAATAAGACTGGATTTAATGATTAATAATTAAAATGAAATAATGTAGAAGAGAATAAACAACCTTATATCGATTCATTTTAATAATTTACATTTACTCTCTATATACCTGGATAAGTAAATGAGTTGAAGGAACAGCGGAAAAATTCAAGATAACCAGGTGAAGTGAAAGGGTTCCGATTGTCAAGGAAAACGTATTTATTCGAGGATCAAGGTTTTTGAGATATCGAGGCTACAGATTACACAATAAATTGCGTTAACGATATTTCAAAAGGAGTGGTTTAAAGTTTAAATTTTAGTTAGGAAACCAGTGTCAAATATTTACTGAAGCGTACTTTCAATCCAGATCAGTAAGAAATTCTAATCTGGATTTATTTTCATATGCTAAGATCATATATGAATTAGAAGTGCATAATCTATTCAAATTTCGATAATTTGATTCTTTTTAAAATGTTAATGACCTTTTAAGTGAACTGTCCATACAGCGAAAACGAACATATAGCGGATTTTTTCAATTAAACCGATATCTTTCGTTTATATGAATAAGTGAAACAATAAGAAAATTCATAAATTATATTTTGGACGTCAGGCGTTAAAAAATCTACACAAGGTAATAAAGTTGGACTACTGTTCTTATTAAAAACTCTGATTTTGATGTTCCGTTATTGTTTGCAAAACAAAACGTGTCAAATAATGATATATTTCAGTGCCACAACTGTGTTCTATTTTGTGAAACAATGTTAGTATAAGATATGAACAATTAATGTATTATTATTATACAAAGTTACACAAGTAACAAGCTTTCATTGTTAAAAAAGTAACTATTATAACAAAGCTGTTTTAAACAATTCATAACGAAACTGCTACTTTGCTATCGTTGCTGATTTAACCTTGCAAAGAATTTTGTATTTTAGCGGAGTTTTGAATTGATTTAATTAAACGTTCGAATTTTGATGTAAATAAGAATGAGCTGGTTAAAAGCTCTAGGCAGAAGAATCTCATCTGCACTGTAAGTATATATCTCAAGAAGCCACCTATATTCATTCAACCAGTGGCGTAGGCAGAAATTTTTTATGGGGGGGAGGGGTACGATTACTGCAACTCGCATACGTGTATACGTGTGTGATAAAGGCGTGAAAAATATACAATTTGTATGGCGAAAATTCCTCATGGGGATTGTGACCCCTCTAACACACCTTGGCTAAGCCCCGGCATTCAACATGTAATTTATGTTACTTGTCAACCTGTAATTTTTTCACACCTTTACAAATTCGTAAATTTCGGACAAGTAGATTCATTTATCTATCAATTGTATACACGCACCTATATTAAATATTTAAATATTTCAAAACATTTATGTATTTACGAAATAATTATTCTATGAAATGCTTAAATAAATGCATGTCGTCTGGATATTAATTGCATATTTAGAATTTGCAACTGTGAATGTCTTATGTATAATAATTTTTTTTGTTTGTTTTAGTGCAACGAGGGTTTATTTATTTCAGTATTATCTTACAGGATTATCTTAAATCATATTTTGTCTTCAAATTGGTAAACATGTTAGTCACTAAAATATGATCAAAATATTTTATAAGAATCATTTTTCCGAATGCTTTTGTGTTATGAAAAAATAGATTTAATCTATTTTATCTACCTGGGATTTAAAATACAACAAAGTATTTATCTAGCTTCATCAGATCAAATATCTTGTGAGAACATATACATTTAATACGTAATAATGTAGTTTTATGTTTAACATAAAAAAAGGGTAGAGTAACTTGCTAATAAAATCGTAAATTTGTCAAAATGAGAAAAAAAAAGGAAAAGATTACAATTTCTTTTTCTTTCAGATGTTGTGGTAAAGTTCTCGAAAAATCTTATGATGAGTTTGATGACATTGACATGAAAGTAGTTCGAAAAAATTGGGCTGCTCAAAGAGATTTTATTGATCGGTAAGCATGCAAGAGTTTTTAACACATATTTATTATATAAATGAATTTCATAGATTTTTATCAGTATCATGCATTTCATGTTACAGTTAAGTTATCCATTGATAAGATACGAATAAAATAAGGTATTCAAAAGAATAGAGGAAAATGTATGTTCATTTAATATATTTGAATAATATATGTGCGTTATATGCCTTTAAAATTTCACGAACACAAGAACTACACTTCTTTATAGGAAACATATACTTTTAATATGTGTCAACAGTAACGGAAGTAAATAAACATAAATCAAAATTTTATAATTGTATTTTTGAAAGACATGTTATTTTTTGCCATATGAGTATTAGTCGCAAGACTAAAGATTTCGCTTCCTTAAAAAATAGTCTGGAAATATTATTCCGAAACTTTCCAAACTATTCTCATATTTATAGCTTATATTTATTTATACTAAATATTTATTTCTTTTTCCAGTCTTATGGATGAATGTCTAGAAATGGCCGAAAATACCTTGAAAGAAATAAAGGTCAAGGAAGGCAGCGTCTTCGACCAGGAATTCGTAAAGTTCTGGTTCCGAACTCGAGTCGAGATGTGCAAGTCTGCTTGGTGGCCTTCTCTCTATCCACTCAAGTATCAAAAGTTCGTAGACTCCAGGAACATCGCGCCCTACGTCATGAAGTGTCTGGACAGTTCCTCCGCAGCGTCCGTGCTGGAATGGCATCGTCTAGCCGCTTTTGTACAGAATCAGTACGTGGAGTTCTATAACTTGCGGCCATAGAGGAACATCTGTCAGCGCCATTTCACGGACTGAACGACTTTTACCTGGACTTGACATTTTTTCACCCGACTGTGACTTTTTCACCGGACTTGTCCTTTTCATTCCTAACTGTGACAATTCCGTACCTGATTGTGACTTTTCACCCCGATTATATTGCTTAAAGGGTTTCATAAACATCTGGAAACAAATGATAGGATACGCTTCTCCTCATCACCACCTTCATATGTAAACACATCACCACGCTCTTGTATGATCCTTGAATCATCACATCAAATTGTATGTGAGCACATCAACATCTCCTTGTATGTAACCGCATTATCACCATCTATGGAATTACATCACCACCATCTATGTAAATATATCACCACCTCCTTCTTTGTAACCACAGCACTACCTCCTTTGTAACCATAGCACCAGCCCCTTTGTAACCACATCACCACCTCCTTGTAAATAAATCAATAGTCAATAAAATAGCAATGTCTTACATTGTGTCTTTATTTGAATTGTAACTACAGATTCATTCATAATCTTAACAGTAGAACCGTTTCAAAATGTGATTAGCCAACGCATATGGCTCATAATACAGGTAAAATCCACAACTATTTATCAGTTCCTGGATGACATGATTCCAGGTTTCCTAGATAAGTTAATCGGGCAAGACATCCGGATTGAGTCGCTGTGATAAACGGTGTTTACAGTATTAAAATATAAAGAGTGTTGTGTCTGTATTTCTATATAGTACATTTCACTTTACTTTGTTTAACCTATCTTTATTGCCATAGATATCAATTCGATAGATACGTGATATTTTGTTGTTGTGTATGTATTGTCCAATTAGGAGTTAAAAGTAATTTTTTCTTGTTCGTTACATTACCCTGCGGCGACTATCTTCTATGAATACACTACTTACATTTGTTACAGTATACCCCCCCCCCATTTACTGTAATCAATCCTGTTTACAAGAGTAGACAACCTGCACAGATTCTATGCATTCTTTACTGTGCATAATGAAGAGCAAAGAGGGAGGCTACGATTCGAGTCGTAGTACATGAATTTTAGCAAACGGAAAACATGACAGTTAAATAGAACGCATCCAGATACGTTTCTAAAAGACTGCATCTGCATGTATTATGTATTTCAAAGGAAACATAAATCTTAACATAGTGATACAATTATATTTCCTTGTAACATAAAATCCAAAATCGTGTGCGGATGGCTTTCGCATGAGTAAAACTAGACCTGCATGGCATTTATTGCGAAGTCTGAGCATTACATGGATAAATAAGACTAACAGATATGAGTAAAGAGTTTTATGTAGGTAGAGAGAGCCCCGGACACACAAGAGGGATCTCAAGGTAATCCCCTTTTCATCAGACTGGTTGTTTGGAAGAGAGCGAATTAATGGATTTTTCTTTTTTCTCTCTTTCTGTTCTTCTCTCGGAGGATTACAATGCACCATCAAGACAAACCCTTTAACGGAAATTAGATTTCTCATTTAAAATGCTGGATGAACGTGGATGCAAGGTAACCTCAAAGAAAATAGAAGTTTCGTTAGCCATCAGGAAATAATATGTTTATTGAAAATGTATAATTATAAATGCAGTATCGGTATAAAACACCAGTAAAAGTCCTACAGAGATTTTTTTCACTACTCAGTGATTTTGGTGTTTGAGTATTTTGTGTTTTGACCATACTGCACATCTGCCTAAGAGGGGATGCCTTGTGCTGTGCACTTTTTAAGGGGTTCCTACACGTATTCACGTTGCATCTGAAGGAAATGGAACAAATCACCGATAGATAGACAGCCGAACGATGGGCTAGAACCGTCACTCTTCAGCCAGCGACCATGCGTCTTATCCACTCGGCCATGGTGGGGGCCGATCTTTGTAAAAAGCTTAGTACAATATTATTACAAAAGAGACATTTCGCATCTAAACTGCCAATAAAAAATGAGTTCATGTCAGGTAAATTCCATTTGCCAAATAAAAGAAAATTGTAATACCACACTAAATCACTGTGAATCAGCCTACTATGTGAACACTTTGGTTTTATAATTCATTCATTGGATCACATTGAAACTTTATTAACATATCTTAAGGTCATGCATTGTTTCTTTTACATTCAATTGGCATTCTAGTAGCACATTCTTTGTACACTTTCGTAGGAAGGAAAAAAGGCCGTGTTTTTACTTCTTTCCCCCACCCCTAAAAAAAAAGATGCAGATTCGTAAAATGACTGATACAAAAGAAAAACAATAAAAAAAAATTTACATAAAATGCATTAAATTAATATTTTTAAATGTTAGTCACGTGTCTCAGGTACCCTATCTACTGTAGTGAAATCATTTTGGTCTGAAACAGAAAAGAGCTATTGCAGTATGAAGTCTGACGCAATAGCTGCTCTCTAATAAGCATAAGAAAATGGAATGATTGCAGGATTTAGATAGCAAGACAGAATTCCGACCTGATCCACTTTCTTTCATGAGGGACGCTGCCTGAAAGCAATCGAATGAACGAAGATCTCTGGATTATGTTAGGTGTGGAAGACAGAACTCTTGCACAAGACACAAGGTTTTGTCATGCCCATAATGAATGCCTTAAATGAACGAGACAATTTAGTGTTCTATTATAATAATTTTTTATAAATAAAAGCAGTGTCAGCTAGGTAATCATTAAACTTAAAAAAAAAAAGAACTTTCCCTTTTACAGGCACGTAGCCAGAAAGAAAATTCGGATTGGGCCCAAAAGATGGAAAAGGAATTTGTCAAAAAAAACTAGATTGTTGACATCGAGTTAAAAAAAATAAAAATTGTATGTGTGTAGTGGGGGGGGGGGAGAAGGGGGAAGGGCATAGACCTCTCCTTGGCTACGGACTAGCAATTTTATGATTTAAAGCACTCAAGGGAGCACCTTTGAACGTACTTGCGGGCCAAACTTTCTTTTGCTAGCGAAGTTGCGGGCCATAAAATTGGGATTTTGAACGGTAAATATTTTGTTTTAAAGCACTCCGCGAGTCGGGGCCTGGAGATTGTCCATGTTTGTTTTAAAGCAAACGCATCAAATTGCTTGGATTCATCTGAAAATTGTGATTGAGGAATCATAATATCTTTGATATCTTGAATAGTTATACATTTCTCTTTCTGAGAACCATAAATTTCGGTGCGTGCACATGGTCAAGAATGTTAAAAAAAAAAAAAAAAAAAAAAATCTCTGCGCCCCCAACCCTCCCTAATTGTTTAAATGTATCAGGTTGTAACGAAAGTTTTCCACCAAATCTGCTTGAAAAACTAACTTCTAACTCCTTAGATAACTCTTTTTGATCTTTCGGTATCCAACCTGCACAGCGTCACGTGATGCAACAATAGTATTTAAAGCTGCACTCATTATTGGTTGATATTCTGTAGCCGACTTTTTGCAACACAACTGGAAGTAAATCATGGTTCCAATCCTCTAGAGTGACAGTTCCATTTGACACGCCTTGTACTTAATGATAACCATATTTTTTTACAGATTTCATAACACAGTGTTATAAAGTAAGTCTCTTTCTTTCAAATGCCAAAAATCGTTTGACAAAATAGGAGCCAATACGCCAACGCGAACTGTTTTCTGACGATGTTTACGGTGGCGGGAAACTTTCGTTACAACCTAATATATTCCTCACTATACAAAATACGCAGATGCTCTTGAAATATTTTTATTTTTAGTTGAGATAATTATTTCCATTACATACAAATTGGCGTAAACTTGACTCAGCAACTGGTATTGTAAATAAACACCGATTTGGGGGAGGGGGGGGACTCTAAATTTTATGCCGAGATTGAGACTATGACACCCAATCATTTGAATTTAAATACCAGCTGTTGTACGTTTGAAGTATTTAAAAGTTAAATGGAGAACACATAGTAAATTAAATGTAAGGAAGAAACATTTGCTTGGACACACACGTTTCAGAAAGCGGGTTCATAAAAAGGAAGATAAATAAATTTATAGTATGTTCAGATTCCACTTTTTCCGTTTCAAGCCAACAACAATGCATTCATTTTCATCTTATTATATAGCAGAACACTTTGCTGTTTTCTTTTCTTTAAACAAAAAGTCTTAAGCTTTATCTTTTAAGATGGCAACAATGGATTTTAAGGGGCACCTTTCAGCTTGGGAAACACCACAGTATTGCGGGGATTTATTTCACGATTTTAGGTTTAACCCTATTTGACTTTACTAAGTGCAGTCTTAAATGAGCCCCAGTCAACTCTATGGGACTGCTAAAAGTGCATGTTCCTTAACTAACTTCAGACATTTGAAGGCATTTCCGTATAAAAATTTCATAATCTGCAAAATGCATGATTCTGATATAAAGGCATTTTCATAAAAAAAAACGAACATCAAATCATGGACACCTGTTGGAACTAGGACATTTAGCATCCAATAAATAGTAGCCTTTGCACACTCATTCGGTGTTCAACCCTATTCGACCTTTGCAAACCTGAAATAGCTGTTGTATTAGGTTGTAACAAAAGTTTCCCGCCACCGCAAACATCGTCAGCACACAGTTCGCGTTGGCGTATTGGCTCCTATTTTGTCAAAACGATTTTTGGCATTTGAAATAAAGAGGCTTACTTTATAACACTGTGTTGTGAAATCTGTAAAAAATAGAGTTATCATTAAGTGTCCCAAATGGAACTATCACTCTAGAGGATTAGAACCATCCTTTACTTCCACTTGTGTTGCAAAAAGTCAGCTACATAATATCAACGAATTATGAGTACAGCTTTAAGTACTATTGTTCTATCATGTGACACTGTGCGGGTTTGGTACCGAAAGTTCAAAATCAGTTATCTAAGGAGTTAGAAGTTAGTTTTTCAGGCAGATAGGGCGGAAAACTTTCGTTACAACCTGATACATGGGGCCACGTTAACTCTGATTTTAACTGCGTATTCCGCAATTCACTTTCGAAATCGTTTTCGAAAAAAATATTGGGGGGAAGACTCATGGTCAAGTATGCTTTAAATTCTAATCAACAGATGCAGAGCCCACATTTGATCTTTATGTCCAAAGGGGAGGGGGGAGAAGCAGGGCTTCATTTCGGCCGGAGCTCAGCTCCGGTACTTTTTTCTATGAGTGAATTTTTACATAGTAGGCAAAACCAACCGGTGCTCATGAATTTTGGGCTCCTGAGCCCACAATTCCATATTGTTGCGGAATTACTCTGCTACTCCTGGGGTTCGTCGTTCTAAAGTCCAGTTGGTGTAAAAAGTTCGAGTAAAAAGTCACTTGTCAGGATGAAACACAAACTTTATGGCTTCTAGAACTTCGTAGAACAATCAGCTGTACACAAATTCACAAGCACAATCTAGCAGTAATGTGCTTTTAACAGTTCGCTTAGATCAGAAGCTCTCACAAATGCTGTATTTCTCACACAAAATGTAGAACACTTTCACTGGCAAGAATTCAGCGAAAATATACGAGAAATAACACTAGCAGTCTCTCAAGACTCAGCGATGAAGAATTTACATACATCACTTAAATTCAAAGCTTCACAAACAGCGCGAAACAGCTTCCTTCACAAAGCAAGCGTATTCACTCTCCCAAAGCTTGATCAACACTGAACTGTCGGGGCGACGCGCGCTTCTATAAATAGCCAACGCAGAAGGAACAAGAGGTTTCCAGAAAAGTCAGTTTCTCGAGGGTTCTACCTAAAGCGAGAATTTTGATTACGTCAGAGAGAAATGTTAGGTTATTATGCGTTTTTAATGCAGGAAAAACAACTTCCAGGCCCCATTGGGAAAATCGCGCCCAATGACCAAAAGGTCGCCAAGCTTGGCGACTTTTGGCGAAATATCGCCCAATTGGGCGCCAAAATAAGTCCTCAAAAGTGAAGAGATCTAAGCTCTAGGACTAATATTTCTCGAGTTTTCTAGAACCTCCATTGAAGAAACAATGGCAAACCGAAACCTCATATCTCCGGTTCTAATTGGCCGATTTGGATGCAACAAAAAGCAAAATTTATCTATTTGAAACGTAGAATACGAATTTTAAACCATTTTAAGCCACAGAGCAGCGGGTTGCCCCGAAAATTCGTGACAATAATAATTTGTCATTTTTAAGCTTTTCACACACACACATCGATTTTAACAGGCACACCACACAGGATTCGTTTCGCCTTAAGCCAATTCCAGTACAATATTGAAACCGATTTCAGTCAGCTTAGCAGAAGCCGATCTATCTGTAACGTATCTTTATGCACAACCCGTAGCTTCCTTTTACCAAAACCAAAACTGCTACTTCTGACGTCACTACGCCTCAACCGTGGCTAACGAGAAAGACAGGCTGTGGTGCTGACATTTGGTCACACCCCTTTTGCTCTCGAAGAGTCACGCGACCTAGGGGGTGTGGCCATCTTACTGTGGCTCTCTCGGACCAAGATGGCCACCCCTCCTAAGTCACATGACTCTGCGAGGGTAAAAGGGGGTGTGACCGAATGTCAGCACCGCAGCCTGTCTTTCTCGTTAGCCACGGCTTCAACTTATAAGAACTTATTCAGATTTTTCGAGTCGATTAGAATCACGAAAGTTCGAAAGATCTTTAGTTTTCGTAACTCTGAATACGCAAGGTGATTAAGATGGGCTTGCCAGGCGCTTTTGAGTTTGTAAGCGTCAATAAATAGTAAAGGATATAAACACTCAAAATGTTCATTAGGGATAGTTACTAATTTAGTTACTTAACTAAAATTTTTATTTTTATTATTTTAGTTGTTTAAATATTGATTAAAATAAAGTTGTTCACATATGGACAAACTAAAAAGTAATTGTATGCTAATGCAATTCCTAAATATAAACAAAAAAATACTAATTGTAATTAGCTTGATTAATTTGAGAAGTTTCGGGGGGTCTTATGCAGGGATCTTAAATATCATGATATTTTCGAAAATGTCAGAAATATCAGATATTTTGATATACTCTAAAATCACTCATTTTCGCGTGCCGTGATTTTCGCGAAAATCAAGATGTTGAAAATTTCACGAATTTTATATGAATACAATCGAAATTTGAACCGAAAATGGTTCGCGAGGCTTTAATTTTCGCAATTACGACGGGTTCGCGGAAGTCCCGAAAATTAGGCCTCGCGAAAATAAGTGAATTTACAGTATATAAAATATTTTCAGTACTAAGTTACTATTGATAAATATTTTCGGATATGATATTAGAGTTATAAAACAAATATATTCCATTTTATGTTTGTACATAATGTATAATTTATTGTAATTTTTTAACAACAATTTTTACCGGACACCAAAAAGAATTCCAATACATTATACTCTACAATTGATCATTCTTTAAAGCATTTTTTAGACATATAAATTTTGTTTGTTTGAAGTAGATTAATAAATGTTATTTAGGATCGCAAAGTGATGATTTTGATCGAAAATGGTATCTGCAGTGATTATGGCTTTTTTAGAGGTGCAACCAAAAGAATTTCAATACATTACTTTCAATGGCAGTGTAGAAATAATCATCCTTTTCAAGCACAATACAAGAAGTATGTACAATTATAACTGTTCACACTTCTGTTAGAAGAAGGAAATAATATTCTTTTATAGCATCTCTCAAATTTAAATTAATAGCGATATACAGCTCCAAAAATATCGCAAACTAGCTCAAGTTTGTCGGCTTTTGGTGAAATATCGCCCAATAAAGTGTCAGAAGGAAATATTTCAAATTGAACTCAGCTTGGCGATATCGAAATATTTGGCTAGAAATCACTAAACATTATTATTATTGATATTTTATCTCTTTCAAACAAATAAGTTTAGAGAGGAAGTGCGTAAAAAACATTTTTGATTTAATAGACGTGCAAGGAAGTCATGTGTTGGACACAGATTTTTTTTTTTTAGATTATCTCTGAAATCTCGCCGAACTGTAAAGGTCCTGAATTTTGTTCTACCCCTTGGCGGCCGATCTACTGCTCTTGAGTTTTGGACGATTTTGTCCAGATGTAACATGAACAGCTTCATAAAATCCTTTAAAAGATCGAGCGCCTAGGAAATCCTCCCCCCCCTCCCCTTAGGAAGATAGCCCTCGTGTCGCATTGCCTTAACCAACATTAATCAATAATGCTCCTGATTTAGTAACTCTGTGGTATATTTTTAATTAACGCACAGGTATGTGTATTTAAAAAGAAACTCAAATTACATCATACCAAATGCCACATTTTTAACAAGCAATTGTTTAACATTTTCTAAGTAATTTGAATTTTCTTGAATTTCCTTGTCTTCATAATTATGGTATACAAATTTCTTTGTTTCTTCATGTGTTAAAAATTATGACATTATTTCTTTCACTTGTTTTCATTAAATATTTCAATCACTTCTACATTACTTTAACAGTTTTTTTTTTAGCTTTATTTCTTTTATTTAGGAGAAAATAAAATTACTTTACATGTTATGCCGCAAAAGGTGCAAAAATCTAAAATCTGCACAAGGTCTGCTCCCAATTTGCAGATTTTGGGTCTTCTACTGTATATATTGTTCATATTTCTCCATGCTAATTTCAGATCATTTATTATTAACCGTTTTGTGAAATATTTATTTGCGTTATTATGGCAACGCTACGCTAGGGCGATCTGTCAAGGATGGGGATGCCTTGGTAGGAGGACTTTCTAAGGGTAAAATAAAATAATAAAAAACTTTGTAAAATAACACCATAAAGATTACTTTGTAAGGGGTTCTAGAGCGTATTCACGTTACATCTGGAGAAAACCTACCAAAACTCCAACCGTTAGATCGACAGCCGCACGATGGGACCCGAACTTGGGACCTTCGCACTTCGGCCGTCTACCATTTTCAGTGATATAACAACTGTGCCATGAAATAATAAAAATATGTCAAATACTATTACACGGGAAAATATTTGAATTATTATTTTAATTGAATGTTCTCTATCTACCCCGTACTGAAGGGGTAGTTTGGACTTACAGTGCGCCGCTGCCCCTTCTTGTGGGGGCTATGTGTGGGGCCCCTTCTTGAGCCCTAATGTTCTTGTGAGCATAAGCACGAGAACATTAGTGCTCCGGTACTTCTTTTGCTAGAAATTAAGCCCCGGGGAGAAGTTAACTAAGTTAGGTTGTCTCGAAATTTATGTGAACGGGAAAATTAACGAAACATTCGATTTAAAAATACAACATTTTACTCTGTTCTGCTGAAAAGTCGCATGCAAATTATATTTATACTACATGACACTTGGATTTCATTAGTGTTCCGTCATAGACATTTCATTAGATTGCGTCGTGTTCCCCCTTTAAATTAGATTTCCCCGCTTAAATAAAGATCGCTGGTAAAAATGCGCGCTACTAAAAACTTTTTCTGTCGAGGCTCAAAATAAAAGTGAGTTTTATGAAGATTAACTTAAGGGTGTAACAATCGTAAAATGACGTCAAAGCAACGTCATCCTTTTTAGTTAAAAATCCATCCCACTAACTCCATGGCGCGGGCTCGCGATTTTCATTTATCCAGTAGTTCGCTTATTGTTGGTATTCTAAAGTTTTTAGTGAAAAAAGGTTTGTAAAAAAAAAATATCGTAAGATGATTTTTTTTTGTAATGGTTGTGAATAATAAAATGATGTTTACAAGTTTTTAAGATCTATAACCTTTAAATCTGCATTAACCTCTTCCTCACCAATTTCTTGGGCAAGAAGGATTAAGTCTTCTTTCCGCGCTTTACCTAAATAAGCCATATTTCCTGAATTTAAAGTGTACAAAATAAACCGTCACTCACTTATCTGTACCATTTTTTTACGTTGGGCGCCACTTATAAGGGCCATTTTTATCCTCACTTTCAGCTTTAAATTTAATTTGAGTAGATTTAGAAATAGTTACGCGTATCAGACTCCAGACAAACAACAATCGGGGAACACAGATTACGTTAATATAACTGTAAAGCGGTTTCGAAAACTATAACTTATAGTCTTCCGATGGCATTTTATGGTGAAGATATTAACGTCCCATTAGAATCTGAATTTAATTAATTGTTACAAAATTGAAAAGTCGTTTTTCCGCTTTAGTGTGTATTGCTGGAGTGTCGTTCAAGCACTCCTATGCAAAGGAAATGAGTTTGTGACCCCCTTGACCTTGGCGATAGACTTGGCGACAAATTTGGCGACCTAAAGAAACTTCTTGGAAGCAGTGGAATTTCGGCTGTATCTTAATGAGGAAAAAACTTTCGAGAGAAATCCGGATATATGACGTCACGACGAGCTTTCAAATCTATAAATACCAGACTCCCTCTCTCACTGTGAGTTCAGTGTGTTAGAGTACGGATATAGAGAGCAAAGCTGTACCACTGACATTTCAATTTGAATAATGTTACTGCTGCGATAGCTAATTATTTGCCGGTGTTATTAAATTCTGTATTTTTGTGAGGTACTTGCTTACATTCGTCGAACAAAATATTATATTTGCTTTTGGAGCTTGTGGGACTATTATCATACATCCACTGTGGAATTTTCGTATTAATGCAATATATATCGTTGTTCACCCGAACAGTTCGTATCATTTCTTTGCCTGACGTATTTTATTTGCAGCGTTTCTTTACGTTCTTTTATAGGGCACCTAGTTATGATTCTTTTCCATTTATTATTTAAGCATATATTCTAATGTATTTCTTCAAATAAGTGTTCATTTGTACGGAAACATCAAATCCTTTGGGCAGTAACACCCAGAAAACTGTAGTTTAAATGTTATATTCAATAAAGAATTTTGTATCTAACGCATGTAAAAAATACTACAGTACTAACGTTTCGGATGCTAAAAAGGGTAAATAATATACATTTTTCTAAGCAGCCAAATGTCGCACTAAAAAATGTTTTTCGAGGACATTTATCCTAATTTCGTCGTATCCATTAAACATTTTAGACAATGAAATAAGTATACAGCAAATATTGACACTCGATTCACATCTCGTTTATTTTATCGCTTAATTTATTAAACACATTTGAAAAAAATACATGTGTTTAATGAATTGCATTACAAAGTGTCATGTAATAGAAAAGTTATTCAAATTGTTTTAGTCATACTTCTACAGTATTTATGTCTTCTGAAAAGATTAATTCTTTATCTACTCAAACGATTTTATAAAAAGATGTTCTGAAATAGTTCATACATTTTGACACTGCAGCACCCAAAACATACATTTTATTTTCTTGCATTTCTCATAACTGGGGCTTGGCGTTAAATTTACAGAGTCAATATAAGATTCCATTTGTTCCATTTGCCGTTTTCTCACGGGTCTAGAAAAATATAGGCTTTTCCTTTTACACTTTCTTTGCTAATTTATATTTGTTTAGTGTGCTTTACTTTTAGGACTGAAGAGCTGTTAGACACATTCTTTGGGTGTTCGTTTTCCGCGACATAAAAATTGTTTATTTTATGATTTCAAGGATTTGTTTTTCTTCGCGTATGCGACAGAGCACTCTGAGCAGTATTTCAGCGCTTATTCACAATACGTTTTTCTTAAGCATGCAAAAATTTCTTAAAAATTCATTACTCATCTTAAATGCAGAAAATTTCATTTAAATAAATACAATAATGAGAGAATTGAGTTTTGAAGGAAATAAATAAAATCAGATGACTTCTAATGGTCCCCGAATAGCTGAGTTCATTCTACAAAAGATAATCATAAATATTTAAAGCTTTCAGAATGTTGTGTCCCTTATGCTGTCTTCTAATTTAGAAAAGGGAATTAGAAAAAACAACTTTTATAAAAGATGAGGAAGGAAGAGTTTTAAAAAGTAGGATGTTTTATTTTGTGCTTACAGAGCGAACTACGGAATTTAAACAGCAGAGTACCCGCTGTTGCAAGCACTATTAGATCAGACTTAAACTTGAAAAAAAAGTCGAAATTCAATAACCTCTAGGAAATGGATCTTGCCGGTGGGAACATCTGGGCGGGAGATATTTGATAACAATGTGTTCGATACAAAATAGACACGTTGCAATGGTGATGAAAGCGTGAATTACTAAGAAATGAGAAAGTAAATTTAGCGCAAAAACTTTTCATTATGTTACGAAAAGAATTTTTTTACAGTTTACAAAATGGATAAAGAGTGTAACAGTTTTTTTTAAATATATAAATACAAATATGAAAAATATATCGCAAATATATAAAGATTATGTACGGATGTTCATATGTCCAAAATTAAGAGCCAATTTTCAAACATTTGAGTACTAAACAAGATTATTAGAAAGCTACATCAAGGCCACTGTCCACATGGTGCCTTAGTAATTCACACTTTAAAGAGCAATTCTCACTTGTAAGAAATAAATTTTACCCACCGCAGAGAAAGAGGGGGGAATACCCCCGTATTAAACCGACAAAAGGTAATTGGGGACCGTGAATAATATTGCGTTTTCACACCTCCCCCATTTATATTTCGGTGGAGGACAGTCCACTGTCGCTTTGCGTAAAACGCGTTCGAATATCCCTATTAAATTACATTGTACGGCGGGAACCACTGCATGTGGACAGTGGCCTTTATTAGGCCCGCCGAGTGCGAGTGCGGGGGGAGAGGCAAAGGTCCCCGGGCCCAGTCGTTAGGGCAGGCGCGTAGCCAGGAAAATTTTTCGGGGGGGGGGATATGTGCCTGGAAAATTTTTCGGGGGGGAGGGGATATGAACTTATATGTGTATAAATAGACGGAATTTCATCACTCATCCAAAAATTTCGGGGGGGATATATCCCGATATCCCCCCCCCTGGCTACGCCCCTGCGTTAGGGGGTCAACGAAGTGGATGGAATCTTTAACGTGCATAAGTATTTACATGTGTGGTCAACGGTCCATTTAAAGTGTACTAATGCTAAACTGTTTAAATATTTTTTTGGGAGTCAAGAAACAATTTTTTTCTTCTTTTTTTCACCTGGGGGTGGGATTACTCGGGCCTGTTTTAGTGAGATATCGGTTTAATAGGCCCTCTTCTTTTTAGAAGTTGGTATGTGCGATCTCTGAGTAACTTTGATATCTGACAGTTGTTTGCGATGTCAAGCCTACACGAGGCGCATGTGCCTACAGGGCGTGGCGGGGAATCTGGGTCGAAGGACTTTTTGTGGGTTTCTAAAACGCGTATTCACCTCACATCTAGAGGAAGCCGACCCGAACTCCTGACCGTTAGATCGAAAGCCGCGCAGTAGGCCCGAACACTGGACCTTCGCGCTTTAGCCTTCTATCCTATTCAATGGCTTATCCACTCGTCCATATTGGGGGAATCTCTAAGTTAATATAAAGCTTATTGTTTGAACGGGAAATTACAGATGCATTTTTTTTTTCCTATATTGATGCATTTCTTCTCAAATGAAAAAATATTTATTTACACTCGAAGCTACTTCAAAACCTTTTAAAACACATGAAAAAATTTATTAATCCCAGAACTGTTGGCATTACCTTTAAAGTACATCAAAGTTTAGAGTTCAACTCCGTCAACCACGTTAAAAGGCACGCAGATATCAAACATAAAGAATTTTGATTTCAAGTTACTATCGCTGATCGATATTCTGCTAAAAGTTGTGAGAATTTAACCCTTTAACGCGCAGTGGTCCCGCTCTGGGATCACCAAACTCTGATGTTTTGACTGTTGCCAGTCACGAAGAATAGATTGGATTTCTATAAAAATAGTTGCGGGCGACATAGCTCCCCGAGAATCCTTTACTTTTTAGCACGTCATTTCTCGTTAAAAAATGGTCACGATTATTTTTAACCGCACTGACATCTGCTGGAAAAAAGAAGAATGCGAAAACAGCAGGATAGATTGCCCAATGCTGAAAAAAGGGCAGCCGTTGCCATCGCTCGACTTAACTACCCGCAAGAGGGCGGACGATCGAAACGTTCATCGCGTGCCACAGATCTAGATCTTTTTTGACGCAGCTGGCTGTACGCGAGCACAGCCGGCTGTCGTCAAAAGGGGGGGTCTCTGGATCTGTGGCACGCGATGAACGTTTCGATCGTCCGCCATCTTCCTGGTAGTTAAGTCGAGCGATGGCAACGGCTGCCCTTTTTTCAGCATTGGGAAAGGGTTGCGCCTCAAAGGGTTAATAGGGTTCTGCTCTTTTTTTCTCCGCCAGACAAACTAATATTGACCGTCCAGTTTCAACCGCTGTCATCTAATGAGTCATTTAAAAAAATTCGTCATTTAAAGATTTTTTAATAGTGAATAATGATAAAGAGTTGGGATTCTTGACGGAAAACCTGTCATTAAATCCAATCTCTTCAAATAAGACATAAAATATCCTGACTAATTTTCTGAAAACACAAAAATTCCATCGACTATGAGTCATACGAAAGTTGAAAATACAATTTAACCGTGGTGGCTCTCTGCTTGAGCACATAAACACGTGAATCTCGGCTAATGGATCGTATTGTAGGTTACTATGGCATATATAAAACATCCGGTCTTTCCTCGATCGCACGTGCGATCGGAGAAATGCCCTTCTGAAACGTTCTCCGAGAACAGAAGCGGAGAGAGTCGTGGGAGCGGCTGGGTGCTGCAGATGTCATTCCGTACGCACATTTGTACTGTGCGCACGGACCGTTTTTTTTTTTTTTTTTTTTTTTTTTTTGCGGTTATCTCTCCCAAATTATCTCTTGTTTTTGTTAAGTTCGGTTTGATAATCTACTTTTTTTTTCTTATTTTTAATTATTTTCTTTATTTTTATTATTTTTCACTACAACATTTTTTACAAAGTAATGTAAATAATTAAGAGGGCAGTAACATAAGTGTTTCAAATAATTTGTAGTGATGAGAGCTAAAGTAATGACATTTTCTCGACATTGTCTTTAGAAAGAAAAATAAAATTACTCAAGCCAACTCCTTTTCTAAAACTTGGATTACGAAATGTATGACTAGAGATTACTTTTTTTTTTCTTTTTTAGGCTGCGTGCAATGCTGCTCTTCAACATCTGAAAACGCAAATACATTTCAACTAGTAAGTTCCATCGGAGTATCTGCCTATTTAATTTTCAAAATTTGTTTTTGTAAACCTCTATTTAAATAACCCACGAGCCGCCACTGCAATATCGTAAAACAATTTATAGCCTTTCTGGCTGCTTATCGACTTTTTGGCGCCGGTATTTTTCTACTCTTTAGTCAACTTTTCAGGAGTTCGCTTAAATAAATACAGAAATTTTAGAGAAATTTCTCACGAATCTGTTTCAGCAAAAATTATTCCACAACTTTCATAATTTCGTATTTAAGAACACCTTCTGTGAATTCACATTACCTAATATTTGAAGACAAATGGAATGTAGTTTTCCGATTTCTTTTGCTTTTATTCAAAATAAAATGCACTCGTGGTAAATAACTTTAAAATTAACATTCTTTTCTTTTTAACACCTCAAAAGCATTTAAATAGTAGAAACAGTTACCTAAACGTTTGTGTAAATCTTACATAATTCATTTAAGTTTTATATATGCGAATTCTTTTACAGAAACATAAATAACAATTTTAATAATCGGATCCAGTATATTTCCCATTTCTAATTCATTAATGTACAATTCTAACGTGTTTAACTACAGCATTTTAGGTAAAAGATCGCTGTACATTTACAGTAGAATTCCTCTTGAATAAAAAGTCGTACGCTTTGAATATGAACACGACTGTTTGTAAAACTTTAATGCACGGAGATTTAAAATGTATACGTTATGCGTAAACGAGTATTCGTGTTTAAGTTCTAAACTATTGTCAATTTGCAGGTGATTATGGCTTTTTCCCAGGGAAATCGTATATTTTATGTAGAATTATGTCATTCACATTTTTTAAAAAAGATTGTTTTTGTTCTTAAAAAATGATGAACGCTGCTTTTACAAACAGCATATCAATAATAATCTTCATACAATTCCCTTTCTTTTAAACCGTCTTTAATCAACATTCCGTTAAACAAAATGGGTACCTGTCAAATTCCATTCCGCAAGCCATTTTCGAATAGCGAGGCAAATGTTTCTAACAGACAAATACTTCGAATGCATGCAAATCAGTTGTATTTATTTGGATTGCGCTTACGAAAGAAAATGTTTATTGAAGGAAAAAAAAATCACCAAATGTCGTTGACTTATTTCAATCTTTTCCCATTTCATTCACTGAGGGGAAAGGCGTTGTTTGTTGCTCGAGGTCAAATTATTTACTTCTAAATTTATTGGAAATCTATTTATCTCACCAGAGGCGTAAATCTGTACACTTCATACATCTGTACATACTGTGTTTGTTAGCATTAGCGTGAATTGAATTCTCTTTCGCAGTGATTGACAAGTAAACAAATTCCATTTTTACAGTTTTTCTTGCACATTTTTTTGAAGTGTAACCAGATCTAAGTTTGAAAAACATGAACACCAAAACGAAATAACACACACACACACAAGTTGTTTGGATATAAATCTAAAAAACACATTTAAAAAACATCTTTTTACTATAAATATTTCACTCACTTAGACTATTTTATGAGGGAAAAAATACTTATTTGTAATGTTTCAGTACGTATAAGAAACATGTTAAACAAACCAGCATAAGAGGAATTGTTTAGCTTATTTAGAAATTTGAAAAGATATTAGGAACTCAAACTGCAGGAAATTCGTATTTCCTTAGCTTCTAAACTAATTATAATTTTCTTTCCGAATAATATTGTCCATATTCAGTATTTTCGTATGATAAATATGCAGTCTTAAAACAGCTCATTTTCCCCCACAACTTATTTTCATTTCCATTACATTCTTACCTACATTTTCCCAGCTCACCGATCATCTGTTAAAGTTAACGAACTCGAGCACGGTGTTTATTCCACAAAGAATGGTCTAAAAAGCTATAAGATAACCGATTACAAGAAATGCTAATCATGATGGAATCCTTAAAATATTCACTAGACCGTTTTTTTTTTCTTCGTGTTTGCATAAAAGTTATTGTTTAGGTACTGCATGTAGAAACCCGTTATTATTTGATTCTATTGGTTATTCGGCCCTACATTAAAGTCTTATGCTAATACTTGCACATCAGAATATATTGCCCAAAAAGTTTTGTCTTGTCGAGGTTTGAAGTTAAAACTCATATATGATCCAAAGTAATAAAATGTCTTTGCAATTCTAAGCGAAAATCCATTTTTTATAATGATTTCGTCACATTTGCTCATGAAGGTGCTGTGAAGTGGAAGTTCTTGACAGAGACACAGCTTGGGAAAATTTCTTATGTTCCTTTCACTGTATCACTGATCGCTAAAATGTGTTCATTTCAGTTCAATTCAATCCAATAATCTCTTATCATATTAAAGAAATATAGCTGACTTTTCACGGAAGACTGTTAGTTTTTTTTCATTAGAACAGTCCGTTTTCGCCTAAACTACCTCTCGAGTTCCAACCTGCAAGACGGGTCCAGCGAAGTCATCGCACTGAAACGAAGACCCCCACTCAGTTGCTTCAGAAAGGGTCTTTGATTCTTTGAGGTTTTCCAAATCTCATGATTAGTCGATCAGGGATTTCCTACTTACAAGTTTAGGAGGACAGCGATCGAATTCACCGGTTTTAGTGGCGGGCCGCAACGTATTAAAGATCTTGCGCAGGACATTTTAGGGGTTTGAAAGGCTTATTACGACAAGGATCAAAATTGGCAACTCCCATCAATCCCACAATTCCAGCAAGTTACCACGCCCCCCCCCAAAAAAAAGGGGAATTAAAATTCAAATAATAAGTTGGTGCTTTTAAAATACCTTTTGTAAAGAAATGGGAATTCAAACTTTAAAAAAAAAAAAAAAATCTTAATACATGGGGCGCCGGTCGGCGAACTCACCCATATATTTTATTTTTCCACCCATTTTCCCCTCTACGCTGAAACCTCAAGTTATTTTAATGTGTTTCCGTCTAGCGTCCGCGGCTGGGATCGATCTCGGGACCTAAGGTGTGCGAAGCAAGTGTCCTAAGCACCATGCCAATCTCATGATATGACTAAAGTTTGAAGTGACTTATGGTTGTCACGCCTTTTTTTGGCGAGATTGATGAGTATTGGCTGATGCCGATGTGTATTGGATGATGATTCTTTTATTTTTCCATGGGATGAATCAAAATTAAAATTATGTTATGCATGATTTATAGACTCTACTAATAGGGAAATAAGCATAATAGAAACTTAAAAGCAGCACACGTTTTAAAACTTTCAATATCGCGACACTCATGTTGGGCAATATTGACCAAAATCGAGATAAACGACTGATTTTGAAATCAATTTTGTAGTATATTTGTATTTTATTTATAAGAATTTCAATATTTGGAAATATAGAATCTTTTCTTTTTAATTCTGTGGTCAAGTACATTTATGACTGATAATAAATTTTTTGTTATGTGGATGTGGCTTTCCAAATCAAGCAGTCATCCAGTTGTATTTAAGCTTGACAGTTCAAATGACTTCTGCAAGCTTGCTGAAAGCTTAAAATGAATCGAACTGTCAAGCATGTATTAATACGTCCAATTCAAAGAAATGTCAAGCTTGATTTAAGCTTATGTGCTGTCTGGGAAGGAGAACAGAAAAATTCCGCAACCACATTAACCAACAAATAAGATGAAAGTAAAGTTTCTAACTGGAAAGTAAAAGACGCTTTGCTGCAACAATTGAGCTGAATATGTGAAATTGATTTCCATGTGCAGTTAATGGAATTGAATCTCAGCGATGCTATTTACGCTCACTTTTGTAATACGTCTTAACAAAAATAAAATGTCTTCAAACAGCTGAACGATTTGATCTACGGAAATTTCTATTTATGATTTATAATCAGATTAAAAAAAAACAAGCATTTTTTTTTTTTTCAACTCAAATTTCAGTACAAATATTCTAATTTAGATTTAAATAATAAGTCGGTGTACAAGTTTAGATACTTTTATCTTTTGAATAAAACTATCTGAATTGGAAGAACATTATATTAGCTAATATGTTCGAAAATCATAGGCGACTAAATTTTCAGAAATCATATTGCATATATAGGCGGCCCAGTGACGTACACAGGAATTTTTCATGGGGGGGGGGCTACGACTGCTTCAACTCATATGTATACGTGTGTGTAATAAGGGAGTGAAGAATATCCATTTTGTATGACAAAAATTCCCATTGTTGTTTTTGACACGCCCCCACCCCCAACCCACCCAGGGGCTACGCCAATGAGGTGGCCCAACTTTCGAAAGAAACAGAAACAAGAATGAATATTTAGCCCTAATCAAATGAATCGAATAGTTTGTAAACTATCGACTTACAAATAACTATTTGTAAATTATCGAATAGTTTGTATACATGCATACAAGTATTTTCATACGTAAAAAGTACCAAAAACTAAACAAGATATTCCATGCAGCATTTCAAAACAGTTAAGACTTAAAATACATAATTTCATCGAATATATATTCTCTAATGATCCTTAAAAACAGTGCATTTGTTCAGAAACCAAACCAATCATTTGTGATGAATGCGAAAGGTTATTTCCTTAGGCATGTTTTTAAATAGAACCATTTAAGTGTAACCGTTATAATGATAATAAAACTGATAGATAGCTCTGGATGCAATTAAATTCTGTTTTATGAGCCGTAAAGATAGATACCAAAGAGAAAGCTATCTTGAATTTCATTGTCCGGTAGCTTTTTTTTTTTTTTATACGTATGCGTTTTGTTTTATCAAGAAAGATAATTATGCTATTCCTGTATCCTTAGAACTGTATTCGAATGCGCTTATATGAGTCACGAACTTTTAGGTACCTCGCGATGAAAAATTGCTTCCAGAGTCATCAGCATACATTTTAATATTTTACATCCGGTAAGGATATTAATAGACAAAATATGTTAAAGTGTTTTCAAAACTTTCGAGTATCAAGATTGTTTAAATCTAAAGTAATATCGCCCATACTGTAACAGAGGAAACTTACGATTATTAGTTTCTGACTCGTACAGTTTTCAAATATACTTTTAATTATGAAATTGGCTTTAACTAGAAAATTGATTTATTATTAAATGTCTAAAATTTAGTTTTTAGACCGTTTTTATCAACTATTTTTTGTATCATTAACAACAAAGAAGTTGAAATTTGTTACGGTTCCTTATTAATAATCTTTCTACATAAAATTAACTGCTTGACTTGTTATTTACATATTAAGCTTTTGTCTTATCTTTCAGTTTTCCAAATCTGAAAAATAATTTCATTACGTATACTTGATTCTATATTAATATATTCGGTTTTTACAGTCGCATTTACTCTACACACAAAATTTTCACTGATCTACTGATAGTAGATCAGTGAAATTTTCGTGAAGATGAGAATTACGTTGGAGACTTATCGATATTTAGGTAGGTGTTTAGAAAGCTGAATCTGACAATGTAGAAAAACCATAAAACAATACATAGATCTTTAAATTTAACTTTAATAAGTATTAACCATTTTTTTATAGTAACTATTGTTAGAAATGGGATCGTAATTTTTTTTTCGATGTCCTAATACCATACTGATTCAAATGGAAACAACTTATACAGACGTACGAAATTAAGGTTACAACTACGAAATTCGTAATAAATGAAGAAATATTCGGTTTATATTAAATTGTGCACAGAAATATATGCGGGTTATATTAAAAACTGTCTAATTAAGACGGCACCCACATATATACACACTAGGACAGATTGTTCCGAGCAGTGGCGTAGCCAGAAATTTTTCATGGGAGGGGAGTTACGACTACTGCAACTCAGATATATGCATACATGTGTGTGATAAGGTAGTGAAGAATGTACATTTTGTATGGCAAAAAATTCCTTATGGGGGGGTGGGGTATGACCCCTTAACCCCCCCCCCTTTGGCTACGCGTCTGGTTCCGAGGCACATAGAGCAGTGCACGGTAGCCACACTATTAGGTAGGATGTATATCTATGCATTTTAACAATTTGCATTTTACAAATACAGTATAACCTCGATATCTCGAAGTCGACGACTCGACTCGAGGCCAGCGGGAAAGTTCACGATAGCGAGGTGAAATAAAAGGGTTCAGTTTGTAAAGGAAAACATACTCATTCGAGGATCAAGATTTTCGAGAAATCGAGGTTCGAGATTACATAAAAATTACATTAATTATCTCAAAATCCGTGGCTTAAAGTTTAAGTTCTATTTTAGTTAAGAAATAAATATCAAATATTTACTGTAGCGTATTTTCGTTTACTATAAAAAATTTTAATCTTGGTTTATTTTCATATATTAAATCATTTATGAAGTAGAAGACCATAATCGATATTGAAATTTCGATAATTTGTTTCTTTTTAAAAAATGTTAATGACCTCTTAAGTAAACGGGTGGCGAACATATAGCGTAACTTTCCAAGTAAACCGATATCTTTCGTTTATATGAATAAGTGACACAATATATGAAATTCATAAAATGTATTTTCGACGTCAGACAGCATCTAAAAAATGTAGAAGGTAACAGAAAGTTGGGGATACTGCTCTTATTAAAAAGTCCGAATTTTATGTTACATTATTGTTAACAACACATCAAACGTGCCTAACAATGATGAAACATGCTACCAACAATTAATAATGAATTATTATTATTCCAAGTTATACAAGTAAGAAGCTTTCATTGTTGAAAAATTAACTATTCTAACAAAGCTCTTTTTAAACAATTCATAACGAAACTGCTACTTTGGTATCGTTGCTGATTTAACCTTGCAAAGAATTTTGTATTTTAGCGGAGTTTTGAATTGATTTAATTAAACGTTCGAATTTTGATGTAAATAAGAATGAGCTGGTTAAAAGCTCTAGGCAGAAGAATCTTATCTGCACTGTAAGTATATATCTCAAGAAACCACCTATATTCATTCAACCAGTGGCGTAGGCAGAAATTTTTTATGGGGGGAGGGGGTACGACTACTGCACCTCGCATACGTGCACGGTATGTGTACGTGTGTGTTATAAGGGCGTGAAAAATATACATTTTGTATGGCATAAATTCCTCATGCAGCTGACTCCCCCTTGGCTAAGCCCCTGCATTCAACGTGTAATTTATGTTACTTGTCAATCAGTAATTTTTTCACACGTTTACATGTTCGTAAATTTTGGACAAGTAGATTCATTTATTTATCAATTCTATACACGCGCCTATATTAAATATTTAAATATTTCATAATATTTAAGTATTTAATCATTTCATAAAATTATTATTTCATTAATAAATGCATGTCGTTTGAATATTAATTGCATATTTAGAATTTGCAACTATGAATGTTTTATGTATAATAGTTGTTTTTTTTTAGTTTAAGTACCACTAGGGTATACTTATTTCACGAATTCAGATTATCTTAAATCATATTTTGTCTTCGAATTGGTAAACATGTTAATCACTAAAATATGATCAAAATATTTTATACGAATCATTTTTACAAATACTTTTGTGTTACGAAATCTAGATTTAATCTATTTTATCTACCTAGAAATTAAGATAGAAGATAAAGTATTTATCTAGCTTCTTCAGATCAAATATTTTGCGAGAACATATACATTTAATACGTAATAATTTAGAGGATATTTACGTAATTAAAAAAATTAATTTACGTAATTAAAAAAAGGGTAGAATAACTTGCTAATAAAATCGTAAATGTGTCAAAATGAGAAAAAAGCAAAAGGTTTACAATTTCTTTTTCTTTCAGATGTTGTGGTAAAGTTCTCGAAAAATCTTATGATGATTTTGATGACATTGACATGAAAGTAGTTCGAAAAGATTGGGCTGCTCAAAGAGATTTTATTGATCGGTAAGCATGCATTGGGTTTCGAAACCCATATTTATTATCTCAATGAATTTCATAGATTTCTACGAGTATTATGCATTTCATCTTACAGTTAAGTTATCCATTGATAAGATACAAATAAGGTATTCATAAGAGTAGAGGAAAATGCATGCTTGATTTAAAATATTTGAATAATATCAAGCATTTAGAATCTCGATGTCAGATACTTACACACATAAAGTGTGTTTATATGCCTTTAAAATGCCAAGAACACAAGAACTAGACTTCTTTATAGGATACATATACTTTTAATATATATCAACAGTAACGGAAGTAAATAAACATAAATCAAAATTTCATAATTGCATTTTTGAAATACTTCTGTTATTTTATGATATAGTATCAGCTAAAGATCTCACTCCCTTAAAAAATAGTCTGGAAACTTTATTCCGAATATTTCCAAACTATTCTCACAGACATATTTATAGTTTTCGACAGATTTTAAATGTTTATTTCTTTTCCAGTCTTATGGATGAATGTCTAGAAATGGCCGACACCACAATGAAGGAAATAAAAGTTAAAGAGGGCAGCTTCTTCGACCAGGAATTCGTCAAGTTCTGGTTCCGAACTCGAGTCGAGATGTGCAAGTCTTCTTGGTGGCCTTCTCTCTATCCACTGAAGTATCAAAAGTTCGTAGACGCCGGGGTCATCGCGCCCTACGTCATGAAGTGTCTGGACAGTTCCTCCGCAGCGTCAGTGCAAGAATGGCATCGTCTGGCCACTTTCGTCCAGAATCAGCGTGTGGACTTTTATAACTTGCGGCCATGTTAGGCGCACATTTAGAATGACGACATCATTGAGCGCCCTTTCACGGATTGTGACCATTTTTACCTGGACTTGACACTTTTTCACCGGACTTGTCTCTTTTCATTCCTAACTGTGACATATTGTACCTGATTGTGACTTTTCACCCAGATTATATTGCTTAAATGGTTTCACGAACATCTGGAAACAAATGATGATACGCTTCTCCTCATCACCACCTTCATATGTAAACACATCACCACGTCCTTGTATATCACCACATCAAATTGTATATGAGCACATCACCACCATCTATGTAAATATATCACCACCTCCTTCTTTGTAACCCCAGCAGTACCACCTTTGTAACCACAGCACCACCCCCTTATTGTAACCACATCACCACCCCCTTTGTAAATAAATCAATAGTCAATAAAATATCCGTTTACTTTACTTCGTGTCTTTATTTCAATCTTAACTAGATTAAATCAAAATCTCAACACTAGAATCGTTTAAAAATGTGATTAGTCAACTCATAAAGCTTATAATACAGATAAAATCCAGAAATATTCATCAGTTCCTGGACGATATGTTTCCTTTCCACATAAGTGGATTGGGCAAGACGTCCGCATTCTGATGCGGCAAAGCGCCACTAGAATTCTTGTTAGTAATCTTGCTCAATCTTATGAATTCTTCTCATAAATAATTAAGTTTATAGATTTAATTGAAAAAAAATTCTTTATGAAAGCATTTAATACAATTTTTCTCGTTACTTTTGTGGCAGACTTTGGTTTTTACATTATTAAAATATAAAGAGCGTTATGTCTGCATATCTACATAGTACATTTTACTTTAATTTGTTTAACCTATCTTTATCGCCATAAATATCAATCCGATAGTTACAGTATTTTTGTTGTTATTGTGTGTATATATACAGTGGAACCTGCCTAATGTGACCCTCTTCGGGAAGAATGAAACAGGTCACCTTACGAAGGCGACAAAGTCTAGTGGATGTAAAAAGTAAAATTGAAGAAAAGTGGTCACAATAAACAGGTGTTCTCTTTACCAAGGTGGCCAATTTAGCAAAGTTCCACCGTGTATACAGGGGGTCCAGCAATCAACGAAAATTTGAAACTGTTATAACTGTTTATTGGAGTGTCATACTGAGCGTAACATTTGGTGACGCATTAACTACGTGTTCAAAATTTACGAAACGAGTTTGAATTAATACAATCTTATTCTGTGCTCTGGCGTAGCATTAGACAGACACGAAGTTGCAAGCAGTATTCAGTAAAAGTTTGCATCTTTGCAAGCAATTTGTAGTAAAAAAAATGCCAAATTTGACCATCGAACAGAGGATTTTCATTTTCGGCTGGGATTCTGGCCATTTCTGCTGAAATTTTGACCATCACACTGTGAACTATTCATTCACTTTTGGACAAATTTGATCTTGTAGGCTTCGCCGTATTGCTGCAAGTAAGCAATTCAAAAACTCTTGTGCATTCAATCGGAATGAATGTACTTATAAAAGAAAAATATTTACTTCACGTATATCTACTCAAACTCTTTTACTAAAGAATTCAAATATTTGGTTAATTACTGTGCACCCTGTATTTTATAATCGAGAGCTCAAAATAAATTTTCCTTGTTAGTGACATTATTTTGCGGCGAGGATCTTCCAAGAGCACACTGCCAACATTTGTACCAGTATCCCCCATTTACTGCAATCAATCCTATTTACAATAGTTGAAAACATGCACTGTTTCTATGCATTCTTTACCGTGCAAAATGAAGGGGAAACAGCGAGTCTACGATTCGAATTTTAGTATATGAATTTTCAAACCCGGAAAACATTACAGCATCCAGAGATGTTTTTAAAAGACTGCATCGGCATATACTATGTATTTTAAAGGCTGCAACATAAATCTTTACATGCTGATACAATTGTTTCCGTGTAACATGAAATACAAAATCGTGAGGATGGCTTTGGCATAAGAGCAAAACTAAATGCATGGCATTTATTGGAACAAGGAAAGTCTTTGCATTACCTCGATAAAGAAGCCTAATAGACATGAACAAAGGATTTTACGTAGGCAGAGAGAGCCCCTAACACAAATGAGGGATCTCGAGGTAATCCCCTTTTCATCAGACTGGTTGTTTGGAAGAGAGCGGATTAATAGATTGTTTTTTTTTCTTTCTGTTCTTCTCTCGGAGGATTACAATGCACCATCAAGACAAACCCCTTAACGGAAATTAGTTTTCTCATTTAAAATGCTGGATGATCGCGGATGCAGGATAACGTCAAAGAAAATAGAAGTTTCGTTTAGCCATCAGGAAATAAATGATTGTTTATTGAAAATGTATTGAATATAATCATAAATGCAGTATCTGCACTGTAAAAGTCCTACCCAGATTTTTTTCACAACTCAATGGTTGTAAGCGTCTGAGTGTTTTGTGTTTTGGCAAGCCTCCCCATCTGCCTACGAGCGGATGTCGGTACTTACGTATTAACCCGGCGGTCATTTCCGCCAAATGATTTTTCCGACAAATGTGCTGGCAAACTGTTGCCAAAACGTATTTCTAACCATAAATTATTTCATTTGTCCGGCATTTATCTTGGCGAAAAATTGCTTGTCTTGGAGGACCGCCGGGATAATACGTAAGTACCCGGGTGTCTAAGGCAGAGGATATTTTAGGGGTTGTAGTGCGTATTCACGTCAAGGGCGGCTCATAGGCGAGGGGGCCATAGGGGCCATAGCCCCCTCCGAACTTTTTGTTTTTGAACTTTAGATTCGTATACTTTACGATTCCTCACGTTAAATTGACATTTCAAACAATTTATAGACTATCTAAAAAGTTCAATGGCCCCCTCCGAAAATTCAGCCTGTAGCCGCCCTTGATTCACGTTACACCTGGAAAAAACCTTCCAAAACTCCAAACCGTTAGATCGACAGCCGCGCGCTAAGTCCAAACGTAGGACATTCATAGTTCAGCCAACTACTAATCAGAGGCCCGAACAGTGGCCTGGCGCACAGCGCTCTTAACTGGGTGACTGAAGGTGCCCGCTTCGAAACCAGTTCGCGTCTGAGTCGCGCTATCCGTTCGGAGATTTTCGTGGTTTCCTCCGAAACTAAATACGGGTCAGGACCCCTTTGAAAGACACTCCACGGAGGGCACCCCGAAATTCGGCCTAGAGCCCACGCGTAGCTAATGGGCCATAATCCCAAAACCAAACAAATTACCATATTGAGTGTCTTATCCACTCGGTCATACAGGAATCACTAAATATTTAAAAGACCAGTACTTTCAGCTACAAAAAAAAAAAAAAAAAAAAAAAAAAAAATCTGGAGCGACTCCACTCGACTTTCCGTACACTTACGATTATGAGCATTACCAAGCATTAAAATAAATTTCAATCTATGAATAATTCAAACATATATACCAAATTGAAGCTCAATCGAATTCGCTGTTTAAACGCTAGCGCACTTTCAAAAATTTCTCCCCATATGCCATAATGTAAAAGAAATCTTAATACTTATAGTTTTTGTACAGTGCTACGACAAAAAATATAAGTCCTATGCACACCAAAATCAATACCGGTCTTGCGAAGGTTGTTTAAAACAGATATAACCAATTTGAGCTCAGTCGAATGCGTCGTCGTCTCTCTCTCTCCCCTCTCTCTCTCCCACTCTCGCACACGCACACACGCACACATCTCGTAAAAATAGCATAAATGAATTCAGAAGATCTCAAAACATATCCATACACCCAAATCTCGAAGTCTAATTATTTCATGATTATAATACTTTCCTTACATGGTACATGTTCGGAAAGTAAAACTAATTGATCTGAAAATTCATACTGTAGTACTTTTTACATTCTAAAATTCTGTTGTGTAAAAACAGTTTTAATACTCCGTTGGCAGCATTGTAATAAAGGATTATACAGTATCTTGTAAAACAATATATTTAGTTCGGAAAAACTTTTAAAAAATCGTTTTTATTTTTCTGTCCGCTATTTCTTTACTTCCAATGCATCAATCAGTTGAGAACTAATTTGGCGAAGGACTTTTTAAGTAGTTCTAACGCGTATTCATGTTACACCTGAAGAAAGCTTCCCTAAACTTAAGACTATCGGATCGATGTCCGTGCGTTAGGTCAGAACCCTTTGCCTTCTCACTGCAGCCAGCTACCCTGTTCAGCGTCATATCCACTTTGCTAGGGTGGCGCTGGTGTTTTTATATTTAACCCTTTGAAGCGCAACCCTGTCCCAGTGCTGAAAAAAAGGGTCGCCGTTGCCATCGCTCGATTTAACTACCAAAATGGCGGTCGATCGAATCGTTCATCGATACCACAGATCTAGGGATTTACCGAAATAATGCTGGGAGTCAAATCGAGCGATGGCAACTGCTGCCCTTTTTCCAGCAGAGGGCAGCCTATCCAGTTGTTCTATATCAACGTATTTCGATCGTATTCTCCATTTTTCATCAGATGCCAGTGCTGTTAAAAATAATCCCGACAGTTTTACAAGTAATCGACCATTTTTACGGAAAACGATGTGCCAGAACATAAAGGATTCTGGTGTAACTGTCACCCTAAATATTTTTATAGAAATCATATTGATTCTCCGTGACTGAAAACAGTCAAACCGTCAGAGTTTAGTGTCCTCACGGGGAGGACACCGCGCGTTAAAGGGTTAAGTTAGTACAAAGGGACTTCACATGTAAACTGGCTGACAAAAATGAGTCAATAACATTTAAATTCAATTTGGTAAAGAAAAGATTTGAGATATTACAATTTAGTAATATCTTACTAAATCGGCATGCATTAGCCTAGTTATAAAATATCTATATTCATAGTATTTACTAATTCATTCATTTGATCACGACAAAACTTTAACATTTCCCTGTTTGTTTTAAATTCTATTTGCAGTAGCACATTCTTTATGCACATCAGTGAAAGAAAAATAAAGGCTGTATTTTTACTAATTTCTCTACTTTACCCCCCCCCCCAAAAAAAAAAGATGCAGATTCGTAAAATCTCCGATATAAAAAGAACCTTTATTTCTATACCAAAGCACTAAATAATGTTTCTAAATGTTTGTCCAGTGTCTCGGGTACCTTATCTTCTGTAGTGAAATCGTTCTGGTCTGAAATAGAAAAGAGAGCTAGTGCAGCATGATGTCTTGTGTAATACTTGCGGACTTTGCCAACACCTCCTAGATATAGAAGGCCTGAGAACAGAAGCTTTTACGTCATCACTAGGTCTTCTAAGATGACGTCATCACGTTTTTACTTTCACAAAGTAAACCTATTTAAAATTTCTGGTGAATGATTCGAATTTTAGAAAATATCTTAAGTTAAAAATTAAAATACCTTTCTGATTAAAAATACTTTTATTACGATCTATTTCTATATCATATTATACAGGGTGTCCAGCCTTAATGTGACCCAATAGCTAATTCCCGAACCGTTCGGTTTAGATATGCACTTCCAATTTGAAAAAATGTTTTAAAAGAGGTATAGAATGTTTTTACGTGCTTTTCGAACCAAACAACCCATTTAGAAAAAAATTACAAAAATTAAATTTTTATACGGTCCCCAGGTCCTATCACTTATATTTAGGAAAAGATGCAGTACACAAAAACAAAGTAAACACAAAAAGTTTCATTTTATTACGATAAAAACTGACCGAGTTATGGAACTTTGAAAATCATACATTTCATCCATTTTCTCGGCCAATTTCAAGAAGCTAGTAAGGGACCGTCTCCAAAGTGAAATTAATTGGAACTCTGCTAGGAAACTTTCGCTCTTGCACGTCACTCTTATGTAAATAGTTTTTAAATTTAAAAGTACATACATTACGTTAATATTACAATAATTGAGTACTTAAGAAATAAAATTTATTCTGTGTACGTGTAAAGCATAGATAAAATAAAATATTTTGGACGAAGAAAACTTTTCAAAAGCAGTTACAGAAAAATAGACTTATTTGCCTGCGGCTTCAGACTGATTTGCTGCGGTACTGATCATGGCGAACGTTAAAAATCTGTTGTGTAGTCGCTTGCAATTGCATACAGTCGTATTCTAATATTACGAATATTATTCTAGTACGGGAGAACGAGATGTATACAAATGAAGAACACTGCGAAATGGTACTGTTGTATGGGCAGTGTAATAGAAATAAGAGAGAGGCGGCAAGACTTTATGCCATTAGCGAGCCAGAGCGAAAGTTTTCTGGCAGAGTTCCAATTAATTTCACTTTGGAGACGGTCCCTTACTAGCTTCTTGAAATTGGCCAAGAAAATGGATGAAATGTATGATTTTCAAAGTTCCATAACTCGGTCAGTTTTTATCGTAATAAAATGAAACTTTTTGTGTTTACTTTGTTTTTGTGTACTGCATCTTTTCCTAACTATAAGTGATAGGACCTGGGGACCGTATAAAAATTTAATTTTTGTAATTTTTTTCTAAATGGGTTGTTTGGTTCGAAAAGCACGTAAAAACATTCTATACCTCTTTTAAAACATTTTTCAAATTGGAAGTGCATATCTAAACCGAACGGTTCGGGAATTAGCTATTGGGTCACATTAAGGCTGGACACCCTGTATAATTAGCGATAGTGAAAATTTCCTATTTATCGTAAAATTTAATTTTCAATCTTAAATCATAGAAATGCTTTACGCGGGAGTGCATTCACAACAAACTTTTTATAGTTTTTACTTTGCGAAAATAAATGTGTGATGACGTCATTTTAGTGGACCTAGTGATGACGTAAAAGTTTCTGTTCTCAGGCAATGTATATCTGGGAGGTGTTAGCTTTGCGCATTACGCTAGACATTAATGAGCACAGGAAAAAAGAATCGAAGCAGGATTTAGAGCAAAAGACAGAATTCCGGCCCGAGATTTCCCCCCCCCCCATGAGGGACGCTGCCTGAAAGCAATCGGATTAACGAAGATCTCTGGATTATGTTAGATGCGAAAGACTAAACTCTTGCATAAGACAGAAGGTTTTGTTATGCTCATAATGAATGCCTTAGACGAATGCAAAGAGTTCTTTTATTATAATATTTTGTATTAAAAAAGCATTAGTTGACACTGTTTTTAACAAAAACTTTACTGTACAAGCACTTAGAGAGGGGGGGGGGAAAATTAGATGAGAGTTAAGGAATTTGTCACAAAAAAAAAGCTTTATTATTGACATAAAGTTAATAAATCACACCTTTTGATACTCCGACATTTTTATGTGTCTATATTCAACAATGAAGTTTATTAAAAATAAGCATCGGTCAGACTATTTTGGTAGATCAGCATTCCACTGAGCTCTTGCGAACGGCTGTAAGAAATTACTAACCAAACTTTCTTTAGCTAAGACAGACAACATTCGTAAAGTATCCACTAGAAGATTTATTCTTGTTTCAAGATGTGTTTTATAAATTTCTTTTATATAATCAGAGTCGGTTCTTTAGCACTGAAGTTCTATTTCGTGCACTGAGGTATTTTCTGACAGCGTAACGGTGTATTCGACTCAAATTTGGTGTACTTATTTGAACTCAAATTTGGTGTACTTATTATAGACCACCGTCGCACGACAGGTATTGATTTTGGTGTGCATAGAACTTAGTTTTTTCTTTACACAGCCCTAGTATTACGCCCTATGGAGAGAAATACTTAAAAGTACACCAGTTCCTAAACGGTGAATTCGATTGAGCTCAAATTTGGTATATATATTATATAGACTGTCGTTTTACAACCGTTATTGATTGTGTGAGTATAGGGCGTAGTTCTTTTTTAAAGGGCTACAAAAAATAATTTCTTATACATTCCGGCCTGTAGAGAGAAGTACTTAAAAGTGTCAGATAACGCGTTGGGGTAAAATGTATAAAGTCACCTAGGTTGGCAATTTTTTAAAATTTATCGTCAAGTGACACCAAAAACTCAGACTGAACCAAACTTGGCGATATCTTCCAAATTTTGGCTAGAAACCGGCGAACGTGACAGTTTATTTCAAAGTATAGTTAGAGTACGCCTGGTGGAGATTATAAAACAATTTTAGCAGACGATTTTAATATAGATTCCAAAGAAGAGTTTTATGGAACAGAAAGACAAATACGGCACGCGCACTCATGGATTATGATGCTCATTCAAGGCAGTACTTATGAAGTTGAAGTATAGTTAGAATATGCCTGGCAAATATTGTGAAATAGTTTTGATTCGCGATTTTAATATGAATTTCAATTCCAGAGAAGTGTTTTATGGAGTAAGGATGACAAACACGGCACACCCATAAGTAACAATACACTTTCCAACTTAATGTAGAGTTCAATTACGAATAAGTAGAGATCTGCGCCGCCGCGCCACGCCGCCGAGGTCTAGGCCGGCGCGCCGACAAAGAACCCCGATTATATGCCGCAGCGTACAATTGGCTTCAAAACTTTTTAAAAAATTGTACCTAAACTTTCAACTGCTTACTTTTTTTCTGGATTCTTTACTGGCCAGTGTTTCTAATTGAGAACATAAAAAAAAAAATTGAAAAATTAAATTTTATCAATATTGACTTGAAAAAAAGTAGATAAAGTTAAAAGATTACTTGATTCTTTGAAACGCAAGTTGCATTTCGATCATTAGTGGGAAACTGGAGAAAAAAAATCATAAAAATAGCCATTTTAATAAATTTTTACAGAGCAATCTTCATCCCGCCCCCCTTTCAAACTTAATTCATATCTTTATTTAAATTTAAAAATAAATCTTTCATTAATTCTTAATATTTCGCTTATTATTTAAGCCATTGGTCCACAACTCCTAGTCCTCGGATCAAATAGTACCGGCCCTCCAAGGAGCATTGAATTCTTTGGATTTTATTTACTTTGGTGTATTTCTCTCTGGTTTTTGCGACTTTGTCGTGTTTGTGTTGATTTATACTTTTGTAGCAGAAGAAATATTGTAATTCTTTTAACATTTCTCTTTTGTTTTTGTTGTTTATTAAAGAGTTCAAGATCATGAATTAAAATTGCAGTCATAAAATAGAGAATAACTGTTCTTTCTTTAAAACTATTCCAGACAACAACTCTGTCGGTTGAAATGCTTTTAAGTGGAGAAATTATTTTATGTATATATATTTCATTTTAAAAAAAGGTGGAGAGGGCTTGAATTGAAAAGAAACTATTTTTAAAATACAGTCATTAGTTGTTTTAGATTTTTTTTTTAACGATCTAGAGGAGGAAACCATATGAAACATCCGTAAATAGTATTTATCAACAAAGTGCCTTATTATACAGTTTTTATCAATTCAATATAAAATATATTAATTTAAATCGTTCTTATATGCGGATAAGCAAGCAGCGTAATTAGCTCCACTAATCGTTTCACCTCACTCATTGCATTATTCCAAAGATGGCGGTGGTAAAACAAAAGAGTCAGTTGCCCAAGCAACCAAGAAAGTTGCTCGGGCAACCAAGAAAACAACTATTCTAATTTTTTATTTCTTAGCTTGAAAAAGCAGTTTCCTACTCCTATTTTAATTCTGAACTTCTATTTCCATTTCCGAATAGTAATGGCAATTTTATTAATAAACGTTTGTCAACTTATTTTCATTGTAACGGCCGCATGTTCTTAAAAAATTTTGTGTAGCCTGGTTCAAACGCAGGTCGCGTCCGTCGACCTAACCGTTCGGAGTTTTACTTCGTTTCCTCCGAAATGCTTGTTAGAACCCCCTTAGAAAGACCCCCACGGAGAGCACTCCATACCTCGGCTTAGAGCCCACATGTAGATAATTGGCCGTAATCCCACAACAACAGAAAATCATACTCAAGACTAATTTTCATATTCTTAAAAAATCTTTTAGCGTCAATTTATACATAGGTGTGTGTGTGTGTGTGTGTGTGTTTGTACGCGTATGCCCATTTTCATTATGCTCTTTTTCAAAAAAATTTCCACTCCGCGGCGCGCCGCCGGGTTTCTGAGGTCGCTACGCCGCCGCCGCAAATTTCCGTGCGGCGCAGACCTCTACGAATAAGTAATTTTTGGACCAAGAAAGACAATCACGGCACATACATAGATTATGATGCACATTCCAAAGAATATTTATAAAGGAGCGATATAGTTAGAATATGCTTGGCGAAGATTGTAAAACAGTTTTAGCGGGCGATTTTAATGCAGATTTTGATTCAGAAGAAGTGTTTTATGGTACAAGGAAGAAAAATACTGCACACTCATTAATAATCATACATTTTCCAAGTTAATGGAAAAGAAATAATATAAAATGGAGACGACACATGGATTATTAAACGCTTTTTATCTATAGCAATTTAGTGCGTATTTAAAATATGAAAGTGTGTGTTTTTTTTACTTCCTTGTACGGAGTATAAGGATCGCGAAAAGTTTCAGTAACTCAGATTTGACAAAAAAAACCGATTTTAACTACCTCTACATTTACTTTTAAGAATTTTTGCGATGCATCTCATATTACGCTACCATTACACGTTCTTATAAATGCATGTACAACCCATTTGACCGACCGTAAGTCCATTTTGGCCAGTTTATTTCCTGACGTCTGTAGTACGTACGTAAATCGCATATCTAAAAAAATATTGGTCGTAGAATGTTGAAACTTTATATTAAGGATTGTTGTAACATTTAGTTGTGCACCTCCCCTTTTGGTCCCAATCGACTGGATAGTTTATTTATAGGGGTGTCCAAAAGATTTTAAATACATTACGCTCTATGGGCAGAAATTGTTAAAGCGTATATTAGAGGTTCTAGGCTATTTCAAACGACTCAGAAGTGACGTATGCTGTTAAGGGTTACAAAATGAATTTCTCCTTTGAAAATTTTCTTCTTATAACATTTATAGTTCAGCTACAGGAGCATACAAAAGAATTTCAACACAACCTCATTCAATGGCAGTTTTAGAGACATTCATCCATTTCGCGCACAATACCGTCCTACACTATAGTTAGGTAATGGTCCGACCACGGTCATCTGCCTCCCTAAAAATTTGTGCCAAAAGTCGCCAAGCTTGACGACTTAGTGTACGTGTGTACATATTTAGCTCATATCTCAAAAACTATTAGTTGTAGAATGTTTCAAACGACTCGGAAGTGACGTATGCTGTTAAGGGTTACAAAATGAATTTCTCCTTCGAAAAATTTTCTTCTTCTAACATTTATAGGTAATGGTCCGACCACGGTCATCTGCCTCCCTCAAAATTTGTGCCAAAAGCGCCAAGCTTGACGACTCAGTGTACGTGTGTACATATTTAGCTCATATCTCAAAAACTGTTAGTTGTAGAATGTTTCAAACGACTCAGAAGTGACGTATGCTGTTAAGGGTTACAAAATGAATTTCTCCTTCGAAAAAAGTTTCTTCTTCTAACATTTATAGGTAATGGTCCGAACACGGTCATCTGCCTCCCTAAAAAGTTGTGCCAAAAGTCGCCAAGCTTGACGACTTAGTGTACGTGTGTACATATTTAGCTCATATCTCAAAAACTATTAGTTGTAGAATGTCGAAATTTCATATATAAGATATTTGTAACATCTAGTTTTGCATCTCGATTTTTTGTTCCAATCTACTAGAGAGTTTATTTACAGAACCACCCTAAAGAATTTCAATGCATTAATGTCTATGGACATCTTCAATATATTACATCTGTAGTCCGTCATTGTTTGGTCCATGCCCAATATCGCACTGTTTGTCATAGACCTTGGCGAGTTTAGCCGAAATATCGCCCAGTTTGGCTCCAAAAATAATTTCGGATTTCGCATAACTAAAACATAACCGTAGAATGTTGAAATTTTGCATTTAGAACTGTTGTAACATCTAACTGTGCATCTCTTTTTTGATTGCAATCGACTGGGTAATTTATTTACAGGGTCACCAAATGACTTTAAATATATTAAGGTGCATGGACTGTATAATGTATATCATTGGTTGTCATTGATGCCATGGATGTCAATAGAAGTTTGTGGTCAATTATTACTTTGGCTATCCCCAAAATCTCTTAAACTATCTAAAGCTTGTCCGGTTTTGGCACAGTATCACCCAATTCAGGTCAAAAACAAATCTCAAATTGAACCCAGCTTGGTGAATATCGGAAATATTTGGCTAAAAATCGATAAACCTTAGTATTACAGTATTTTATCTCTTTCAAACAAAATAAGATCCGATGGAGTGCGCCGAAAATATTTTTGATTGAATAGACGTTCAAAGGTCCACATTATTATTTTTTCTGTTGTCCACATTGTGTCCACTGTGTTGTCCACATTATTATTATTATTATTATTATTTTTTAGTAGCGTTGTTGTGTTCCTTAACTTACCAGAAATTAAATGAATTAATTACTTTAGAACGTTAAGTAGTTTTAGTTTACCGTATTACATTATTTTATTTGCTTAAGGCTGTTCCTTATGACAGGCAATTGTCGTCACAGGACTTTTGAGCTGCTTTATAAAACAAACCAATTGACGTTAAACAATCGAAAAAAAATACAGTAGTTCTTCACCCAATGCACTATGCACTCATACCAACAGTCAAGCTGTATGGCACATGCAACTTGCAGAAAAAATTCAGACACAATAATTGCCTTCAAAAAAAGGGCCGAGGAAATTATTTAAGGCAATATTTCCTTAAACAGGTTTAAGGAAATATTGCAAAATTTCGTGTGTTTATATGAATGTTTCGCTATTCCTATAGGTTCATTGTTTATAGCAGTTCATAGTACAACTCGTAAAGGGACATTCTCAATTTTTCAGAGTCTCTCGCGCAACTATATTGTTTAAAAAGCTGTTCAACAGTTGCACGATTTCCAAAAAGAATAGACTATACGAATCTGCTTAGAACAGTAGGGTCGCAAAGCTTCTGAGCTACTATACGGTTTTTTAAATTCTACTACCAACCAAAAGAACAAAGGAAGTTTTCTTACATCTGTTTCTTGCCTATAAACTAACATTTCTAGTAAATAAGAAATCAATTTTAACTAAACTGTATACAGCAAAAAGAAACCGAGTTAAACATGGAGAAATTGAAATATAGTTAGTAATAAATAACGAATGTAACAGCAGATTCTTTTTTATAAGACTAACTTTAATGGGTAATATGAAAGGCTAGAGAATCCAACGTGAAACCATTAACGTGATCTACCGAAATTGTCTTCTCGAGCTACTAGTAGCTAGCGATCGTCGGTTTGACAATTACTGGTCTAGAACAATTACGTAATACGCATGAAAAACAAAATGCTCTGCGTAGCATGTTCATCGGAATAAAGATTTTCGGCATTACAAGTAAGCGCATCTTAATGAACACGAAGAAAACAACCAGAGCCTGCTCAGAACACGCATTAGTTGGTGGGATCGTAAGATAATCCCTTTTCTTTATAAAGACTGCTTCGATGATTAACGAGCTTTCAGATGGATTAGGCAGAATTCGCGAACGAAATCCTTATTCCAAGGGATTTTTTTGTAATATGCGCAATAGCGTATAATAATAAGTGCGAAAACATAGATTAGTGCAGATGGTAATAATTAAGCATCAAAAAACGACGTCTAAGAGAATGTACGGATTCTATATAGTTTTTACGAGGGCCAATAGGAAAGCAGGGATGCAGAAGAGGGTGTTTTGAGGGCCAATGGGAAAGAAAATTAAGTAAACTGAGAACAGAGGAATTTTCAACATTCAGAAAGGCAGCAGAAACAGTAAAATCAATATTAACAATATTATGTTTTTGTAGGTGTTGAATATACTCCAAGAAAACCTAATTAACTGGGCGAAGGTGGTTAGAAAGTGAGTTCAGCCGAATTGAAGTCGGAAATATAGCAGGCATCACAACAATGTTTAGCGTACTTAGACTTGTTGCTAGATAATTAAAAAATATGTTCTACTAATAACCCTATAGTATAGGGTTATTAGTAGAACATATTTACACAACATATAAACACAAAACATATAAACACAAAAACACGGTAAAAATGCTTCTACGAATAATTTTTATTTCAATTTGATTATATGTAACTGTAACTTTTTAAAGAAAAACTCAAACACATTTCTGTGTAGAAAAGTTCGTACAACACACGATGGCGTATCATGGGGATAATAGCTGGTTTGTCTTCAGAGACTTTATTCATGTCATGGAAGTGGCACGAAACCCGCTAGAATGCATGCATTTTCAAATAGGAAAAAAAATCTAATGATATATTTATACCAAAGATCTCCTTAGACGTTTGCAGAATGGACCTAAAAAATTCAGTGAAATCAATAATTTCCAAGTTTTTAGAAAGTATAGAAAAATGAAGGCGCGTTCTGAAAAAATTCTTAAAACGAACAGCATAAATACAAAAAAGGAAAGAAAGAGGAAATGAGAAAGGAAAGGAAGTTATGGTCTTTTAACTTCCGATATTTCAATGCAAAACGAAAAAAAAATTTTTTTTATAATTCCTGGAAACAAATAATAAAATAAAGGGTTAACTTCCCAATGATTCAACGTATTTGTGCACTACATTTCGGATCGTTTTATAGAGGGCGCTGCCAAAGAAGTATTGTTAAAATATCTAGCAACTCGTGCATAGCAAAAATGACCCATTTGCAATGGAACGTTGTAGTTCACAAAGTTTCGATTGTGGCATTTAAGTAATTCTCCGAGATGTTTTTTATTTGCATATCAGGGCATTCTTTTTGATCCAAAAATAAGTCAAAAATTATTTGAACTTGGTAAGGCCTCTAAAAATATTAGGGATGGACGCGAGACGACTTTGTGCGAGACGAGAGAGGGATTTCCAGCTTCTTTGCGAGACGAGACAAACATTTTTAACATTACGATATAGGGATTTTGCGAGACGAGACAAACATTTTTAACATTACGATATAGGGATTTTGCGAGACGAGACAAAGCTTTTAGGCTGTTTTGCGAGACGCGAGCGCCTATTTTTCGCCTCGCGTCGATCCCTAAAAAATATGGGAAGAATAGCAGTATGCCGGATCGCATCCAAGATATTATCAAAGCAAAAATGGGCATTACAAAATATTAAGAGCCGGAATGTTCACCGTAAAATGTTCAAAAACATGTTCATTCTGTAAAAAAATTAAAACTTTAAAAATTTAGTAACTGGAATAATGCACTAAAAAAATTTCTAATAATTTGTCCGCTACTGTAATGTCTTTCAATATCGTTATAGAATGTGTTTTCATGTTATACGTTTCTGTTAAGATGCTTATTAAGTAAAAATGCATAGTTTATGTGTATTATGCTCCAAAGAATGATATCTGTATTTATTTTGCTGTGTGGCTGTTGTGTTCGTAAACTCCCGCGACGGAGTACGCGGAGTGATGAGTCAAGTAAACAATTGTAATTTTTCCTACCTCTCTTCATTATGTGAAAAATCAATTATTTTCATAAAAAAATAAGTTAATTCTTAAATATCACTACAGCCTCCTTTCTATCCAACTATCAAGCCAAGCTCTTTGTTTAAGATACGATTGAGATTCTCAAAACGGAAGAAAGATGAATGGTTAAAATATGAAACAAAGTAAGCAGAGTAAAAGAAAAAAAATTCATCGATTAACTTCGGTATTAATCGATGAAAATTATATCTAAAACCACTAAAAGTATACAGGTGATGGGAAGAAAGGAGGAATTTCTCTCTCAGAATATGTTATCTAGATTATTCAGATTTAATTTCATGCGAAAGAAAAGTATCCGTACATGTATGGGTCATTCTACAAAAAAAGCGCTACATTCAGTTTGTGGTTGGTAGTTGTAGAAATAATTATTTTAAAATATTCTTATAAGGCATTTTAAATTTTATGACAGATTTTTAGATATAATAAATAAAAACTAGTGATGTTTTATTTTTTTTTATTTGCTTTTTTCAATGAACGGAGGGATACTTGTATACCTCTATTACATATCACAACATATTTCCCTTCATTTACTTGTTAAATACAGAAAGGGATGTAGATTCAATATAGTAATTTCAGTTACTTTTTTTTTTTACAGTTTAAATGAATTCTGTTACAAAAGAAATAAAAGTTTCAGCTTTAATTATCCTTTGAATTACTGTCGCAGTCTTTCTTGTATCCTCCGCTCAAAATAAAATTAGGTGCAAGAATTTCCCCATCCATGGCAGTCCTGTCACCTCATTAGAGAGGATTAGAATCACGGGTAACCGTTTTCAATATGTGTTCTTTACTGGGAAGTTAAACAGCTTAATTTGTAAGAATTTGAACATTTTTCTCTCTGAAGTCAAATAGGATATTAACGTGGTGTATCCTCCGTTCTTGATTTTAAAAAGTTAAAATTGTTCATTTCCAAAAATTTTTTTTTTTGTTAATAAAGCACTTTTTTAGTAAAATCCAAATTAAAATGATGAGCTAACTTTAATCAACATGATATAAAAACAAAACCTATCAATTTGTATCCTCCTTTACAATATAAATGAAATGGAGAATAAAACTTTTAAAAAATCAATTATGAGACTAATATATAATATTTAGTTAGTCTAAATTTTGTTTTTAATAAAACGCAGATTTATTTAAATAAATAGCTTTTAAATATCATTTAAAAAAATTAATTTAGCAAAATCACTATTTTTAAGATTGTATCTTGAAAGTTCTTTTTTCCTATAAATACCCATTAAAACAATAGTTTTGAAATAAAAATTAAAACTTATTCTGTATTGAATGCTCCAATAAGATATCCTGCATTTATGTAGTAGTGTGTATCCTCTGTTCGTGTTCAAAATTTACAAAATTACAAAAAAAAGTTACATAATCAAAAAGAATGACCAACTATATGGGGGTAATAAGTATAAAAAGAGCAATTAAAAAATATGGAGAATTTTTTTTTTTGTAAATTTTAACTTTGAAAACTTACGTTTTCTGTAGAATGACCTGTATGTTTATCGTGATGTTGTGATCTTTGTGTTCACGTGTGTATGTTATAAATAATTCTTTTTTTCATCTTTAAAGAAAAATTCATCTTTATGCACGCAAGTTAGATATATTTTTTTCTCAATCAAGATCATCTCTGCATTTAACTAAGACAGGTAAGCTCCCCCCCCCCCCTTTGCTACCATATTACCTTCACAAATACCCCTCCCCCCCTTTTTTGCTATAAATGTTCTTGTTCTAGAACTTTTCACCTGTGTATTCTTTCATAAAACAAGTCGCGAAAACAAATTTTGCGGCATACACGGAAAAATCAAAAATTATATTCCAACACAAAAAACTGTTGACAAAAGTGGTTATTAATTATGTTCGGGAATTGCTGGCAGTTATGGTAATCATGCTCATATGTACATTTTAGTGGAGAGGCGGCAGTACTCTGAGAACGTTTCGTGCATGCCGCCATTTAACGGCGTTAGTACCGAGAGAACATTTCGTGGCCGCCGCCAAAGGGCGGCAGTAGTGACGAAAGGGTTAATAGTTATCTCTGCTTCTATTGTTCTACTCATCGGGTATTCAAACTCTTGTGTTGCTATACTGATTTATGTACCACTAAATACGTGTTTCTTTCGATCGACTATTTAGATACAGGGCGATTGCTAATTCATGGTGCAAACTTTGAGGTCTGGTACATGACACTGTAACAATCCCATTTTGTATAGGAATATGTACAGCCAAAAGTGAAGCATCGAAGCCCAAACACGGGAAAGAACAAATGCAGGAGACTGAGAAGAAACGGAGTTAGTAGTTGCTTTCGTTGCCGGTAGATGGCCAGTCGGCGTTGATTTGGGAAAGAGGCCATTCTCGTTTTAGTTTTCGAGATTTTACTTTTGCCGGTAAAGCAGACATGCATTACACATACGCCCGTGAAAATGGAAACGGTAGAGCTGTGCCACGAATGTATCGTGGGCAGTATCCTGACAGACGAATGCCGGATCACAGAATGTTTCAGGAGATTAGTCAACTTTGTGAAGCCGGTTCATTTCACATTACCAGGCAGGACGCATGTCCAGTCCATGAACAACTGTACGCACTGCAAGAAAGAATCTTGCAACAGTTTAAGAAAGAATCTTGCAAATCGTGGCTACTACACCCGAGTCAAGTACAAAAGCTGTTGCACAGACTGTACGTGAGTCAATACACTATTTGGAGAGTGTTAAGCGATAATCGTCTGCACCCTTTCCATCATCAACGTGTACATGCTTTCAATCCAGAAGACTATCTTCTGCGCAAGAATTTCTGCCAGTGGTTTCTGCAGCAATGCGCACTGCAGCCGAGCTTTTCCGACCATGTGTTGGTTACAGATGAGGCGATATTTACACGCGATGGTGTATTTAATGTGCACAATCGCCACGCGTGGGCAAACAAGAATCCTCACGCAAAGCGACCACATGCGTTTCAAGAACGCTACAGTGTCAATGTCTGGGCTGGTATTGTACATGACTTCTTGATTGGCCCATACCTACTGCCACAGTTATCTCAGTTTCCTTCAAGTTTTACCAGATCTGCTACAACATGTTCCAATAAGCATTAGAAACCGCATATGGTTTCAGCATGATGCGTTTCCAGCCCACTTTAACCTAGATGTTCGTCAGTACGTGAATGCAAAATTTGGCATGCGATGGATTGGACGGGGTGGATCTATCTCGTGTCCATCCGGTCACCCGATTTCTTTTTATGGGGATATTTGAAGAATGACGTTTATGCCACTCTAGTAGACTCCAATGAAGATCTCGTGGATCGAGTATCCGTCGCTGCTGCACGCGTGCCTGAAATTCCTGGTATCTTTGAAAGCGTTCGGCAATCGCTGTACCGACGCCGCCAAGCATGTATCCATGCTGATGGACGCAATTTTGAACATTTATTGTAAATTAATTTCCACTTGTAACCGAGGTTATGAAAATAAAACTTTCCCTATCATTTGTTCCTTCCTGTGTTTGTGCTTCAACGCTTTACTTGACCATACATTCCTATACAAAATGGGATTGTTACAATGTCTTGTTCCAGCCTTCAGAGTTCGTACCATGAACTAGCAGTCACCCTGTATATTGTGGCGAAAATCACAAAGTGGGTTTGTGTAAAAATAGTCCATAAAGTACCAAAAGCAAATATGACACTTTATTCGATGAATCGAAGCAGCAATAGCTCACAAAAAAAACAGAATTCAATAACACATGTAACGGCAATTTAACTATCACAGAAATAGCAGTATCCAAATCGCAATGTCAATCGTGTCGGTCTATTGTCTGCATCCAGAGTCTGTTTTCAAAATTACTCTCAGCGAGTCTCATATTTATAGATTTCCAAGCAGGTCCTGTCGTCTCATTTCTCGATCTTTCTCGTAACTTCTAATTGAGCTACAGCCAAAATTCTACTATTTTCGAGAACTTCGTTTTGGTCGTCAAAGTCGCCAAATTTTTCGCCGAGTCGCCAACACGGCAGCCTAGGTCAAGAGGTCGCACTATCCAAATCGCATAGGTCTGTTGTCTACATACAGTCTGATTTCAAAGTCACTCACAGCGAGAGTCTGATATTTATAGATTTCCGAGCAGGTCCTGACGTCGCATTTCTCGATCTTTCTCGTAACTTCTTCCCCCTAATTGAACTATAGTAGTCAAAGTTCCACTATTTTCGATAACTTCTTTTTGGTCGTCAAAGTCGCCAAGTTTGTCGCCAACACGGCAGCCTAGGTCGAGAGGTCGCATACTCATATTACTTGCAGGAATGCCTGTGCATCTCTCTTTACAGCAAAACACATTCATGCGGGAAATCATTAAAATTTTGTAAAAAATTTGTATTTTGACTATTTTGTCAATTTTATACTTAAAATAAAAATAAGGTTAAGAGTATGTGCTTACTTCGCACATTTATCAAACGCTAATCTCCCGTTTCACCAACAGAAAATAAAAATAGTTAGTGTTAAGATAAATTGAATTTCCCCAATAAACGACAAAAACTCGTCTGGGACGATGAAAAAAATTCAACCCAAGTCTTCACGCAATCAGGAGAATGTCCAAGGATTATCTGGAGGAGACAATAAGGCTTCCAATAACTGCGGCTAATAAAAAGTTACACCAGGATAGAGGTCAGGCTATTCTCCTTAATTAATCCGATGCGGCGAATTCTTACGGAAAAAGTAAAGAAGAAAATCGATGGGGAAAAAAAAACTGAACTTTAGCGCTGTAGGAGAAATAGTGACTCCCGACCTAACTTGTAGACTAAATAATTACTGGCGTTGCGTTGATACATCTTACGTGACTTGTATGATAAAAGAAGGAAACAAGATTTAAAGCTCATTAGTTAAATTAGAAGAGCATACAAAAAATCTGTAATATGAAGAATCAATAAAAATATAGTAGCTTTCAGTATATTTAGGATTAAGGCAGAAGCATATGAGTAACCACTGCCTGCATGCAAAAATGAAACTAATAAAATATAGTTATGTTCACCCTTTGTATGACCGTGTTGCAGACCTGCAACATACCAATTAAAGCTGTATAAATTAGTATTAAAAATATTTGAATTGCTTTTTTTCCTAGAATAACGTGAGCATGCACTTTTTAAATCTGAAAAATTTGTGATATTTAATTAATTTTGTAAAACAAAGCTGTATTGTGTCATTCAGCCAACCAAAATTCAGCACTTAACTGTATTTTCTTAGGTCAACTTTACAAGAATTGTAATGATTTAAAAAAGAATTCTAAGCTTAAACTTGTTCTCAAACACTCCAGAAACATTTTGGTATACTACAGGTGAATTTTCAAGTAACACAAAAATAAAATAACAGTTTTATTGAGCTCTACAACAAACGCATTGTGGTCAGTAAATACACGAATTTCAAAACTGTAAAATAAAAGTTTTCGGTATGTTTATAATCGGTTGCTGCATATTCAAGTAAAAAATTGATATACAAAGGGTTAAAGTATATATTTGTATCACACTCTGAAACTGAAAAAATGACTGGTCATTCCTATGCAGTGTAATGGTATCTAAAATAACCTTTGTTTGAAAAATCGAATATATTCACAACTTTGAAGAGTGACGATTTTTAATACAAAATCTTAAAAATAAAGTAACTATTCACTTTATCAACTCAAAATCTGAAATATTTACTTTTCAAATATTTTATTTGGTAGATCACTGAATAATTACTATTTTAAAGGTTATATTATTTCGCTACGTATGAACGACTATTAAGTTTCTTTCATTTTAGAACGACCATCTCTGATTGTCTTTGCATACAAAATTTCATTACAATCGGGCGACTCTTTCTTGAGACGTCGATTATTTTTACTTTAGAGTGTATATGAATTCTGCAAAAGAATTACAGTCGGCCCTCTATATAAGGTCACCCCGCATGTAAGGCCAATTTTCTAAAATCCAGGCTCATTGAACTGGATTTCAATGTTATGGTTTACCGGACATACAATCAGGTATTAAATACCATAATCGTCCATAAAGGTCACTTTTGTTTGACTTTGTGTGCTTTCAGTCAATTTTTGTATTTCCAAATTTTTTTTTTTGAGATTTCAATTCAGTAGAAAGTAATGGTTAGGACAATGACACAGAAAGGGAAGCGATGGCACAAGCAGAAGCGCCCAAAACACGAAATGTAAGACATTTTCTTTCGAGCCACAAGGGTGATTAAAAATATTTTCTCAGAGACTGCAAAACTTGGAAAACAGTGTACAAAAAATTAAACCAAAATTGCGAGAGATCTATATTACGGATTATTTTAAGGAAGGAAAGCTATGTAGTCAGTACTTTCTTCGTTTGACCCTATTTGTAGTATACAACTTTTTCAGAATTAAAATTTTGAAAAACAGTTCCTTTCTCATTTCGTTAGTTTTAACATGTTGAAAGCAATCCAAAAATTGTAACCCGATAAACAGATTTTTGTACGTATTAAAAATTTACAAAAAATTGTACTGTATTTATATAAAATGCTCATTTTTGCGTCTGAATCGTCTATAGGGTCGCCCCACTTACAAGGCGATTTTCCCGAGGTCCCAGGGGTGACCTTATATAGACATCCGACTGTAATGCAGCACACAAAAAAAAAATGACGTCGAAAAAATAACCTAAAGTATTGATACATCCAGATGACACCTTCATAAAAAAAAACTGAAGTAAATAAATATGGAAAGCCCTTCACATTCAGTGTTAAGTTAAATTTCGTTTTCTAAAATGCAGTCTTAATAGTTGAACTTCTAGATCATTTATAATTTAAAAAACTAGGGGGAGGGGGGGGACTTACAGTTGATAACCGCCAATTGAGCAAAACAGAATCCTTAAACATATAATTTTTTCCCCGAGAAAGCGCATTACGTAAAATATTACTACAATATTTTCTCGACACAAGCACTTTTCAAGAACGTTGGCATTTCAGATCAAGGCGGAAAACAGGATGTGTCACAGAATTCATTGTGTTAAAAAAAGAAAAAAGATTGCCGACAGTTTTCAGAATAAAAGCAAAATATATTGGAAGCCATTTGAACCGAAAAGGCTAATCTCCGAGATTTTTACGTAAATAAATGTTCTTTTTATGTTACCGAACAAAAAACCAGAGGATTTGGAAGCAAATTGTTTGTGTTTTGACACGCGAATAAAAAACGAACGTTCTAGGGTTCTTGACAGACGTTTATCACTATTGGTGAAGGGAAGCTTTTCCTAATAAACAAATGCAGTGTCTTTTGTAAGCATGCTTACCATAAGCTCTTGATATTTACTTTCATTTAAAGTTACAAGTTAAAGCGAATAAAGCATGAAAGTATTTTTATCATTCCCCCTTATAGCTGCTTAACGGATGCAGTTTCATTGTGTTTTTTTATATCCAAAAACGTATAAATACTACTTATACCATATTTTGAGACTTTTTTTTATAAGCAATAACACAGGGTGTTCATTATTAGTCTACTTACTCAGACTTGTGTAGAGCGAAAATCGCGAGTCAGAATGCTATCGAATTTGTAGGACAGTCCATGAGATCATGGGACAGATTTTCTTGGGGAAAAAAAAAAAAGTTAAAAAAATTACCAACAAATGGCTTTTCACAAGGTTTTAGTGTGGATGACACAGAAAAACAGCCATAATCAAGCAGGGTGCGAAGTGAACATATTCTCCAAGGGGGGGGGGGACATTTGAAAAGAAAGAAGAGCAAAAAGGAGGGAAAGTGTAAATACCTCACTCACCTCATATTACATGACAAGTGCAGTCGCCGACGCTTCTGGGCAAACTGACTTATATCCAAACAAAAGTCATAGATTATGGTTCCATAGAACAGATACACAAGCTACATACAATGCACCTGTATCGAAAGTCTCCCTTAAGGGCTTTGAACTTTGGAAAGAGATTAAATTTTAAGGCAGTCACCTTAGAGTATAGTTACAAACGATAACATTCATTTTGACTTCTTGACTTTTCAAATCTTCAGTCGCCCGTTTCGAATTTCTTCAGCAGAGTATAAATGGTATCCCTGGCAGAGATCCATTCATATTTCTCTAGCCAGGGATATTACATTCTTCAGCCGGGGAAGATCCCCAGCATCCCCACCCCACCCCCGTCAATTCGCACCCTGTGCTCAAGAGCATAAAACAATGAAAGGTTTATGCAGCACATGTTCACATCTCCGCGTAGTAAGCAAATTTGCATATCGACCACGACAACGTAGAACGCCATCTGGTGGTGACATTTTGAACTACTTTTTAACCACTCAAATTTCTCCTTTCTCACATGGTCTCATTAAGGTTTCCTGGAAATTTGGTAGTACTCTGACAACCAGTTTTGGCCGTCCACAGTACTGACTAGCTAAACTTACGATGATCACATTGTACAAGGGGATTCAAAACAATGATCCGATTTAAATGCTTATATTATGAAGAATATTGAACGTACACACATTTTATATAATATGGATAATCTGTTGTACATGAAAATCAGGACTGCTGAAGAGTGCTTCTTATCTAAACTAAAAAACTACTAAACTGATTCAAATGCTTTTTTTCTTTTTCTTTTTTATCTTCGTGGGAGGGGGGATGCTGCCATCTGATCCCTTTTGTCTGCAAAAGGTTTAAAGTAATCGAAATCCGATAACCCGACCAACAGAAAGAAAGTTGCCTTCAGATTATTTCGCAAACTCTCTTGCATATCAATTTCTTTATTGTAACGCTTTCCACTTACCATTTTCAAAAACGTTACTGTAACTTTAACACCAGATCATTAATACACCGATTTGTAGTACTTAGTTTTCTATTTAAATTGCGTTAGTTCAAAACTATCTCATCCTATAAAATTTTGTTCACGGCAAAAAAAAACTGAATATTTATTAAATTCACTCAATATCTTATAAAGTTTGTTATCGCTTGAAATACGACATTCATGGGCAACATTTTTTAAAAATGATTATCGATAAATAAATAACGACTGCAAAGTTTTATTCCACCTGATCATCTGTTTTGTTTCTCGGTTGACTTGAGACAAATTGGAAATTTAAGAGAAAAGCCTCAAAACATATTACTGAAAAAAATGAGTTTACGGATTTTCCAATAAAACTATACATCATTCTATTTCGAAACTAGCAGTCATAAATATTTCCCAACTTTGAAAGTTCAAGTTGAACGCAATTGCTTTAGTTTAATTGAGCGTTTTAAAAAATCATGGAATGCACAAGTTTATCTTAATTTATATGTAAGAAATACGTTATTCGGAACTCCTCATTAAAAAAAAGACGACAGACAATAGAGCCCACAAGAAGTAAAAAGAGTGTACTTTACACACCATCACAAATTTTAAGCACGAAAGAGAACGTAATTAGAGCATTCTTGTACGTATTTTGTGATATTTTGAACATCAGCGCTTCGATTATTAAAAGAAATATTAATTAAGGAATTTATAGGTAGCTGATTAAACAATTTCATGAGGAGTTAGAGGCATTTAAATCTCAGAAATAGAGTTTGAGTAATAGGAACTTTTGACAGTTCTCTGCAGAATTTGGCAGTGGGTCAGTCTACTAACTGGACTTTCTTTAAACTAAGTTTTTTTACACAAAACATAAATCATCATCCCAGCTTCTTATGTGCTTGTATAATAGAATTTTGTGTAATCAGCTAAAAGCTGAGTTGAAGCTGAAATCTATCCCCTTTTACATCAGGAGAAGAAACACATACATGCCTTTAAAACCCTTTAACGCACAGTGTTCCCGCTCTGGGAACACCCAACTCTGACGTTTTGACTGTTGCCAGTCACGAAGAATAGATTGGATTTCTATAAAAATAGTTGCGGATGACAGAGCTCCACGAGAATCCTTTACTTTTTAGCACGTCCTTTCCCGTCAAAAAATGGTCACGATTCTTTTTAACAGCACTGACATCTGCTGAAAAATAGAAGAATGCGAGAACAGCTGGATAGATTGCCCCATGCTGAAAAAAAGGGCAGCCGTTGCCATCGCTCGACTTAACGACCCGCAAGAGGGCGGACGATCAAAACTTTCATCGCGTGCCACAGATCTAGAGCCTGGGAAAGGGTTGCGCCTCTAAGGGTTAAAAAATTACCTAACAGTTAAAGCACTTAATTATACATTCATACAAGGAATTATTATTAGGCAATTTTCTTATGGGGAAAATTTACCTATTCGTGGCCAGAGACAATTGCTAAGGATTGAGAGTTTGCTTTACACAGATGTGTAGGAGCACTAGGCTAATTTCCTATACAAAAGCAACCAGTCTCCCCGAACTGCCCTTTGGCCCAACACGCCGAAGTAATTGTCAAAGAACGAATTTTCAAAGGGAAACTCGAGAGCTTTTATATAAAATGCGCAAACAAAACCGCTAGAACAGGACTAAGGGATGAGGAGGCGAACTTAGCAATGACATGCCTTTCCTATTTTCACCATCTGGTGTCAAAAAAAATGGCAATACTGTATACAGGGTGTCCAGTGCTAACGGTGCCCAATGGCTATTTCCTAGACCGTTAGTCAGAGACACATAGTTCCAATTGAAAAAAAAATGCTTTAAATTATATAATCTATTATACCGAAAACAATCGAGGTCAATAAATCAATTCCTATGAAAATTACGAAATGATTCGATGAAACTGCCCTCCATGATTTAACAGAGGCGCAATCACCAAGCATCATTCAGCATAGTAAATTGAGTCCTTTCCTGATAAGCTGCATCTCGGATAATCCGAATCCGGTTAACCGAGAGTACAGTATATTTTTATTGATAAGTATAGTATATTTGCGGATGCACATTATAATGCAAGTATTCCAAAAACTCCGCGCCATTCAGCACTTATCCGTCTCCTGTCGTATCACACGTTATCAAAAACGAAGCTTTAAAAAAGTTTTGTACGATGCAACCATTAAGATAAAACTGAATGGTAGAGCCAATAAATAATATACCAAGGACTAAGGAGAAAGCAAGAGATTTATTCTACGCATCTGATCCTGACTACTAAAAAAAAAATAATATCCAAAGATATAACAATAAAAACTTTCCTTGAGATGGCAATGAAAATAATCCTGCTCATAAAAATCTCGTGGGAAACATATGTGGCACAATAATTTAGGATTTGAGAATGGAGCAATAAGTAGGACTCTTTCTTTTTTTATTTTTCATGGTAGCATCGATGTCCTGGATGAAATAAAACGAAAAATAAAACTGAAGTCTAATCTAAAAAGATATTTTCTGCCCAAAAAGACTTTTGGCGGCAAGAAAGATGAATGACTGCCACAAAAGAAGGAACATTTATCAATGCAAGTAGCCAGAGCGTCAATGAATTACAAATACTTTGTGTTTTTTTTCCCTCCCTTTGTGATAAATTGATTTAGTTTCAGGAATCAATTAAAATGAAATTGTATCCTTGAACGTCGTTTAATACTTTCTTTAGGATATTTTAAATAACGCCTGTTTGACTTCATTTATTTTGATGAAGGGGAAGTTTCGTCATCATTTAATTAACTAAATAAGATTTATTTAATCCTAAATAATCCCGTACCTCTGTTAAATGGTTTAAAAAGAATACTTAAAGAATGAGAAAGCTATCAGATTGCATCCACTCACTATCTAAAAGATATTATAAAAAAGTATATAATTAATGATTACACTTTCATCTGACAAGTCCATGTTTGGCTTACTTTAAACAAATGTAGCTTAGATCATTCATCAACATCAACAAGCATAAAAAAATAACTTTGTTTGTACATCTTAATTAAACAGTCCGGCAAAAATAACTTTTACAGACGTGCATTTTGATTTGCATGTTTTTCCATTACAATCACATTGCTATATTTTTATATTAAGAGTAGGTGCACCAGTAACTGGCACAACTCAAAATAATTGATTATAATAAGCTTCAGAAATTTTATCAAATGATGCTGTCTAGTATCAAATGGGGCATTTACTGTCACTTCTATGAATAAATAAATAATCAGTTATGAAAGTTGTCAGGTACAGTGCCAATCCTATCATACATGGAGGAAAATGCATTTCAAAACACATGTACTACAATGTCAATAAATAATTCATTTAAAAAATCCTAAAACGTCAAGTAAGTACCAATAAAAAAGAAGTGTTTCAAATTCATAATTTATGATGAAACTACTCAAAAGCAGCTTTTTTTTATAACCGAAAAAATGCTGTAAATAAGTTATATTCGAAAAATGCAAGAACTTTTATGCTAAAATGCATTTATGTTTACTGCTATACAGAATGGAAAGAAGAAATTTGTTTATTTGTGATTGTTTATTTGATAGTATGTATTTATATCAAACCCATATATTTGAAAAACAGTTCAAATTTCCTAAACATTCTGAAAGGGAGAAAAATATCAGTTACTTTATAATTTAAAAGTCTATCCGTATACTGATTTTAAAAGATATTTAACTGTTCATAAAGTTTTTGTAACAGGGTTTAAAGGATTTGTTTAAAATTTTTCAAGAAATATTTCAATCAATAAATAACGAAGGAAATAATTTCTTTAAGAACCTGTTTAAAGCAAAGATTTCCTTTGATTTTTAACAATTTTTGGCGAATTTTCAGCTTCTAGAGAAAATATTTAAACATTTTTTAAAACTTGCATAACTTTGCAAAGAAACATTTAAAAAAAAACTTTAATACTTTGAAAATTTGAGCCCCCATCCCTTTCTCATTTCTACAGCAGCTTTATTCCCATGCGCACAAGTGTATTCAGAAAGCACAAATATTAAATATATTATATTGTACAGGGTACCCCCAAAACGGTGGTAACACTTTAATTATTTATCCATTAGATATAAGTGGGCAATGCAACATGAAAAAATGTTTAAAATAAGGTACGAAAAAAAAAAAATAGATAACATTAACAAAAAATTCTTCTCGTTAACTTTTGAAAAGTGATACTTTATAAATTAGTATTCGATCTCCGTATAAAAGAAGTAAAAATCTGTCCCATACACTGAGGTGATTTACAAAATTTGAGAAATATATCCTAAAAAGTGTCAGAGATATAGGGATAAATATAGGCTGGCTTAAACTACTTTTCAATGGCTCTCGAAGGGGAAAAAAATCGCATGAGATGATCGTATCTAAGGGGTGGTTCAGAAATTACCAAAGAACTTTATTCATTTTAGCATTAAACAGTTTACATTCATGTTCATGTATAGTTTATACGGTCATGTTTTTTAATACATCTCTGAGAAGCCCCGTGATGAAAGTCTGAAATTTTGTTGTTCATCTCATAAGTGTAGGGGGCACTTTTTACTGATTGAGATTTTTTGAACGGGAGTCGTATACAAATTTATAAAGTTTAACTTTGTGGTTAGTAGATTCACGCAGTAATGAGACTTAAGTGACGAAACAAAGATTTAATGAACACAACTTACATTAACATAAAAAAGTCATCAATATACATGCTACTTAGCGCTAACCATTTTCAAATCTTATATGCACCGTTAATAAAAGCAGTTCTACTACACATTTAGATGAGAAAATCACGAGGAGAAAGCGTCACGTGATGTCCAAGGTAGCAGTGTTTATTCCTATAAGCTTTATTCCTACAAACTTTTTGAAAATTAACAAGAAAAAAATTTTTCCTCAATGTAGTCTTTCTCTACCTTATTTCGAAAAGTTTTTCAATTTACACAGCCCAAATATCTCTAAATAAGTATAAAATTAAAATGTGCAGCCACCTTTTTGGTACATCCGGTACAAACCTAAAAGTTTCACAATTCCTTTTTTTTTATTTTTACTTTCCGAACATGTACCATATAAGGAAAGTATTCTAATCATGAAAAAATTCGAATTCGAGATTTTGGTGTATTGACACGTTTAGAGGGCTTCTGAATTCATTTATGCTATTTTTACGAGATGTATGTATGTAGGTGTGTATGTGTGTGTGTGTATGTGTCTTTGTATGTGAGTGAACACGATAGCTCCTGAACGGGGCATGAGTTTGAGCTCAAATTGGGTATATATGTTATAAACCACCGTCGCAAGACCGGTATCGATTTTGGTGTGTATAGGACTTACAGTTTTTCTACAGGGCTACGACAAAGATTTCTTTTACATTATGGCCTATGGGGGAAAATTCTGGAAAGTGCGCTAGCGTTTAAACGGTACATTAGATGGAGCTCAAATTAGGTGTACATGTTATAAACAACCATCGTAAGACCGGTATCGATTGTGATGTGTATAGGACTTATAGTTTTTCTACAGGGATACGCCAAAAATTCCTTTTACATTATAGCCTATGGGGAGAAATTCTTAGAAGTGCGCTAGCGTTTAAACGATACATTCGATTGAGCTTCATTTTGGTATATATATTTGAATGATTCATCGATTAAAATTTATTGAAATGCTTGGTCATGATATTAATCGTAAGTGTTCGGAAAGTCGAGTGGAGTCACTCCAGATTTTTTTTTTTAATTCATAAGCTACCAAAAATATTTCTAGTTACGTATCTAACCAATCACGTAAAGCATTAAAATTTATCGACTTAGTGACACTAGAAAAAAAGTTTCGCTACTACGTAATATCTACCAAACCTCCCAGATAATTCTTGCCACGTTCGTTTTATCTTCCCTATATAAAAGAAAATTAATCCCGCATAAGGTCGGGAGGTTTTCATCTAATGAAATTGCTCCCAAGTTCGTTAATAAAATGTAATGGATAACTGCATTATAGTACTGCCCCAGTACTTTCTTTTATTTCTCAATAAAAAGAAAGTTGCAAAGATAATCAGCGATGACATGAACCATTTATGCTGCTATCCGTTGTCTAATCTTCTTTCAGAGGTTTTTTTTTCCCTCTCTTAATTTGCATCATGCAATAAGATTTCCAATTATTTTTTTTAATAATGTAAAGTAAACAATACGCATTTTTGAAAAAATACAGCAAACTAAAAAGCGATTCAAGTATTGAATGACCCAGTATTTGTACTTATCGTACTGTTTGAGAACGACAGCATATATTGCTCAATATTTTAATAGTAAAATATATGTATAGAAACCCGCTGCAGGTTATGTAACAGGAAATTAGAAAATTTAGTTACTATTTTAGTGACATAAGTAAAACATCTATATCATACGAATATTAAAATTTCTCAGAATAATATAAAAAGATAAAGTCGAAATTCTAGTGGTAATTTTTTTCATTCTTTTCTTTTATACACACGCACATATACCTCTGTTTAAGTTTCCTATAAAATATAATTTTATGTAAAGCGAAATACTTCAATGTTTCCCTTTTCAGTCCAAATAAAGCAAGGTTTCTCAGTTTATTATTAAAATAATTAATTTACAGTATATAGACATTAATTAGATATTTTTAAAAGTGTATTTTGAAGGCAATATATACTGCAAGTTCTTCTGTGGTTAAAGAATGTTGAATTTATTTTTTTTATATGTTGGATTAAATTAATAGGACGAGAATATGTAAATGTAATAGTTTATTAAAAATTATCAATATTTGATAAAAAGTGCAATTGACATTTTCAATTTTGTTGCATGTAAACAGATACCAATTCACTGTTAAAACTTCATTTAATAACAAAGCACCTGGCTAGCCAGCCATGCTCAGTATAAATTCCTTAAGTCTAAAATAATGGGTACGTAAGTGCCTTGACACGGATCAATAATCTTCATGATTGCCAAAGATTTACATCACTGCCGGATCACTCATTTATTATCAGGTAAGCTTTGGTCGGCATTCAATGTTACAATGGCATATACTTTGTTCTGAAGAGGAATGCTAAATATTCGTTGGTCGGTGCCATCAGGGTTGAGCAAAAAGTAGTTTAACGTAAGGTGCCTCCTTTCCTTCTGTCGCAGAGAGTGCATCAGCGAGGGTGTCGGCGAAAATCTTTGCTTATACAGGGGGGATTGTTCATGCATTCACTAACAGCGTCTTGATTACTTCCGAATTATATCTATCCGTATTGAGGACGTTCATATTCAGCATGAGGAATTTGAGTTGGTTGAACTGTCAAATGAATGAGTTTATAAAAAAAAATTGATCAAGTCTGTTATACAATGTTCACAGCGTAGCTGTACACACCGCAATCGTTAATAGTTTCACTCGTTATATGCTGCGAACAAAGCCATTGCAAAGTATGCATTCAAATTTCGAATTCTTTTGTGAAATTCTTCACTGTTCAAAATATATCTGTAAATTAACGGGAAAGAGACTGGCAGTAAATTTGCCAGAAAATGTCCGTTCTGTTTATTATTTTTCCGTTTCCTGGACTTGAAACTTTCCGTTTTACAAAAACTGCGAAATAAAATAAGTCGGCCATCGCTAGGATCGAACCCTGAGCCTTCATATCTCGAGACAATTGCTTTTAACCACTAGACACCACACGACTGGCTCTGGACTGGCCAAAGGGTTGAAGTAAAGGTTATTTTAGTTTCCTTTCGGGAGAGGAATTCGTGCGCTTCATGATTTAAAATTCGAGATAAAGTGTTGTCCAGTTATTATCAACATAGTCAAATTATTGGGTTAGCAAGAAATTAATTTCGATTTTCACAAATGTATGTAGTTAGTAAAAACATTTACCCTTTAGCTATTGGTCATATCGGTTTAGATTTCCATACAGATTGCTGCAAACACTGAAAATCGGGAAAGAAATACATTGGCTGCTAAAAATATAAAAAAAAATACACCTTGATTTTTCGTTCTCAGTTTGCAGTAATATTAATAATAATCACTTAAATTATTTTCTAGCCAGTCCTATACATTTATGAATGTTATTTGAAATACTCTTTTTATATGAAAGGAAATTCTTTTTTTTTTAAAGTAATTAATTATAGTTTAAATTTTAATGACTCATTATAGTTTAATTTTTAATGACTCATGAGAACGCGTTGGGTGTCAATGTTTTTATCCATCTAAAATGTCCAACGAAAATCCATTTCTCAAAACTACTTACAAAACTTACAAACTAAACCAAAAACGGAAATTGACCGTTTTCACAAGAAATTTCCGAAAATTGCAATCATTTTTCTTTGTTTAACGGAAAATTAACAATTGTTGGGGAAAGCGGACATTTTCCTGGAAATTAAGGCTGAAATTATCCTGAATTTTCAGATTATTTTTAAAAGTGTTTGGAATGTGGGTGGCATCGAAGAAACAGCCACACCCATTCATTAGGAAATTCGGAATGACCTCTACATCAATCTTACAGTCCCCAAAATAATTTCTGTAAATTTGAGTGTTTACTCTTTCTTCAGGAAATGGCAAAGCTCCTCGGTGAATGCAAGCCGTGTTAAAACGTCGTAAACTAGGATAGTAAGTATTCACATTTGTGGCAGCTCTGTAGATACTTGGACTATTTACCCGAAGTATTTGTCGACGTCTAGCTGTTCTATGCCGTTTTCCTTCCAAATACTGATCCTCTGTTTCATCTGCTTGTGCTTGAGCTGCACGTTCACGCATTTGGGCCAAGTGCTACTGCCGGTGATCATATATGTTTCCACAGCTCGTTTTTCAGCTAAACTGCCATGCATTTACGTCTTTGTATTGTAATGCATCTAGGATAATTCTTAACGATTGAAATTGGAAATTTCTCTATAGCGCTTCAATTTAAACATTAAATACTTTTCCCAATTCAAAGAAAACACATCTTACATAAACGGATTCTATAAACGTAAATTCAATCTTCTTGCATAAATATAGATGCTGTAAAAGCATAATCTTACATAAATAGGCTTTAAACATAATTTTCTTTGATAAACTCACGGTTAAGAAAAGAAAAAGTGTAAAGCAATTAAAATTATCAGAATAAAAGCACACCTCGAAATGGTAAAATAAACCACAGAACAGATAAAAAATATTCTTTTACAAATTACTTTATAATAACTTTAAAAACTACTTAAACGCTAGCAATAATAGAACAAACGGATGGACTGGGGGGGAAAAAGTTCCTCGAAGAATGAAACCTCGAATGAATCCACATGTATGATTCCTAATGACAACAACACATGAACCTCGAATGAATCAAAAATGCATCATATCCTATAGTTAGGCCTATCCCTGACCCCTGTCACAATTCCGCTTCAGCCACCCCCAAACAAAAACTTTTACAGACATTAATCCAAACAGATTAAAAAGTTTTTGCCGAAAAACGTAAAATTCGCAGCGTTGGTGTGATCGGCATGAGAATGCTCATAATTATGTAAAAAAAAAAATCTGCGACGGTTTAAAATCTGAAAATCCACCCGTTTCCTGATTTTTAAGCAATGTTTCGCTATTTTCAGCTCCATTTTATTTCCGAGAGTAAAAAGAAAAAAAAACTTATCATTTGCGTGTCAAAATTAGGTGTTGCAAATGACACTGACGTCATACTGAAGTCACGGTTGTGAGGCTTTGAAGGGAAAATTACGATTCCAATTCGCTTAAAATAGTTCGTTTAAATTACCCAGTTTAACATTTTTTCAGAAATAAAATGGTTTTCTAAGCATTAAGCTTTGATAAGGGGGGATGTTCTTACCAAACGAAATGTTTCGAATGCGATAAGTTTCTGCAGAGTTTGCAATTCCGATATCGGTACATAATAAAAATTTAATATGGAGTTCTTTATTTTCAGTAGGTAAAGTTTAAATATTTGGAGCGTCTTGCGCCCGTTGTAGTTGTCTCCACTACGGGCTTTATCCTCTATAATTTAATAATACTACACAACGCAATCTAATCCACAGCTAAATTAGAATTGAAAAAAAAAATCCGTAACACTTTCATATTTAAAAACCGTACTAAAGTGCTATATATTAAAAGCGTATCATAATCCATGCGTCATCCCTGTTTTTCTTAATTTTTCCGTTAAGTTGGAATGTGTATCATTATTTATGAGTGTGCCAAATTTTTCACCCTTGTTCCATAAAACTTGCCTTTGAATTCGAAATCTATCTTAAAATCTACTAAAACTCTTTTACAATGTTGGCCAAGCATATTCAAATTATACTTCACCATTTTAAATACCGTTTGGAATATGCATCATAATCCATGAGTGTGCCGTGTTTGTCTTCCGATTTCAGATTAATTCAATTTTTTAAATTGTATTCTTTCAAAACAACACTGCTGTTGCCATAGAGATATGAATACAAAGAGATGGCAGTAGCTATCTTCAACATTTTACGAAATAAAGTAATTGTATTGGTGTAAGCATGGCGGAACATTTTAATTGGTTTCTTTTTAAATAGTAACAGTTGAAAGATGCACGATTTTACGGATTAAAAAGTAAAAGATGCAAAATTATATGCTACAATAGTTTGAAATGCAAAATCTCAGTATTCTATATAGTTAAGTTTTACTGTTATGCCAAATACGTAATTATTTTTGGTGCCCACTGTCGCGAATTTACTTCTTTAAAATTGGAACTGTCACCAGCCAATGAATAACAGTCCTATTGCAATGTGCACGAAATTTCGGCTTCACTATCAGATAATGATCAGTGTCGTCTCCTTGTATTCATCTTCTATGGTTGTTGTTAGGCCCCGACTGGCTGTCTTGGGGGCCCTCGGCTAGAGATTTAAAAGGGGCCTCTTCAGAAGTCGATTTGGGAGCCCGGACTGGCCGTCTTGGGGGCCCTCGTCTAGAGATTTAAAAGGGGCCTCTTCAGAAGTCGATTTGGGAGCCCGGACTGGCTGTCTTGGGGGCCCTCGGCTAGAGATTTAAAAGGTGCCTCTTCAGAAGTCGATTTGGGAGCCCTGGGAAAAAGCTTCAATGAGGGCCCCGTCTTTCGAAAATTATTTCACAATTTTTACAAATTTTTAAAGAACAATTTGGGGGCCCAGGCGCTTGCCCCGAATGCCCTCCTGGAAATCAGGCCCTGCCTCTTTGTGAGGAATTTGGAGAGAATAGAGTATTAGAATATGTAATATTTGAAAATTAAGCTTACGCACCTAAAAATCAAATTCAACTATTTTAGAGATTTGGGGGGGCCCTGACTTTTCGGGCGCCCCCTTGCGTCACCGGGTTTCTGGGATCCTCCGCTGCGTCAATGCGTAAGATTGCTGGAAAATATAATAAGAGTAATTTGATTATTTAAAGTTGTATATCCACTTTTGAATGCCTCACCGGGGCCCCCTTGCAGCCGGGGACCCTCGGCGATCGCCGACCATCCGACCTGCCAGTCCAGGCCTGGTTGTTGTGAATGTTGAATCTTCCTTTCCTATACACTTTTCGTGATTTCGGAATGGCAACCGGGAATTTTTTTTTTTTTTTTTTTGGATTCGCTATTTTTCAGGACGGCAGTTTTAAATAAAAAGAACTTTTTTTTCACGGAGATAAAATTAGCTTCGTGTTTTTTTTTTTTATTCCACAACAAGTTATCTAGCTGAAATGTGTAATATATATAGCGATTAAAATGTTTATTTGTCTGTGTGTTGGAAATCAAGTTCCAATTATTTCGTTTCTTTGCGAAATTAATTTTTACTATAAACATCGCTGACGTCTATTTTTTTAATACTCCCCAATTATTTATTTAAGTGTTCATTTTACGAAGATCACGTCAACTGTTTCCCAAACGATCAATATAGGGCGCTACCGTCAGAATTTAAAATTTTTCATTTTGAGCGTTTTAGTGTTTTTTCAGTCACGTGACCTACTTCAATCGTTTCAGGGCCATTATTTGTTTACTTCTGTGATTCAAGAAAGAGTGCATTTTTATGCGTCTTCATCTATAGAGTTAGGAAGTGATGTTTCGTTTAGTGCAAGAAATTATCCATATCTTGCATGTTGACGATCGTCATTTTTTTTTCCCCTTCAATAAAGAGTTTACTTTCTGCCTATGTATGCTAAGTGAATGTGTAAAAAAAAAAAAGTAAAATACGTAAACAGGGGAAAATTCTGTGTTCGACCCATTCCTCAAATATGTTCTTTCATCGATCACATGGGCCGCAATTTTTAATTCTCTACGGCTCTGCTTCTGGATTTATTTTACAAACATGCTTTCCCATGATTATCACAATCTATATAAATAAAATTAGACTTTTGTCTGTACTTGGAATTCAAAAATTTTGCGATTTCTATCCGTTTCAAGCACCCGGGAATCCGATGCGACCCTCAAAAAAAAGTTTGTCTGTCTGTCATTCTGTCGTTCTGTCCGTGACGCTTTTTCTGTTTAAGCATCACGTAAAAACGGCTGAAGCGAATGGTATGAAATTGGTCATAATAGGTGTTCACTCAACTTAAAACATAGGCGTCGAATTTAAAAAAAAATATTGATTAGATTTTCAGATTTTGCGAAAATCGTTTCAAACTGCGTAAATTTGTGTTCAAGCATCACGTAAAAATGACTGAAGCGAATGATACGAAATTGGGTGTCATGATAGGTGGTCACTCAACTTAAAACATAGGCGTCCAATTTTAAAAAAATCTTGATTGGATTTTGAGATTTTGCGAAAATCTTGTCAAACTGCGTAAATTTGTGTTCGAGCATCACGTAAAAACGACTGAAGCGAATGATATGAAATTGGGTGTCATGATAGGTGGTCACTCAACTTAAAACATAGGCGTCAAATTTTTAAAAATTTTCATTAGATTTTCAGATTTTGCGAAAATCGTTTCAAACTGCGTAAATTTGTGTTCGCACATCACGTAATAACTGCAAAGGTGAAAAAATGATATTTGGTGAAATGATAGGTGGTCACTCACCTTAAACCATAAGCATCTAATTTTAAAAAATCGATCCGATTTCGAGATTTTGCGAAAATCGTTTAAAACTGAGTGAATCTTTGTTCCCGCATTACGTAATAACGACTAAAGCAAATGATATGAAATTTGGTCACATGATAGATGGTTGCTCAACATAAACTATAGGTATCCGATTGATCCGATGATTTAAACATTTTCATTGGATTTTGAGATTTTATGAAAATTCTCTCAAAATACGTTTATATTTCTTCAAACATCACGTAATAACAACGAATACGAATGATACGAAATTTGGTGATAAGATAGGTAGTTGCTAATTTTAATTTATAGGCGTTGAATTTTTAAAATATTTTGATTACATTTGGAGATTTTGCGAAAATCGTTTTAAAATGCTGAAATTTTGTTCCAGCATCACGAAATAAAGACTGCAGGGAATGAAACGAAATTGGGTGACAGGATAGGTTGTCACTCAACTTAAATTCTAGGCTTCCAATTTTTCAAAGACGTTGATTAGATTTTGAGATTTTGCGAAAATTATTTCTATATTCGTAAATATTCGTTCCCGCATCCCATAATTACGACTAAAGCCAATGAAATGGTATTACTTAGTGACTCTCTTAACCTGTAATATTTTAACAATACATAAAAATTATAACTTTGCTTTCTTTCCTTTGGCAACATACTACATGCATTCCGTGTACTCCTACAATCCTGACGGAAGTTCTTGCTTTTTGGATATTTGCATTCACTAACCCGTCAAGGACGGGTACTTCAGCTAGTTATATATAAATAACCAATGAAATTGTCTTCAGTATACGGTGCTATTCTTTTTATAACCCCACGATGTTATTTTTATAGTTAATTCAAACATGCGAAAAGTGATTTTCATTTAAAAGCCTTTCATTATTCCCTTTCAACATTTTAAGCGTCATAAGTGCATTTACCATAATAAACTTTCAATGAAACTCTTGACGAAATTTTAATTACATTCTCAGAGTTTTATCATAATATCATGATACTTTGGATCACTAGCCAATGAAGTATAGGCTATACATCAACACAGACAAACGTTATTGACATTTATTGGTTTGATTTGTCAATCAACTTCAATGTACCGAGAGGCAATTCAAAGTGATTCATTTTGTTCATAATGCGTGTTTAAAGTTTTACAAAAAACTACAGTAAAATTTATCTTTTAAAATGAATGATCAAGAATGGATAAGTATGCTATACTTCAATCACTTCAATTTCTAATAAAATTGCTATCTATGAGATTCAGAGTTTTAATGCATTTAATCTGCTTTTATATTTGAAAATAATAATACAAGGATTATAAAAGCATACAGTTATTGGTAAATCGATAATTATTTCATTTTCATTACTTTGTTCCAAAGCGTTAAGACGCACGACAGCAGTTCAAAAATGCAAACGGTATTTGTGCTAGAAAAAGAGTTACAATTTGAGTAGGCTTAGATTGGTTGTTTATATAAATACTAATAGGCACACACATTAGCACACATACAATTTTAACATGCTTTCTCAAAAATGTCTAATTTACGGTCAATTCTTCCTTCCTCCCTTAATTTATTATGAGCCGTTCCTTTTCATAGTGGTTCAAATCAGTTTTTAATTGACTTCAAAGAGAAGATAGTTATCAATTTCTCCGAACCTTTTTATTTATTTATTTTTTTATGTATGTTCAGATTTAATTTTTAGTTTCCGCACATGTACCCTGTAAGGAAAGTATTGTAATCATGAAAAAATTCGACTTCGAGTTTTGGGTGTATTGACACGTTTTGAGGTCTTCTGAATTCATGGATGCTATTTTTACAAGATGTATGTATGTATGTATGTATGTGTGTGTGTATGTGAGTGAACACGATAGCTCCTAAGCGGGACACTCGATTGAGCTCCAATTGGGTATACAGTGAAACCTGTTTTTAAAGACCCCCACTGGGACCAAGAAAATGTGGTCTTTAAGGAGGGTCGTCTTTAAATTCAGGTAATACGATACATTGACAAAATTTAAAGCGTACTTAATTTTATCGATAGAATTGGAATTTATTTGATAATTACCCGATTATCACTGAAAAGGCTTTTATATAGATATAATACAATAAAAAGCATCTATGTATTTACTTTTTTATAAAATTTAGAGAAAAACAGTGAGATTTATATAGTTTTTAATAAATGAAATTAGAATATGTTTAAACTTAAAAAAAATTAATAAAATTTTGCTTTACATGGTAGATACTTTATTATTTTTTTAAATATGATGTAATAACAGATTTTTTAACAGCTACATTTTGGGGCAATTTGTTTAATCACTTCTCTACACATGCCTGTTGCTTAAATAGTTCATCATCCCCCATCTGCACGGAATAATTAAGCAAGGTGTTAAAACCTCCTTTTGCTTCATTGAAAGTGATTGCAGTTTTTTGTGATGTGGTCTTCATCAGAATATGATGATATATTTTCACTGCAAAGAGTTTGTTCATTCTTATTTTCAGATTCCGTCACTGACGTACTAAATTGTTCATGAATAGGGTATTCTTCAGTGACACTACACAAAAAGTTGTAATCACAACTAAATAATTCAGGGGCTAAATTATCATAATTACGGGGATTATTTTCTGCGATGGAATTATTGAAATCATTATCCCTCTCATCTTCGGGGCATACAGTGAACGATTCACTGAAATGTCTAAATGCATAAAATTCTATTTTCAATAAATATCCTCCAAGAAGCAGTAACACAAGTAACTGCGTGCATGCCGCTATTGCGTTCAGTGACTCCATGGATTATTGAGTGACTGGAAGCTGTGTTACAACTCAACTAAACAAGTGTCAACTTTCGTTTTCATCATACCGCGCGATTGCTGATCATCCGAACAACGAACTTACTCAAATAGAGGAAAATAAGAATTTTTTTAAGAATTCGCGGTCGTTAAAATAGGATTTTAAATAAATTTGTTTCTTATACATAGCGGTCGTTGCATATTTATACTTTGCATTTTACTTTCTGAACATGTACCATGTAAGTAAAGTATTGTAATCATGAAAAAATTCAACTTCGAGATTTTGGTATATTGAGGTCTTCTGAATTCATTTATGCTATTTTTACGAGATGTGTGTGTGTGTGTGTATGTGAGTGAACATGATAGCTCCTAAACGGATTGAACTCAAATTGGGTATATATGTTATAAACCACCGTCGTAAGACCGGTTTCGGTTTTGATGTGTATAGGACTCATAGTTTTTCTACAGAGCTACGATAAAGATTTCTTTTACATTATGGCCTATGGGGGGAAATTCTTGAAAGTGGGCTAACTTTTAAACGGTACATTCGATTGAGTTCAAATTGGGTATATATGTTATAAACCACCGTCGCAAGACCGCTATTGATTTTGAAGTGTATAGGACTTACAGTTTTTCTACAGGGCTACGACAAAGATTGCTTTTACATTATGGCCTATGGAGCGAAATTCTTGAAAGTGCGCTAGCGTTTAAACGGCGCATTCTATTGAGCTTCAATTTGGCTTGAATGATTCATCGATTAAAATTTATTTAAATGCTTGGTAATGATCTTAAATGTAATTGTTCGGAAAGTCAAGTGGAGTCACTCCAGATTTTTTATCACGTGGACAGATTTAGATAATCCCGCTTCGTATTCAAAAGCGATTGAATCGAAAAAAAAAGGGGGGGGGGTTCAAGATATTGCCTAAAAGGTTGTCATTATCCGTGTTCTTAGTGGTATGCCGAAAGTTGCAAAGATTGACCACTTAAGGAATTACCGCCAAGTTTGGGATAAAAAAAATAATTTCGCAAAGCTGAACCCAGCTTGACGATATCTTCTACATTTGATTGCCAAACCCTACTGTTTTACAATAGAAAGCTGAATAATTGTTCGGGGAAACAATTTGTGGCTTTTTCTTAAATACATCATAATTGTTCAGTATATGGATGTATTTATGGGTTTGTATCCCAATTATTTAAAAAATCTGATGTGTCCAACACATGACTTCCTTGCACGTCCATTAGATCAAAAATATTTTCGACGCACTTCCTCTAAACTTATTTGTTTGAAAGAGATAAAATATCAATAATAGTAAGGTTTAGCGATTTCTAGACAAATATTTCGATATCGCCAAGCTGAGTTCAATTTGAAATATTTCCTTCTGACACTTTATTTGGCGATATTTCACCAAAAGCCGACAAACTTGAGATAGTCTGCGAGATTTTGGGGATAGCCAAAGTAGTCATTGACCACAGACTTTCAATGAATTGAATGCATCCATACACCTCAATGTATTTAAAGTCATTTGGCTCACCCTGTAAATAAATTCTTAGTCGATTGCTGTCAAAAAAGATATGGAAAACAGTTATATATTACAATAGTTCTAAATACAAAAGTTCAAAACTCTACGGGTTAAAGTTTTAGTGTTATACAAAATACGAAATAATTTTTGGCGCCAATTTGCGATATTCGGCGAAACTCGTCAATGTCGACGAAATTTTGGCGAGATTTTAAGCATGAACCAAACAATGACAGATTATCGCCAAATTTGGCGATATTTCGCCAAAACTCGCCAAGAACGATGACAAATGGCGATACTTTGGGCATGGACCAAATGACTGACTATCACCAAATTTGGCGATATTTCGCCAAAACTCGCCAAGGTCGAGGACAGACGGCGAGTTTTTGGGCATGTACCAAACAATGACTGTCTACAGTTGTATTATATTGAAGATGTCCATAGACATTAAAGTACTAAAATTCTTTTCGGTGGTCCTGTATATGAACTCTCCAGTAGATTGGAACCAAAAATCGAGATACACAACTAGATGTTACAACATTCTTATATATGAAATGTCATAATAGTTTTTGAGATTTGAGAGTTAAATATGCACACACGTACACCAAAAGTCGCCAAGCTTGGCGACTTTTGGCATAGTTCTTGAGGGAGGCACGTGACCGTGGTCGGACCATTACCTAACTTATGTGGTAGGACGGTATTGTGCTTGAAATGGATGAATGCCCCTAAAATTGCCATTGACCATAATGTATTGGAAATCTTTTGAGTGTTCCTGTAGCAGAACTACAAATGATAAAGACACTTTTTTTAATGGAGAAATTCATTTTCCAACTCTTTACAGCATACATCACTTCTGAGTCGTTTGAAATAGCCCAATACCTCTAAAAAACGCTTTGATGAATTTCGGCCCATAGAGCGTAATGTATTTCGAATCTTTTGGGCGGTTCTGTCGATAAACTATGCAGTCGAATGGAATCGAAAGGGGAGGTGCACAACTAGATGTTACAGCAATCCTAAATATAAAGTTTCAACATTCTACGCCTAATAGTTTTTGAGATATGCGAGTTTAATGAGTTTCGGCCCATTGAGCGTAATGTATTTCGAATGTTTTGGGCAGTCCTGTAGATAAACTATCTATTCGATTGCCACGAAAAGGGGAGGTGCACAACTAGATCATAGAACAATCCTAAATATCAAATCTCAACATTCTACGACCAATAGTTTTTGAGATATGCGAGTTACATACATACGTACGTACGTACGTACAGACGGCATGGAAAAACTGGCCACAGCAGACTCGCCGTTGGTCAAAATGAGTTGCAGACGCGTTAATAGGATCGTGCATGTTAGCCTACGATAGGATGCATCGAAAAAAATTTTTAAATTAAATTTAGAGGTAGTCAAAATCGGTTTTTTTGTCGAAATTTGGCCCCCAAAATTTTTCGGGATCACATTACTTCCTTATATTACGTACAAGGAAGTAAAAAGACTGAAATATGTTAATATGCTCATCAACTATAATAATAACTCTGAAGAACTTTTTCGGGGGAACTACTGACAGAAAAGAAAAAAAAAAACTCTGATTGCATTCATTGTTATCATTAACGAAATTTTTGGTTTGGTTTGGTTTGTGGGATTGGATTTACTTTCAACGAAATCTGTTCAAATAACGCTCAATAGTTCTCATAGAATAAATTTGAATCTTGAAAATACAGTACCAAAAAACGATATCGCATACATTTTGATAGAAATGATAATGAAAGGTAACATTTTTAATAATTAAAAATGTTTGCATTTATTAAAAAGAAACTCAGTTTTTATTGATTAAATAAAATTTTCGTTAGTTATTTTCATTTAAAATTTCCCCATCAATATGAAGTGATAATATAGATCAAATAAATCCCCCCCCCCTCTCCTCTCCCAAATCCTTTGAATGAGACTATCATAATTGCAATAAACGATTAGTTATTGCCTATACTATAATTGGCAAACTACGAGGGCCGTCCAAAGTAAGTTTCCCACGGTCGATAAAAAAAAAAAAATCTGATGTGTCCAACACATGACTTCCTTGCACGTCTATTAAATCAAAAATGTTTTTTACGCACTTCCTCTAAACTTATTTGTTTGAAAGATATAAAATATCAATAATAGTAAGATATAGCGATTTCTAGCCAAACATTTCGATATCGCCAAGCTGAGTTCAATTTGAAAGATTTCTTTCTGACACTTTATTTGGCGATATTTCACCAAAAGCCGACAAACTTGAAATAGTTTGCGAGATTTTGGGGATAGCCAAAGTAGTCATTGACCACAGACTTTCAATGAATTGAATGCATCCATACACCTTAATGTATTTAAAGTCATTTGGCTCACCCTGTAAATAAATTCCCAGTCGATTGCTGTCAAAAAAGATATTAAAAACCGTTAGATATTATAATATAGTTCTAAATACAAAAGTTCAAAATTCTACGGGTTAAAGTTTTAGAGTTATACAAAATACGAAATAATTTTTGGCTCCAAATTTGGCGATATTTCGGCGAAACTCGTCAATATCGACGACATTTGGCGAGATATTAAGCATGGACCAACAATGACAGATTATCGCCAAATTTGGCGATATTTCGCCAAAACTCGCCAAGAACGATGACAAATGGCGATACATTGGGCATGGACCAAATGACTGACTATCGCCAAATTTGGCGACATTTCGGCAAAACTCGCCAAGATCGAGGACAGACGGCGAGATTTTGGGCATGTACCAAACAATGACTATCTACAATTGTATTATATTGAAGATGTCCATAGACATTAAAGTACTGAAATTCTTTTCGGTGGTTCTGTAAATAAACTCTCCAGTAGATTTTAACCAAAAATCGAGATGCACAACTAGATGTTACAACAATCTTATATATGAAATTTCATAATAGTTTTTGAGATTTGAGAGTTAAATATGCACACACGTACCCAAAAAAGTCGCCAAGCTTGGCGACTTTTGGCATAGTTCTTGAGGCACGTGACCGTGGTCGGACCATTACCTAACTTATGTGGTAGGACGGTATTGTGCTTGAAATGGATGAATCTCCTAAAATTGCCATTGACCGTAATGTATTGGAAATCTTTTGAGTGTTCCTGTAGCAGAACTGTAAATGATAAAGACACTTTTTTTAATGGAGAAATTCATTTTCTAACTCTTTACAGCATATATCACTTCTGAGTCGTTTGAAATAGCCCAATACCTCTAAAAAACGCTTTGATGAATTTCGGCCCATAGAGCGTAATGTATTTCGAATCTTTTAGGCGGTTCTGTAGATAAACTATCCAGTCGAATGGAACCAAAAGGGGAGGTGCACAACTAGATGTTACAACAATCCTAAATATAAAGTTTCAACATTCTACATCCATAGTTTTTGAGATATGCGAGTTTAACGAATTTCGGCCCATTGAGCGTAATGTATTTCGAATGTTTTGGGCGGTGCTGTAGATAAACTATCCAATCGAATGGAACCAAAAGGGGAGGTGCACAACTAGATGTTACAACTATCCAAAATATGAAGTTTCGACATTCTACGCCTAATAGTTTTTGAGATATGCGAGTTTAATGAATTTCGGCCCATAGAGCGTAATGTATTTCGAATCTTTTGTGCGGTCCTGTACATAAACTATCCATTCGATTGCCACCAAAAGGGGAGGTGCACAACTAGATCATAGAACAATCCTAAATATCAAATCTCAACATTCTACGACCCATAGTTTTTGAGATATGCGAGTTACATACATACGTACGTACGTACAGACGGCATGGAAAAACTGACCACAATAAACTCGCCGCTGGTCAAAATGAGTTGCAGACGCGTTAATATGATCGTGCATGCTAGCCTACGATGAGATGCATCGAAAAAATTCTTAAAATTAAATTTAGAGGTAGTCAAAATCGGATTTTTTGTCGAAATTTGGACCCCAAAATTTTTCGGGATCACATTACTTCCTTATACTACGTACAAGGAAGTAAAAACAATATTATTCCCCGAGAAATTTCATTGCAAAAGATACAGCAATATTTCAGCTACTTTTCAACATACGAATAACCTGAAGTGCAACACTTGTCTCACAGTGAGATAAGTTTTAGTAGTGTAGTGTCGTTGAAATCTGTCGCCTGAGAAAGGAGCCCGAGTATCACAGTTGTTTGCAGTCTTCGTCAAAGGAAGAGTGATGCCCAGACAGGAATATCATCAGGTGCAAGTCACGGAAAGCAAGATCGATATTTTAGGGTGGTACTGTGTGTAAAGTAAAGAAATTACTGTCTGGGCATCACTTTTCGCTGTCGAAGACTGCAGACAACTGCGATACTCTTGCTCCTTTCTCAGGCTTCAGACTTCTGGGACACTGGATTTACCAAAACTTATCCCGTGGTATGGCAAGTCTTGCACTTCAGGTTATTCTTATGTTGAGATGTAGCTGAAATATTGCTGTATCTTTCGCAATAAATTTTCCCAGGTAATAATATTTTGGTCCTTTAATGGTCGTCGTAAACTTACTTTCTGGACGACCCTCGTACAATGAATATCAGATACGATGTTTTAGAAATACGGCAAATGGTTAAAAACAATTAAAATTTCAAAACTTTAAAACTAAATGCTCAGGAGTCAAACACTGAACGATTTCATATATTTGTTCCCTCTCTTTCTATTTCTATTTTCCAAAAGGCAGATATTCTGCGCTATGATATTTTAGTCCGAAAAAAATCACCTTCTTTTGCCCCACTCTAATATACTCACTTCATACTTTCATAAAATGTTAGTCAAAACCAAATACACACTTCAAACTAATGGTTTTCAATTTGAATAAAAATTAATCGGCAAACAAGTACAATAAGAAATGACAAAATCGAAAATATTTAAAACTTTATTACAGCGTACATATGGAAATACTTAAAAGTCACTAAGTGCGGTAATTTAATTCCAGAAATTTTTCCTTTCACGTGACTAATTACGCTTTAGAGAATTTTAGAAAATCTGCATTTAATGAGACCGTTTTCACCGAGCTTTCATTTAAATAATTTTGAATTTTTGCATTTGCAGAATATGTTCGAATATTATTTTCCTCGAAAGGTATCCCATGAAAGTAGGAGATGAAAACCGAAATGAACTTTTTTTAGAAAATAAACTCTGAAATCAAATTACGGCAGAAGGAAATTTTGATGTGTTTTTAATTGTGTGTTATGCGTATAATATGTTTAAGAATTTGCTAATTTACCTCAATTTTAAGTTTTAAAGAACACTCATTATTTTACAAATCATTGCCGTTTACTGATATTTGTACATATTTAGGTATAACATATACATCCATTTTCATAGAAATTGCTGATTTTTTTTTTTTTTTAACATTTTTGAATCCAATAGCAAATAAAAGCTATCGGAGTGTATGTTAAAGAGTACTTGTTTATTCATCGCAATTTAAAAAAGCATTTGCGTATGATTTATATAAATCATAATTGTTTGTTGAATACGTAAATGTTTAGATTTAACATACAGCAATCTTCATGGAAATTACAAAACGTCTTTTAATATTAGTTTTTGAATCTAGAACAGATGAAATTGATTAAGTCTCGAGGATCAATTTTATGCAAACTTAAGTATTTTCTGTTCTTTTCTGAAAAATTGGTTCATAGTTAAAAATACATAATATTTAAGCACACATATAGAGACAAGGCTTTTATGACGTTTCAAATGACACAAAAGGGCCCATTGTTCCTCAGAAGCAAAATCACATACATATTGTTACGAATTATCCACAATGCATGTATGTTTTGTTAAAATAGTCGAATCAGCCCGAAAAGCGAATGGCACTTTATTCGAAAAATCGAAACACTTATATCTCCCAAAAATACAGAATTTAGTTACCCAGGCAACAGCAAATCCTTCACTAACGCAGCAATAACGCTATTCAAGTCGCAATGCCAATCGTATCGCTTTGCTTTCAATATCCGCAGTCTATCACACACACTATCTGGACAGTGACTCCTTAATTTATAGATTTCCAAGCCGCACTTGACATCACATTTCTACATTTTTCCAGTAATTTCTTTCCCAATTGGGATACAGCCAAGATTCCACTCGTTTCGAGAACTTTCTTTTTTTCACGAAAGTCGCTAAGTGTGTCGCAAAGTCGCCAAAACGGCCGCCAAGATTCAGGGGGTCACATACTCATTTCATTTGCCCGTACAACTGTCTTTCCCGCAACACACACATTAATGCAGGAAAATACCATTATCACTTTGAAACAATATACAAAGGTAGGGCGTTTATGATTAACCTTTAACCTATAAACAGGGTTCTGCAGCGAAAACTGGTGCACGGAATGAAACCAAATTTGGTTTATGAACTATACATGAGATGCGCTGAAGTAATTTAAAAAAAATAATTAGGTCAAAAACTGTCCACTAAGGGGCGCTTAGTATGGTAAAACAGAAAATTTAACAATGAAAATGGAAGCGTGACTGGAACTGGAAGCGTGAAATTCCAACATTTATTAAATAGTTTTTGAATATTTATAAAGTTTAGTGACCCCAATAGCACCGTGACCGAAATATGAAGTTACTGCGACATGCAAGACCGTCACGGGAATTCGCGAATGAGTCGCAAATAAGTCGCCTTGACTGTCCAATGTCCTTCAGAGGCAACGTCACAACGTGACGTCACCATGAAGTCACTATGACTTGTGCACGACACTGTGACTTCAATGCGACGTCCCAGCGCCGTCACATTCACAGCACTGTGACTTAAATGTTCCACTAATTTAAAACTGAAAAATATTTTTTTTTGAGAAATTCGCAAAATTACTTAAAATATACAAAATCCAAAATAAGTAGCAATAGCGTAAAGTCATAAAATTGAGTCGCAGGCTGGTTTCAAAAGTAGCCAAACTTGTGAAAAGTCGCAAGATCTGGCAAGAGCTCACAAACGATCCGTCACGTTGGCGTAACAAAAGAAGTCACAAGCTATTGTCCCTGGCAAGTCACACTGCGACTTCCAGTTGACGTCACTTATGGCCACCAGTGTGACTGTGACCTATGTGACGCACAGGGACGTCACGGCGACCTCACTGTGACATTTCGTGCTATTAGGGGATTTCTTGAGCTGAATGCCCATGTAAAGTGCCATTTTTTGAACTACTCTTTAAAAAAACTTCCTTCGGCGCATCTCATATACAGTCCATAGGGCGAAGTCTGTGGCCATCTGCTCATCCATTTCCGCTAAAAAATGTTGTTTACAGGGGAAGTTTCATTATAACCTGTAGAATTTTAGTTATGTATATGTATGTATATGTTGTGTTATGCATATGTGTTATGCATATGTGTTATGCATATGTGTTATGCATATGTGTTATGCATATGTGTTATGCATATGTGTTATGCATATGTGTTATGCATATGTGTTATGCATATGTGTTATGCATATGTGTTATGCATATGTGTTATGCATATGTGTTATGCATATGTGTTATGCATATGTGTTATGCATATGTGTTATGCATATGTTATGTATATGTGTTATGTATATGTTATGTATAATAAATGTAGAAAGTTAAATAGAAAATAAGAAACGGAAAGATCAGTCTTAACACTTCAGTTTTAAGTTTCTTGATTATGTGTAGGTTGGAGGTTAGAGTGCGAAAGAAGGACTGCCGATGTTGTCCTTTGTACCAACTGAAACGTATCTAGAGTTCTTTATTTAAACACACAAATATAATTTAAAATACGTTATTTTTTGTTGTACATATGTATTCCCCCAAAAGAGCCTCCTCCAAAGCATCTGAAAAATTACCGGGAAAATTTATCAGTGAGGTCTTTGGTAATAGAGTGAAGCTTCTACGAGCGACCACCTCCTCTAACGACCCCTTTAAGACACCGTCTTTCTATCCTGCCTATTTAATGTTAAAAGATAACCTCCAGCAGAGATCACATAACCCTCTATAAGCGGCAGGTCTCTGCTCCCTGTCCGAAAAATTTCCGTGCATTTTCCCGGAAGTGAAGTAACCAAAAACTTGCATTTCAAACCAGTCACTCTATGCTGTAAATCGACAGCAGGTGCAAGTACACATCACGTACACATCACGTACACTCTTGTAGGTTAGAGAAGGGACATGCCTAAGAAATGAGTGATTTTACTGTTGGAGCAGCACTTTTTATGGGATCGAAAAGGAAAATCCAAAAAAGCAAATAGATGATAGTATGGTAAATTCAGAATGCACGAAGATATCAGGATAAATACTTTTTTTGTCAGAAGTAAAAAATAAATTAGAGGGAAAAGTACTCCTGGAGAGAGAGAGAAAACAGAATGAAACAATCTGAAATTTCTAAATATTTTATTAAAATTTTAAAAATATGTTAGTATAATGTTTGTATACATATTTAGAAATTAGTATTCACAATTTCGCATCTAACAAAATAAACAATACTTTTTAGATCCCCCCTCCCTTGTACTGCTTAGAGCGACCACCTTTCTCAACGACCGATTTTTTGCGAAACGGAGTGTGGTCGCTTCCAAGAAGTTTCACTGTACTCAAAGAAACATTCTCTAACTATTAAAGAAGTAAAAAAATCGGCTCTCAAGTAATGATGTACGTAAATGAAGAGCTTCTGGGTAAAGGCCAAAATAGACTCACGTGCGATTGCCGGTCGCTGCAGGGTGCGAGGGGAGATTTATTATTTTTTTTTAAATGGTCAAGGCTTTGTGAAAGGGGGGGGGGAAACAGTGCAGGGGCGAAGAATTTATTGTCTTTTAATGACCAGTCGGGATTCGCCGACAAAGGGTAACGCGTGAAACCACAAAAGCACGCCCACCGCACAATGGGGGTACTTTCCTCCCAATCAGTCTTCAAGATTCTGAAAAATAGATTGAGTTCCCATTCGGACGTGAGTGGACACTAGTGTTCCATTTTTCGTCTACGAACATCACGGGCAATTTTACTGCGATGACCATCGGGCTCCGACACCCCTGTACAAAAGACTGGCAAATAAGAAAAGCTCTAAAAGCCACGAGTCTTTTACGGACAATAAAAAACAGAAAGATGTATAAATATTGCCGTAAACGCCTGCGTAAAAATATCTCAATGCGAGAGCCATTTGTCAAAAATCAGAATTTATCGGCCCGCATCCCGCCCGATCCGTTCCCTATAAATCGCGGTTCTTCCATTTGCCGATGATAGGGCGATAACAGGCGTCCCCTTTCCACCCACCGCGCCATTCATTTTTTGGCCATTGACTGCCGTTGCGGGGCTCGTTTTCCTTTCCCTGTCAATATCCCATTGTGATGAATAACCGTAAACTATTCATTACGACCGAACATAAAACTCAGTGGTCATAATAATATATCATCCGGAAAGAAAAATAAACGCACACCCTCCTTGGTCATCGGGAAAATTGCATGCAGTATTTGTATTTGTCCGAGGTTTCTTTTTGGGAAATATTATTTAAGTTATCTCTTTACCAAAAGTAAACGTTGGAAAAGAAATATAAGAAGAACTAAATGAACGAACGCCTTAGAAAGAAACTCTGCCGTTTTAGGAGTCACCCTAGTCAAGTGGATAAGACACTGAACATTATAGACGGTTGAGGTTTGAAAGTCTAGCGTTCGGCACTACCGCGATTGGCATGGTTGGCATCAATGGGTCTAAAGCTTTCGATCTAAGGGGATCAGAGTTTCGGTCGGTTTACTACAGATGTAACGCGAATACGAGTTAGAATCCCTTAAAAAGTACTCCGACCGAGGCAGCCCTTCACCCTGGTTGGCGAATGCCGCTGGTGCAGTCTTGCCATAACATAACGCAACACTAACGCAATTTTTTATGCATCAATACAAACATGTACACACAATATTGCATAAAGAGCAACTAAATCACGTTATCATAGTGTCGAAAATTCAATCGTCCTTTTTTTTTTGGTTATTGCCTCAGAATGGGATTTGTTTTAAGACTTCGTTTTAAATATAACCAAAATTTGTCTGCCTGAAAACTCTTTAAAAAAGAACAGAAAATAGCGAGAATGCTATTCATCATCAGTCATCAAAACAGAGGTTAAATTCGTAGAGTTTGATATACCAGGTGATCCAAAAGTCAGGACAAACTAAACATTAATAATTCGAAAACAAACAAAGATACTTTTTGCACCAAACGGATGGAAAAGAAACCGGGTTTTGAGTGGCAACGAAACAAAAATAGTTCTCTTGGTGTCCAACAGATGGCGCTGTCAGATTTCTGATATAGGATTATGCAAAGCGACAAGCGATATAAAAGGGAGCAACTGGAGCAGGTAGTGGAAGCTTATACGCATGGAAATGCTGTCCATAGTTGAGAAAGCCCTCTTAGTCAAACTTTATTATAAGAATTCAGAAAGTGCCACAGCGGCATTGCGAGCATATCGCTACATGAACGGCATGCGAGGCAGAAAAAGACCGATAACGCCTTCTGCATTGATCAAAATGATGAAGAAATTTGAATCTACCGGATCTTTGGCGTCACGTGCAAGAAGTGGTCGTCCCGCTGGCTGCTGTTGTCACGACAGTGGAGCAGACGGTGCAATCCATGTCGGCGATTTCAGCACATGGGGAGTGCAGTGCCCGAGAAGTTTCGAGGCAGACAGGAGTGTCGTACGGAAGTTTGTGGAGAGCACTACGAGTAACTCTGAAACGGTATTCCTATAAGTTGCAACATAACCAAGAACTGAAAAAAAACCTGACTTCGACTCTCGTCGAGATTTTGCCAATTGGGTATTCAATAAAATGGAAGAGCAGCACGACAGGCTTCACACTGCGCTTTGGACAGATGAGGCGCATTTCACACTTTCTGACACTGTTAACACCCACAATTGTCGAGTGTGGACCACATGCATTTGTTGAGGTACCCTTGCAACAGCCTAAAGTGACAGTCTGGTGTGGCTTCACGGCTGATTTCATAATTGGTCACAAATGGGTTTCAAAACAGTTTCTGTCACTGGTCAGCGATACGCAGCACTGTTACAGAACAAATTATTCCTGAGCTGCAAGCGCGACAGGCACTTCAAACAGTCACCTTTATGCAAGATGGAGCACCACCTCATATTGCTCTGACTGTCCAAAATCTGCTACGCTCAACATTTGGGGAGGATCGCGTTATCACTCGCTGTTTTAATCAATGATGGCCTCCAAGATCTCCCGATCTTACGGCACTGTGACTTTTGGCTGTGGGTATTCTTCTAGTCAAAAGTGTACCGCGACCAACCGGCATCACTAACAGCACTGAAAGATGCCATCCGCCAAAATGTGTCTGCCGTAACGCAAGAAATGCTACAAATGCTGTGAGTGGTGTGGTGACTCGTCTCGCAACTGTACTTCTGAATGATGGGCAGCACATTGAAAATTTACTGAGTACCCATTAACTGTAATTAAGCTGATTTGTAAGTTGTCAACATTTTTTCATTTGTAAATCATCTTTTGGTGAAACAAAACACTATAACGCCATCTGTTGTTCACCAACAGAACTATTTTCGTTTCGCTGCCACCCAAAACCCGGTTTCTTTTCCATCCGTTTGGGGCAAACCGTATCTTTGTATCTTGATTCGTTTTCGAATTATTAATTTTTAAAGTTTGTCCTGACTTTTGGATCACCCGGTATATCTACTGGATTAAAAGCAGCCACGCAAGTAAATGAACTGAAATCAAATACTCACAAATACTTTCTGCATAGTGTTAATAAAATATAGGCATTTCTATCTCGTACAGAACGATGAACGAGAACTTAAGCAAATATAGTCAACAATACTAGTGAATGATTACAAGAGCTGCACGCATTAAAAACAAAAACTTATAACCATATTGGATTTGACATTTGAAATATGGGTCCGGTTCCAAAAATTATGACAACCTATTTTTTTTTTCTGTACCTGAATAGGAAGCAATCACAAGCGTAAAGAAACAGAACAGATGAAGTCAGCTTTCAAGAGAAACCGTTGCTAAGTCAGTTCCGCTTAGTCTTCACGTTCTCTCTGGCTATTTAATAGTTCACTTACATAAAATTAAAAATATAAATGAATATTAACCATAAATAGTTTTTATAAAGATAGACGAACGTCAATTATTTAAGTTAGGGATTTGGACAAAATATTCATAATAGTTAATTCACCTACTGCAGTTTTTATAAGGCCGACCAATGACTGAGTGGATAAGACATTCATTTAAATTTAGAAACAAATCGTATTTCCATACAGGGGCAGAATAATCTCCAAAAGTTAACATGCCCCGGTCGGGCATGTTACCTTAAATAATACATGCCCGAACGAAACATTTACATGCCCGAAATACATTACTACATTTTATTGGTCTAAAATTTACATTATTCAGACTGCATTGAAAGGAAATGTTGCAACTGCAAATTGAATCAGTATGAACACCTAATATGTGTGAACAGCATAGTCATTAATGTGTCTGAAACCTTTTCCTGGAGATATCCTGAGAATTAATTTACGAGTCTCTCACATACTTGATTTTTTACATGCCTGGATGAAAATTTTACGAGCCCAGGTCAACATGGGCACGTATGTCAGACTCTCGCCGAAAGATACTATTTTATTTTGATTCTCTAACGGCCGTATTCACCAGGTACTTGACACCCGTGTTAACCCACCAAAACGAGAGTCCGATGTCGAATGGATGTATATTTAACGTCGGAAGGGGGTTTACACGGGTGTCAAGTTCTTGGTGAATACGGCCGTGAAGAACGTAGACTGATTCGGGACTCAGTGATACTGTAGTTCGGGAGATGACTGATGTCTATCTAACTGATGTCTATCTGTCTAATCTCCAAAAACGTGTTTCAAAGCGAAAACAGGGACGTATTGTTGACAATGAGAAAAATTTGCAACAATAAGCAACATAAATCATTTTAATCTAAGCTCTTGAAATGTATGGTTGGATTCCTTCGTTATCTTGTATAACTGCTCTATTTCGGTACCTGAAACGCAATTGAATTAAGTACAGTAGACACCGGTTATAACGTACTCTAACGGGACCTACAAAAGTAGTACGTTATAGCCGAAGTACGTTATAAGCAATACCACCGGTAAGATTCAATATTACAGAAAAAAAAAAGAAGTGGGGTCGTGAGTTTACTGTAATATGCGTTTTAAATAGGTCTGATTTTTTAAAATTTAAATTAAATAAAAAACTGAATATTCTTTATCATTTACAGTTTTTATTGAGATAAATAATATGTCATTTTCTTTTGTTTTAAATGGGCAGATGCTACTTTAGAAATACCGTTTTGGATATCCATAATAGACTTTCGTAGAGTCTCTGCATCATCACTGCGGCATTCAAAAAATCGTGATCCTGTTTTTGCAGCATTGAATGCGTCGGGTAGGCTTGGTATAGGCTCCTCTGTTTCTTCTTCACTATCATCAGAATCATTAGAGACAGGACGTTTCAGAAGGCATTTGCATGGATGAATGCCAAAGAAATAACTTTCTCTTGTTCTTAGCCCTGCCTACCAGGGAAAAAAGATAAAAGATCGCTCCCTTCATTCATACGCAATTCATCTCGCTAGAGAATCCGAACACTGACAACGAGTGTTCTTGAACGTACTGAAATTTACGCGAAAAAGGAAATAAAATGCTTAAGAAAAGCAAAATTTTATACTTGGCTTTGGTATAAAAAGTACTTTTGTTAAGTAGAGGAGAGGAGGTGATTATGGAATACCATTTACATTTCTAACTGTAACTTCATAGATTTTTAAATAAAATCCCCGAAAACAGCATGAGTACATGTTAACATTAAACGTAATGAAATGTCAATTGCAAAGAAATACACAATTTATTTTGTTGTTATAGAAAAAATATTAAAGAAAAAAAAAAGTTACGAATGGAGTATAATATGGAATAGTCGGGTCATATGGAATAGATGGTTTAAACCGATGAAAAGCAATTTATATTGCTTCATCTATAGTTATTTGTTACTATAAAACAATTTTTTATGTTTGTAGTTTAAATCATTATACTGGAGTCATTTCTGCTTCGAGTCGATTTAGAAAAGTTGTAGATATAATTTTCTTTCTTTGCTCCGATACAGTCAACAGCTGGATCTTTGAATAAAAACTTATCGTCGTTGATCATTAGAGAATTTTTCGTGACCAAAGATGCATTCAGAGTCTTTGTTTTCCGGGTCTTGAGTGGATGACATGAAACCCATTACAATATTACCCAGTATTCCATAATACCCGACACGCCATCTCCGAAAACGAACCTTTAAAACTCATTGGCAAAACACTGTCATCTAAAAAATAACCACAGTTCAACAAACTACCCTTCTCTTAGTGTACATTATGCGTAACATCCATGTTCATGTCACGTGTTTACTAGTAAGTTAAAATGTTTGAACACTTATCTACAAAAACTCTTGAAAATCACAAAACATACTTTGTTCTGTAGCGAGTGGTACGGCAACAGAGAGCGGTCCACTCTTACTGCATTGTAAGACGGGAATCTTTCTTGAGTGGTTCATGGTATTCCCTTGTGGCAATAGCAACTAACAGAGCCAAAAACTCGTTATTCCATATTTCCCGACTATTCCATAATCACCTCCTCTCCTCTACGTTTTAACCGAAGTTAAATAACATAAATATAGGACTTCAATCGAGGGGGCCTAGCTTCTAGGTGCGTTATAACCGATTGTACATTATATCCCATGTCCGTTATAACCGGTGCGCACTGTAGTTTAATTATTTTGGCCCAAAATGTTTTTTTTTATACCGCTGGTTTTGGTGCTAATATCAGAAATGCTGTCTGATGGCAGATACTGCTCTGCTATTTTAATTTCGGCCTGCTCCTTCATCTGCAAGACGTGGTAAAAGTACATTAGTCAACCCTGTTGCACCGGTTCCAGTTCTCACTGTCTCACAAAGTGACGGTCTCCGATGAATTTACGGATGCGAACTCCTCGCTTGGTTCGTATGCTACGGTCTCTTCGTTTTCTCAAACAGGACCAGAATACCCTCTTCAGTATCCACGTGATCTGATGGAGAGATTTTTGGACGACTGCTTTTTCAGTGTCGCACCGTTGATGCAATTCAGTAATGCACAGCAAGGCCTGAAGTAAAAAATTTAGGAAGCGTTTAGCTCGCCCTCTTTGTTGCTTTAGAGTTGTAAGATGTAAAAGATTAATGCTTTTTATGCGATTTTTGGCTCGGGACAATTAAAAACCGAACAAATAAATGCTTTTTATCCTGTTTTTGGCTCAGGACAATTAAAAACCGAAAAAAATATCTCCTTTTCGTGCGTTTTTTGGCTCAGGACAATTAAAAACCGAGAATATGCTTGCTTTTTAGACGATTTTTGGCCTCTGGACAATTAAAAACGATCATTTTTCCTATCCGGTGTGGCACCACCCTATCGCGGCCGATAGGCTTTGAAACTAAGAGTAGCACTAAATTAATATGATTTGAAACTACCTTTTTGCGATTGAATTTTTCAATAGAAATTTTAAGTACAATTCACGTCTACTGAACAGCACGCTTGGCTCAAGATGGAAATCACACAGCAAAAAGAAATGGTATTAGACTATTTATTATTTAGAATATAAAATTTTGTGAATATAGGGAAATACGTTGTAGCAGAGAGATCAGGATTTTCAAAATTTTAAAAATTCTTTTTCCTGCATTAGTTGTTAGCCAGTCATTAAATGTAATTTTTTGAGCTGCTTTGAAGGGATCATAAACATTTATATCTAGTGGCTGTAACTTATGTGAAGAATGGGAAGGAAATTAAAATACTATTCCTTTTTCAAGACAGAATAAGATTACTTCCAGGCTTGCATGGCACTCATGATTATCTAGAAGTGACCAAACAATGTTTTCTTTCTTGCAATGAGAAAATTGTTGGAAATGTTTCATAGTTTCCAGAACTGTTTTCCTGAGCTATCCAGAGCATGTGAACTGTTCACATTTGCCCCGGATGTACACAAGTGCCCCATCATCTGCTTTAGGCCTAACTAGGGAAAATAAAAAAGCAAAGAACTTGTCACTACGGAAAAACGAAATTACTTTTTGCTTTGAAAATTTGACAGAGAAATAGGACTGATACTACCATCTATTAAGATTTTTCAAGATTTTTTATTTAATATTAGTATAAAGCACTATGTTCATTTGTGCCCCCCCCTCTCCCCTATATATATTTTTGTATTTACTGTAGATCTGAAAGCCAATAGAATATGGGGGTGAAAAGACATGACGTAACCTTGGCACATTTCCCCGTCTTTGATATGCCTTTAGGAAATGAGATAGCTGTCATTGAAGTGTTATATTCTACACGTAAGGTTTCTGTCACCACACCCTTCAATCAATGAATTAGTTTTTCTGTGACTGATATACTTCAGCAGTTTCTTCCTAAATCTAAATGATTACATTTAGATCTATATAGATCTATTTAGATCTTAAGATACCTATTAGAAAAGAATCATAAAAGGGATGGGTTTAAAAGTTTTAGCGTTGAAGAAATTAGCTTATCCTTATGTCATTTTAAAAATACCAATCGCGTCGCACGTTATGTCATTTTAAAAATACCCCCCCCCTCTTGAAATCGCGTTTACGTTTTACAGATATCACGCAAAGTGACATTTAATACTCATTTCGAAAATAGTATTTTATAAACTTAACGGCAAACTAAAAAACTTATTCAACATATTTTTACGAAATAGAATTAATCACTTTCGACATAAATAATATATTTCGTTAAATAATAAATTTGTGAAAAGTTCTATTAAAATATTTGACTAGCTTGCAATTTATGTCCATCTTTATGGAGCATCGTATACTGGAAAAAACAGACCGAACATCAAAAGAAAATGCAAATACATATACAGGATGCATTTAACTCCTGCCTGCAAAGCTTGGCTTGAGAACAGCGACCGCTTATGGCCTTAAAAAGTGGCGTCGTGGTGTGCCTATGCGCTACACGAAAACCTAATGAGAGCGCCATCTGGCTGAAACGAAAAATGTTGCCATTCTTATCTGTTCAGTGTATAGTACCTCTACTGTTTACATAGACAGAAATAAATTGATAACAGTTTTCCTTTGAGACGAAAGGTTTGTTCTCTCACCTATTCCCTAACCAGAGACGGTGAAAAGCGCAAAGAACAAAAAAGGATCCTTTCCAAATTTACTTGAATAGCTTCCATTGAATTTCCAACTGCCGTGGTAACTGTATAAGCGTCAAGCAGGGTTGAAATTCGTAAGCTACAAACGAACCTTGAATCCGCGTGTGATTCATGTAAACACGTAAGAGTTTATGTATAAATGATTTGTAATTATGGTTTGATTCAGTATTTAATCGCATCAACCGTTTTGACCGCTGTGGATTAGACAAAACTTAATATGTTTCAAACAACAACTTATAAATCCACTTGACCACCACAGTGGTTGCCTACTACTTGAAACAACAACTTATAAATCCACTTGACCACCACAGTGGTTGCCTACTACTTCAAACTAGTGTGACGAAGTGTGGCCAGATAAAGGAGTGTAACGTAGGTTGACACACCCTATACTAATAACAACGATATAGAAAAACAACTGGATAGAATGTTCCAATGGCTCAAACGCTGAAAAAGTGCACCGATTGCCATCGCTCGGTTTCTCTGCGAGAAAGTGTAGTGGTACAGAGATTCGCCAATCGCGTCCCACGCAGGCAAAGAACTTGGACGCAGCTGGCCCCGATTGGCAATTGGTTACACCGCCCTGTTCTTGTACAGAAACCGAGCGATGGCAAAGGGCGCACTTTTCCAGCGTTAGAACATCAGTTGGATACACTGCTCAATGTCGATGACCAATCAACAACTCCATTGTGAGATAAGTCTTCCAGCAAATAATTAAAAGCTCGCAAGATTTTGCTAGTGACAGATCTTGATGAATGCCCGTCTCATTCTAACTTAAATACTTCCACTATAAATAAAGATTAGTAAGACTTCATTTTTTAAAAAGCATTTCTTCGTAACACATACTTTAATCTTGAAGGATAAAGTTTGTTTTTAAACTGCAAGACTAATATAAGCGTGTTATGGTAAGATGTTCTTTTACAATTTAGATTTTAAGTATTAAATGTGTTTCTATTTCTGTTTTCGTTATTAAACAAAAAGAAAAATTTTTTGCAAACATTACCTATTCTATTTTTTCATAAGAGTATCTTGCTCAAATTTTTACTGTACAATAATTCTGTGAAACTTACGAAAATTCATAATAATTATATAACACATCTGTAAACCTTAACATTCCCTTAACAACTTTCAAGCTTTAATATTGACCGGCACAATTCAAATTTATTCTCGCCTTATTTTAACTTTCATGTTTTCAAGTACCAAATTTGAAATGCACACTTGGATCTACGAGGGTTAAAACTCAAAACGCACCAATATAAGCATAAAATGTGAAATTTGTTCAGATTTATACAACACTCCTTTTGCATTGTGTTTTTATTATGCTCACTAAAATGATTAAAATTTTAAGGGAACACATGAAAATAATGAACAGTATTCGAGTAGATTAAATTTATTAGATTAGCCGAATACTTTTAAAATATCAGTAACAGTTTCATAGATTTAATTTAACCTTCTGTTTATAAAGCTGCAGAAGTTATAGCTGCTATAGTTATAGAAGTTATAGCTGCAGTTTTCGGGAGAAACATTCATCAAACGATTGCATCTTTTGTCTTACTTCCTGAATAATTATCGAAGCTTCTCCGCTTTTGCGGCAGTTTGACACGTACCACGACTACTCGGTAAGCCTTGGGATATTTGCATTTCTCTTTCCGTAAACCATAAATTTAGGTGTCCAAGCGATCAAAGGTTGTTCATGGATCGCTGACAGCATGATCGGGTTTAAAATATGCTTCATTATTATCGGCTCGACGCTTCATCTATCAGGCATGGCGTTCTTGTAAATTGGAGAAGCGCCACAGTCGTGATAATCCGATATGAGACCAGACAATCGACGGATTATCGAAAAATTCTAGATTATCAAATCGACTGATTATCGAAAAATTCTAGATTATCAAGCTATCTAATATTTTAACTACATAGCGCTCGAGAATTGTTGGGCACTACGCAATATTAAATTATGTAAAAAAAAAAAACCTCGGCTGTTCGAGCCTCGTCAGAGAGAGACACCCCTGAACCCCCCCCCCTCATTTTTTAGTTTTATGATTGCCCTATTAAAACGTATTTAATGGACTGTCATTTTATCGCTCATCTTTCGCGTATTTCGGCTGGTCACCCTATGTTGAAATTTTTAGGATTGTAACCTATTTACAGAAAAATACATGCGATGCCTATTCTACAGCTTACGAAATAGTGTAACAGTAGATTAAAGCTGTTGTGAACTAATAGTGTTTAAATATATGTAAAAAATACATGGGATGCCTATTCTACAGCTTACGAAATAGTGTAACAAATAGTGTAACAATAGATTAAAGCTGTTGTGAACTAATAGTATTTAAATATATGTAAAATTATGTGGCATTTTTGGGACACATTTTTCGGACAATTTTCAGTAAAGGGGGTGAGAGATCAATGACATAGTCATTAATATAGATGTACGTACGAACCGGGTATTTGAATGATGGCCGACTCACAAAAGTGCTAGACTTTTGTTTCCTATAACTATTCTCGCAAAAAATCCGATAGATGAAGTTAGGTGTCAACTCTTTGGCAAGGGATTCAGAAGAAAGTAGTGGACATGACGAGTGTGGCAAAGACTTGACAATTTAAGTTTCCAACAGGACGGCTCCCCTCCGCATCGGTCAGCGTCCGTGCGCTATTGCCTCCACCAACCAACATTTCGACAAACAGGAGAATAGTCCACGGAGGTCCAATTCAGTAGCCTCCTCTTGATCGCCGGATTTAATCCCCTCTGGTTTTTTCACGTGTGGTAACGTCAAAGATATTGGCTGCAAGACTACCTGTCCTAATGCACAAAAACTCAATCAGCGAATCACAGCTGCTGTTCGTTCTATAACTCCACAGATGCTTTCAAATGCTTGGAATGAAGTTGTACATCGTTTAGATGCTGTACGAGGAAAAAAGCCAAAAGATCTCATATTGAAAGCTTCTAATTTTGTTATGTATGCAAATGTTTAGCAATTATATTTTAATGTGTTTAGAATTTTGTATTTAGAAGTGCCCAACAATTCTTGAGAATTCTGTGTATTGTGATCCATTGAAAATTCAGAATGATTGGACGATCGTTTTTGCTCGTAGCTTATAACCTCAAACATTTGTTTAACTGTAATTTGCCGAAACTTTTCTCGTACAAAGCAATAGAAACGGGAAGAGTTGGTAATATTCAAGGGACGACATTAATGTTTAGGTAAGATTTGATTAAATCAAAATCGTGAAATGCCTCTGCGATATTAAACGAAGATGCAGTTAGTTCATACTTCTTGTGCAAGAGTCGTTTTTTCAAACTTTGAATATCGCACGTAAATTCGTATTTTAAAACATCAGCAACACTTACGTAATGAAAAGACTCGTTGCTGAGTCAGGGCAAGGAGAAAGGGTGGAAGCAGCCAACTGTTATCACACCGTTTTCCTGTCAGTATGGCAACAAAGGAATGCCATTCAGCTGGAAGGAAACTAATGAAGTCTATTGAAGAAGTTACCGACATTCAAACATGTTGAATAGTTTGAAAGTCAATATTTAAGCAATAAATGTATTAGGTGTACCGGAGAGAAATGCCTTTCTTTTACATAAAATTCTAACAAATTTTCCACAAGTATTGAGTTAAAAACAAGCATAGAAGCCCTGTGCTTAAGCAGAGGGCTCCAATTCAGGGGCGTAGCCAGAAATTTTTCACGGGGGGGGGATGGGTTACGACTACTACAACTCATATATATGTATACATGTGTGTGATAATATAGTGAAGAATATACATTTTGTATGACAAAAATTTCTCATGGGCGGTGGGGGCTATGACCCCCCCCTCCCCCCTGGCCACGCCTCTGCTCCTATTTGTTCAATTTTAAAGAGAAAATTTCATATATTTTTACTTTCAAGAAAAATGAGCAATCTCCCGCTCTTTTTGCGTCTACCCTCCTTGGAGGATCCCATCCGAAATCGTTTTTTTAGGTATTGGTGAGATTTTACAGCAAGAATTTTATGGATATCTTTTTCCTTTTTGAAATGACACAGCATATATGAAAAAACTGTTCTGGGCCCCCTTCCCCGCGATGTTACGAATTTTAATTTCATAATTATTAGTTTCAGTCGTTTTAGTTAGGCAAAATATTGACATACGAAAAACTGACATTACTTTCAGGTACACTTAATACATTGAATAATTGTTCAATACAAACATAGGATAGGAAAACTATTAAACATTTATATATCTCAACTTATAAAACAGAGGCGGTATAACTGTTTTCCCATGACTTGTTATCAAAATTATCTGTAATGTGTCTCGGGTTATAATTAAACTTCCCTTACAAACAGCATCCTGCAGCTGTAACCGGTCAGCAGATGGCTACGCAATTTAGCAAATGTAGTCTGTACACCAGATGCGCTCAAGGGAATTTTTCAGAACGTTTAGTTAAAAACGTTTCCACTCGATGGCACTTTGCATGGGGGAATCAGCTCCAATAGGACCCACATTAGTGAATAAATGCCCAAAAACTATTGAATAAACGTTAAAATTTTTTGTATATTTCGAATGAGCCATTTCCGTCATTCAATTGTCCGGTTTTCATGCAAAACGCTCCCTAGTAGACATTTTAAGTACTAATGTTTTTTTTTCGAAATTTCATGAGCGCCTATCTTGTATAGACAATATACCCAATTTGGTTGCAATCCATTCGCCCGTTCTAGATAAGAGCACTGTTAATAAGGGAAGTTTAATTATTAAAAAGAAAAAATCAATTTCTCTGGCAATACTTCTAGTTAGTCGTGGATGTCCATGAAATTTTATGACCCTCCTTTGCACTATTTATAGAGATGCCTTTTAAATTTAAATTGAACTTCTTCCGGTTTTAAAAATAAATGTTTTCCAAGAAAGGCGTCATTCAGAACAAAAAAAAAGTATCCTTTTAATTTTCCAAAGTGTCTGTGTTTGTGTGTTTTAACAATAGTTTAAAACGTCTATTTTGCAATGGGAAACTAAAAATATTAAAAAGAAAATCATAATGCCTATGTGGATAACTATCGGACTTACTTTGCCGATTAAAATTTAAGAATAACACATTATCCAGTTTTTTTTTTTCTTCAGAAAATAGTTTTGAGGTTAGCTTTAGTCGTTGTTCCACAACTGATGAGAGTTAAAAATACTGATGAGAGTTAAAATAATATTATATAGCATACAAAATACGCTCTTATCAGTCCTTCCTTTTATTAAAAAAATTACATTTTATTCATAAAATTGGTCATAAAAGGAATTGATTACAAAATTTTACGGAATCTTATAGCAGGAGTTTTATATTGCCTTCAACGCTTTATTTGTGACGCATTCGTCATTAAAATGCACATTTTGTTTTTTCTCGAAGGCTTGCTTATATCCTTGAACATGGAACTGACTTTAAGACAGATTCATCGCTTAACGAAACATTATTCGATATAATGTTTTACCATAAAATATTAAAATACTTGTGACATTTAAACAATAGTATCGTGAAAGCATTTCGTACATTCTAAATACGCAAATGTTGCTAAAAGCATCTTCCAGAACAATAGCAGTATTTCCACCGTTTTAAATTATTTCCACTTATGCAAATATTTCTAAAATAAACGCAGTCTAGATAAATATCCCGATATATTAATAGAACAAACAGAGCGTTATATTGCATTGTGTAAATTTACATATACCTCAAAACACGTCTCATGTGCTGCGAAATATAATGTTACGAGAAACAGAGTGATCGGTTGTGGGATTTTACTGATAATTTACTAAGGAGATACTTAGTTTCTGCTACCGATTATCTAGATCAACATTTGGCATGCACTAAAAGCGAGTGCTTATAGTACGAAATAAATATTTTGCGTTATTATTTTAACTTTTGTTGTTTAAATGAGATGCGTTATACAATTAGAATACGAGAACATTTTACACTAACTGAATAACTCCCGATTGTCATATAGCAAGTGTTAAAAAAAAGTATATACACATAACGTATCTGCAAAATCTTTCAACAAAAATAGAGGAACGCTAGCACTTAGCACTCAAGACGAAAAAAAAACCTATAATGAAATAGTGGATTGGTTTTCTCCAGATGTAACGTGAATACGCATTAGAACTCCTTAGAATGTCCTCCGGTGAAGGCACCCACATCCTAAGCAGATACCCCTCGTGCAGGTTTGCCTTAACCCTTTAACGCGCAGTATTCCCGCTCTGGGAACACAGAACTCTGACGTTTTGACTGTTGCCAGTCACGAAGAATAGATTGGATTTCTATAAGAATAGTTGAGGGTGACAAAGCTCCACGAAAATCCTTTACTTTTTAGCACGTCATTTCCCGTCAAAAAAAGGGCACGATTCTTTTTAACAGCACTGACATCTGCTGAAAAATGGAAGACTGCAAGAACAGATGGATAGATTGCCCCATGCTGAAAAAAGGACAGCCGTTGCTATCGCTCGACTGAACGACCCCCAAGAGGGCGGACGATCGAAACGTTCATTGCGTGTCACAGATCGAGAGACCCTTTTTTGACGACAGCTGGCTGTGCCGTACAGACAGCTGCGTCGAAAAAGGGTCTCTCGAACTGTGGCATGCGATGAACGTTTCGATCGTCCGCCCGCTTGCTTGCTCGTTCAGTCGAGCGATGGCAACGGCTGCCCTTTTTCAGCACTAGGAAAGGGTTGCGCCTCAAAGGGTTAACGCAAGCAACATAGCGCAATATGGGATTGTAAATAGTGTGAAAATGGCAAAAATGTACAGAGCATCGAAGCCTCCGATGTTGCATGTTCGCGTAAGTAGCTCCTAGCTCAAGGTTCATTTCCTTTCCCACGTCGTATATATCAGATGTAGAGACCTGCACGGGCCGGCCCGGCCCGCGGTCCGGCACGGGTGCAGGAATAATAAATCTGTTGTCAACGGGCCGGGTCGATCCGGGCCAGACTCGTGTCTAGTTTTTTTTTTCCCCTAACCTTCCTGCAACCAAGAAAAAAAAAAAAGTATTTTTAGAAATTGGCTTCTGTAGGTAATAAATTATGGAATCGTAGGGCTATTATACTCTGTTTACTTTGAAAGACTTATGTGGGAAAGTATTCAAATTTTGTTGTACTTAGAAAAAAATGCCATAACCGTTTGTTTTTCTTTTGTATACCATTAGTGGCGCCTATGATGGCGCCAGACCGAGCTGATACAGCTATGTTCCGATTCCAGGTCGACCGGAGATTTTCACATTATTCTACTTCATGAATTAACATCTAATTAAAAATATTCCACTTTTCAGAATATATATGCATATAAATGGTGGTTATTTTAATATTAGTATTAATTTAATGTTGTAGTTAACATTAATAAATTAATATAAAATACCTGGAAATATTTATTTATTTATTTATTTATTTATTTATTTGCTCGTCTTTACATTTTTTTAAATTTCTGGAATTTTCGAATTTTTGTTCCTCAATTATGCACCCGTACGGGCCGGGCCGGCCCATGATGTTTGTTTCAAATGTGTTACGGGCCCGGGCCGGGCCTACGAATTTAAGAATCTTCGGACTCGGGCCGGGCCGGGACTCAATTTTCAGGCCCGTGCAGGTCTCTTATCAGAGGGGGAAAATACTGAAAACTTTGAAAGATGAGGCCAATCAAACCTATGAACAAAAACACACTGGATGCAAATTTGCCACCTCCTCAAAATCAGACCAATAAAAGCAACTGTGTACACCCGTGCATGTATGCTACTATAGGCAGTGTTATTGCGAAAGCAAGCTGTTTGTGGTTTGCAGCGTATCCCAATAACTTACTGGTTGGCATTCACTGTGGGCAGATGACAGACATGGGAGCCCATAACTACAGGCAGGGAGGGGCCAATCCCTCCAACCCCCAGCATTCATATATTATCGTTATGTTTTACGTACTGGTATAACGTAGAAGTGGTTCAACATTAAAATAGACAGTAAAATCTCGCTATCACCATACTCGATACAACGATAAATCTCTATAACGATAAAATTTTGTGGTCCAACAGAGTTTCTATACCATATAATCTCCTTTCGATATAACGATACATCCCTCTAGAACGATCATTTTATTGGGTCCCTCAAGAATTGTATCGAGTTTTCCCTGTACAGTATATTTCTGGGCATGGGCGCCGGCGGCGTAGGGCAAGGGGGCGCAATGTCCCCTCCCCTGGATTTTTGTATGCAGTGTTTTCCCTTGCTTTTTTGCTCTTTCCAACATGGTAACCATACGTTAAAGTAGTCTTTGCCCCCCCCCCAGGGAAATATTCTGCCGGCGCCCATTATTCTGGGACAGGACTCTTGACTTGCCCCCCCTCCCCCTACAGACAATTGAGGGGCGTCCATGACGGCAGACGCGTTATTAATATTTTCACCTATGAAATGCCGTTGTTGTTGATTACTGTTATCTTTCCAAGTTTGTTGTAGGATTCTGTATATATCCTCTGTGATTTGGTCAAATAGTTATTCCAAGACTTATTAAACCAAAACAAAAAAAACTGAGAAATAAATTTCAGTAAAGCACAATCATACCATTCGGTAACCAGGAAAAAAAAAATGGATGAAACTTTTTTATTAAAACAATTACAAGTGTTAGAGAGGTAGATATATTTCAAAAGATCGCGAATCGCAGGAAGTCCTCTACAAACATACATTCATTCAAGCTGAAAATTTAATGTAATGTTATTCCTTTAACAATGTGTGAACAATTTAATATCGAGAAGAAAAATAAACATTTAATAAACTTGTTTTCTATAAAAAAATCCCACTTTCTATTCACGTAAAATAAATTAGAAATTTTCTATTTCGTCAAGTTAAAATCCGCTTTTTCGCAGCTATTTCGTAAGCACTTTAAGTTTTGCCGCTTATGAACAAGAAAGCTTTATAAATATGTATGTGACTAGGGGCCAAGGTCCCCAGACTCGCTACGCTCGCTTTTCGTATGAGGCATTCGGCCCCTAATCAGGCTTATTCGTAAAAAAGACATAATTTCAACAGACAAAACCCGAAGATTGGATCAGATAGAATGTTACTGAGCTACACAATTGCTTGGTTCTTGCATGTTCATTGGTACATAAAAATTTAAACTTCACACGGCAGTAGACCCCCTCCCCCTCACCTCGAACGGGGTTTCACCCCACCGGGAACTTCCAAAAATTTTAATGTATTGAATACACTAACTGTATATTTAAAAAACTTTATTTCTTGAATCGGAAAAATTATGTTTCATGTATTATTCATACATAATTTATAGAGTGAATGAAATATTGAAGCTAAAACACTCTAAATTGATAAATGAATTAATTTTCCGAAGTTTTGTTTCTCTAATTACTATGTTTACTTCAGCAGTGCTTTGCTGACTGAAACTATATTGCACCAATTTACAAGCACATAAATGTAGTTTGTTATATTAATGTGTTTATTTTGGAAAATTAAATTGATTGAAAATTGACTCTCACATGCATAAAATCTTATTTATTTAAAGAAATTAAAGTAAAACTTTTCAAAAATATTAAGTTTCTTTGTGCCGCTTGCTTAAATAACGCAATAATAAAACATCGCCGCACCATTTTTATTATCACTAGGGGCCAAGGCCCCCAGACTCGCTACGCTCTCTTTTCATATGAAGCATTCGGCCCCTAATAAGGCTTATTCGTAAAAAAGACATAATTTCAACAGACAAAACCCGAAGATTGGATCCGATAGAATGTTACTGAGCTACACATTGCTTGGTTCTTGCATGTTCATTGGTACATAAAAATTTAAACTTCACACGGCAGTAGACCCCCTCCCCCTCATAACACGGAAGATATTTTGTTATGGGAATCCGTGTTGTACGGGTCCTGAGCTATACGCCACCTGGAGTACAGACTCCGCTTATAATCGCTGGAAAAATTATTGGCACTTCTCAGAAACACAATGATATTGAATGCTGCCATTCAAAAGTTATATTATTTAGGAGCTAAAGCGTAATAAAATCAGAACATCTGTTTCAGCTGTATTTTTAATAATGTAAAACCTATTGGACACCTTGCGAATTGGCCACCCATGGCGACTTTTCATTATTGGGCGATTTGCACATGCTCTCAACCTATAATTACTGTTCATTTAAGGTTACCGGAAAACCGTTATTCATATTTTCATTTACATAATCGTTTGCAGATGGGCGTACTTAGCACCACGAATTATACCTTCCCGTCGCGCTAGCCAATATGCAAAGTGTACTATAACTGCTATAATGGCATAGTTAACGCCGCCCAATATTTCTACTGGTAGCAAATAATCGAGCTGGACTGAACCATCTTTAAAATAATCTGCATTTTAATTATTTTTCATTTTCAAGATATTAGTTATTCTGTTTTGGAAAAACGAATCATCGCTCATTCTAAACTCCTGTTGTCTAAACGAACTTACTATTTGAAAATTGTCAACTTTGTGTAACACATTTTGAGTTACTTATTTCATACAGTTTTTATTTTGGCGTAAAATGGGTGTATTTCTACTTCATGTTTGACAATTTCACGTGATACTACATACTTGGAAACGCTTTGTTGCAAAGGAATGAATGATTTTATAAGCAAATCTGGCAACCATTCTGTTTATTTTTTTCAGTTTTTTATTAATATCTTTTAAAATAATTCTATTTTGAAATTTAAGTCAGCTTATCGGGTTCCTCGGAATTTTTCGAATCTGTGGGCACCTTAGTCGAAACTTAATCCCCCTAAATCCCCACGGTTTAGGAGGAGATAGGCCAACAAGCTTTGACAGCGCCAGCGGCCTTTACTTTTTTTTAGAATAGAGAGATACTATATATCTCACAATAAATTTTCATCAATCATCAGATTAAGGCTATCAGAATAATATATGTACTCGTAACTATGTCCATAACCCCCCCCCCCCCACATACCTTTAGAGAATGTATTAAAGTTTCAAAAATGCAAATATATTTAATGGCTGTAAACATTAATAGATTTAATATTCCCTTAATCTTCTTATTGTCCATCTATCTTTCCAACATTTTTACTTTCCTCGGCTTCCAAATTGCATTACCAAAGCATCTCACCAATAGCAATTGTGCAAAGCTATTTCGCTTTACTTTATAAATTCTCACAAATCCAAGTCAATACCATCGAGGCTGGATCATTAAGGCCCCTCTCTCTAGCTTTTTCTTGATTGGCGAGACACAGAAATTGTTTTCTTCTGTCCTTAACGATTTTATTGGGTGATATTTCCACCTTAACTCTGTAATCGCGTTAGCCTTGTATACTCTCGATTTGTGAGGCTATTTATTTTGATGATTTTTCATGAAACAGAAGTGTTTTCACTTCTCATATAAGTATATCACACGTTTAAAAGATTTTCATGTTGCACTTAGAAAAATATCTCTTTTTGTGGATAGACGGAATGTTTAAGATAATTTTAAACTTAAAACTATTCTTCCTGCTTTTTGTAGCTTTAAATTGAAGTTTCGCGAAATGTAAAGAATACTGAAACAAGTATTTCCATTGAAGCATTTGTATTAAATAAAGTATGTGGTTTATTTACTCAAGAAAGACAATTTGCACGGTATGTCTGATAAAATTTATAAAGATTTTTTTAAATGTTTTTCTGCGCAAGTCACGTACCGTGTTGCTTGAAAATATAACTCGTTATTAATTATAGTAAGTATATACTATAATTAAGTACAATCATTATTAGTATAATAAATCTCAAAAAATGAAGGAATTTATAGTAAAATATTAAAACTAATTGCGAATTTCAAAAGGGGCTCATGTCTAAACATTAAAATTCCACAGAAGATACAAAAAATTGATTTTCTGGTGAACCATTTGATTAATCGAAACTTTTTCCCCCAACACTGTCGTACAAGATTACAAAAATATCCTCCTTAATATTTAATATAGATTTACATGTGTGCGCGCTTAAATCTATTGATTAAAACTAACACACCTTTATTGATTTAATTTCTTATCGGCCGATTTAAATCCTTTTACGCTAAAAAATACTCATTAAAGACAATTTGTTATCTCCTCAATTCCCCTCAATGCTCAGGATTCGCTAGTTTCTATTATACTCCATTTTTCACTAAAATCTTGTCTATTTGAGAATTCTGTCTCTCCCCCACGAAAGATGCATAGTAAGGTATCCTATTACTTTCACGTGACCAACGCTCTGGCTCTAACGGAAAACGGTACAGTCACCACAGACAACACAACGCGGGAATCGTATGGCTTACGCAGTGGTTATTTATATTCTTTGTTGCGGCGAGCATCGAAGAGCAAACATTTGTTATCAAAATATGAATTAAAAGGAGTTTCTGAAGAGGATACCCGATGATACTTTAGAATGGTGATAATTTTATTTTATATTCGAATACCAAATACATCTTTTTCATATTCAGAGTTGTGAAATAAAGTCAACCTAAATGTGGAGAGGATGCTTTCGGTAAAAATTTTGTTTTAATGGACATAGTTTCTTACGATTGGATTATAAAAATCTCGTCGCTCTTGTAAAACAAATGAAGTTATGATATCTTCATTTATCTTCTGATTAAAACAAATGAAGTTATGATATCTTCATAGTTTCTTACGATTGGATTATAAAAATCTCGTCGCTCTTGTAAAACAAATGAAGTTATGATATCTTCAATCAAGTGAGTAAGTACTATTTTACCTTTTTCATCTAAATAAATTGGGTTGCTGCTTTCATTAAATCTTACAGCTGGTTTAACCACGATTGCATTTGTGTATTCTGACTGTACTGTGAATTCGTTTTATAACTAGAGACTATAGTGAAATTATATTCTATTTATTAAAAAAATACTTTTTTATGGTGTATTAAGATATATGCAATGTATTTGTCTTGATTTAAAATTTATTTTCTCGGGCTTATAATCATAGATTACAGCTCTGATAATAAAAAATGAAGAAAATGAATCATTCAATATATAAATCAAAAACAGCAAATTTTCATAAGACACCCTTTTTCTAGCTTAAAATAATAATATTAATGGAGTACAGATATATTAATTAAAAAATCACTGATTTTGTAAAAACGCTCATTCTATAGCTTAAATAATAATCATAATTGAGTACAGTTATATTAATCAAAAACGGACAGACACTCCTCATTTTTGATTATTATTTAGCCTAAATGGAGCTGTTGTAGAATGCTCAAAAATTGAGAATTTTTCGCTCCATTGATATTTGTCGATTAATGGAGCAAATTTTACTCAATCGGGAGAATGGCTGTTTGAAGTCAATGATTGAGTAAAAATATACTCCGTTTGATTATTTTACTCAATAGATTTAAGCGTGTGCATGAGGGAAAAAATAGAACAGTTTTGAAAACACTTTGAGGTAGGCCCCTTCCGAAATTTGCTATCCTGCTACATTGTTACGCGAATCCCTGACTCACTGGCTCACTCAGTAACCATTCCGGGAAACCACTTCAATAAATATTTCACCGCCACGACTTCAAAAAAGATTAAAAAGCAGAAAAAAAGCGTAATAGCATCTACACCCGGGATACGACACGCTTGAAATTTTTCATAATTATGCATTAAAATATAAAAAATAATCTGCGGTACTTTGAACATCTGAAAATCCACCGGTTCACTCATTTTTGAGCGATTTTTTGCTACTTTCAGCTTCCTTTTATTTACGAGAGTCAAAAAGTGAATCATTTGCGTGACAAAATGGGACGTTGATAGGACGTCTATTTACCACGATCATCAGGCTTTGAAAGGCAAGTGCGATTCCAATTCGTTTAAAATAGTTTCTCCAGATTACATAGTTTAATTTTTTTTCACAAATAAATCATCTGCATGGATATAAGAAAGGCTGTGTACACAAAGCGAAATCTTTCGAATGCCGAAAGTTTCCGCGCGTTTCCAGAAGAGCACGAAATTCGATTTGAGTATGTATAATAAAAACTGAATATGAAGTTATTTATTTTATGTGGACGAAGATTAAATATATTGAGTGTAGACCTATTTTCGCCCAATGCTTTTCCTAGCGCCCGTTGTAATTGCATCCTGAACAGGCTTTGAATTCTAGTTCAGTTATAATTATGAAGAATAAAAAATAAAGTAATGTATAGCTCTTGGAATATTTCACAAGTAGTAATAATATGTACTTTAAACTGTAAATATTTTGTGCCTGATTTTCTGTTAATAAATCTTGAAAAACGTATTTAAAGTTCTTAGTCGTCTATTCTAATAAATACTTCAAATTCCTTTTTAATCAGCAGGTGCCATCAGCACACGCCAAACTTCGTATTTTAAATGTTTTATAAAAACCAATTACAAAGGGAAAAAAATCTGCAAAAGGTCAATTAGCGCAAATAGGCTGTCTACTGGGTATACATGACTAACTTATCTAAACACTATCAGCCAATACGTTATGTGTTCAAACCCACACATGAAATCACACATGCGTTAACCTTTTAATGCGCAGTATTCCCGCTCTGGGAACACCCAACTCTGACGTTTTGACTGTTGCCCATCACGAAGAATAGATTGGATTTCTGTAAAAATAGTGGCGGGAGACCTAGCTCCACGAGAATCCTTTACTTTTAAGCACGTCATTTCCCTTAAAAAGATTATTTTTAACAGCACCGACATCTTCTTAAAAATGGAAGAATGCGAGAACAGCTGGATAGATTGTCCCATGCTGGAAAAGGGGCAGCCGCTGCCATCGCTCGACTTAACGACCAGCAAGAGGGTGGACAATCGAATCGTTCATCGCGTGCCACAGATCGAGAGACTTTTTTTGACGCAGCTGGCTGTGCCGTCACAGCATTAGTATTTGCTTCAAAATTTAGTAACATTAACTATTTTTGTGCAAAATAAATCTGATTTACTTTATTCATATAAATATGTATATTAAGTATAACTTGCAAAATATCACTTTATAAATTGGTATACAGTTCCTAAACACATCAAAATAAGGCATTTTACTATAAAATATCCTAACTGATGGTAAAGGTGTAAAATTTTGCACTTGATAGCAAAATTCTTTCTGTATACTCTCCTTTCTGAATTTGGCTAGGTCGCTATTCGTATTTTTTTCGAATACAATAATTCATATTCTAATAAAAAATTATAATTAAGGTAAATTATGTATAGGCAGTTTATTTCTAAAAGTACGAATAAAAATCAGCTTCTTAATGACAATATTGAATGAGTTATTCATTCAAGTAGGAAAAAATATTTTAACGTAAGGTGAGGGAAATTTTGGAAGTTCAAAACTCATTATGTTCCGTTCAAATGTATTTAAAATTAGTATCCGGGATTCATATGAGCTAAACTTCCGAAAAAAAAGTGAAATCTAAGTAATGCCATGAGAAAAAAAGTTGGTGCGCATTTAAATAAACATGGCCCCTAATGCATATTTTATGTATGGCAAATTAAAGCGTATGTTATTCGTAAACCACTGGTGTATGCAACTTTGTTGCTCAACGAATGACTGCCGAGTAAAGGCCAAGTGAGCGTTTTCTTACTCAACGCACATAGCAGCCACACGCTTAAATCTATTGAGTAAAATAATAATCAAACGGAGTCTATTTTTACTCAATTTTTGACTTCAAACAGCCATTCTCCCGATTGAGTAAAATTGGCTCCATTCATCGACAAAAATCAATGGAGCGAAAAATTCTCAATTTTTGAGCATTATACAACAGCTCCATTTAGGCTAAATAATAATCAAAAATGAGGAGTGTCTGTCCGTTTTTGATTAATATAACTGTACTCAATTATGATTATTATTTAAGCTATAGAATGAGCGTTTTTGAAAAATCAGCCCTTTTTTAATTAACATATCTGTACTCCATTAAGATTATTATTTTAAGCTAGAAAAAGGGTGTTTTATTAAAATTGGCTGTTTTTGATTCATATATTGAATTGTTCGTTTTCTTCATTTTTTATTATCAGAGCTGTCATCTACGATTATAAGCACGAGAAAATAAATTTTAAATCAAGGCAAATACATTACATATAACTTAATACACTATAAAAAAGTATTTTTTTAATAAGATAGAATATAATTTCACTATAGTCTCCAGTTATAAAACGAATTCACAGTACAGTCAGAATACAGAAATGCAATCATGGTTAAACCAGCTGCGAGATTGAATGAAAGCAGCAACCCAATTTATTGACATGAAAAAGGTAAAATACTACTTACTCACTTTGGGTGGAGATATCATAACTTCATTTGTTTTACAACAGCTTTTTATAATCCAATCGTAAGAAACTATGTCATTAAAGCGAAATCTTTACCTAAAGCATCTCCTCCCTATCTAGGCTGAATTTATTTCACAACTCTGAATATGAAAAAGATGCATTTGGTTTTCGGATATAACATAAAACTATCACCAGCGGAATACACACACAACTATGGCCTGGCCGCGTTTTTTACGATGAACCGTTATCCGCGTGGTCACGTGACAGTAATAGGATATGGGTAGTGGGGTAGAAGAGACAGACAGAATTCTCCAGTTAGACAAGATTTTTGCGGAAAATGAGTTAAATAGAATATAGCGGATGGGGAGTGCTGGGGCGAATTGAGGCATTCACAAAGTATTGTCTTGAATGAGTATTTTTTGGCGTAAAAGGATTTAAATCGGCCGATAAGAAATTTAATCAATAAATGAGTGTTAGTTTTTTAATCAATAGATTTAAGCGTGCAGTATACTTCTGTAGCATGAATACTCGACAGGACCTTTAACCCTTTAACGCCCAGTGTTCCCGCTCTGGGAACACCAAACTCTGGCGGTTTGACTATTGCCAGTCACGAAGGATAGATTGGATTTCTATAAAAATAGTTGCGCGCGACATAGCTCCACGAGAATACTTTACTTTTTAGCACGTCATTTCCCGTAAAAAAAAATGTCACGATTATTTTTAAACAGCACCGACATCTCCTGAAAAATGGAAGAATGAAAGAACAGCTGGATAGATTGCCCAATGCTGAAAAACGTGTAGCCGTTGCCATCGCTCGACTTAACGACCAGCAAGAGGGCGGATAATCGAAACGTTCATAGCGTGCCACAGATCTAGAGACCCTTTTTTTGACGACAGCTGGCTGTGCGGCACAGCCAGCTGGAAAGGGTTCAGCATCGGAAAAGGGTTGCGCCTCAAAGGGTTAAAAAGTTTTCAGCCAGAGGCATTTTCCTCTCTTTGGCAAATAGTTCTAGTTAACAAAACAACATATTTATATTATAAATAAAATAAACTAATTGAAGAAATAAGTATTTTTAACAGTATAAACTACGGGACTTTGCTCAAGTAAAATGTAAAAGCAAATCACTTAAATATATGTCAGGGAAAAAAAATCCTTCAGTAATTATTAACGTATTTCATTTTTTGTTTTAAATATAATCGATCCGGGGCCTTGGAAACATATTGAGTTATAATAAACGGAATTCTTTCTCTTTCCGTTCTAAACACGAATGCCAAAAAAGTTGCTAAGGTATTCTTTCCCTCTAGGAAGTCCATTGTGGAGTTGAGATGATTGATTTTTTTTTTTTTCGAATTCTTTGTAGATATTCTTGGAATCTACACTCCTCGAAGAATTAGTTTTCAATATCTTTTTACTTCTATAACACCCTTGCATTTTTAAAAAGACAGCTATAGAAACCGATATAAAACCTTGAAGCTGTATGCTGTTTGTTGTGAGAATAATATGGAAAAATAACAATTCCCGTAAAGATATTGAATTGATATATTTCTTTGGGAGCGAACACTTTTTTGGAAGGGTGGGGAGGAAGAGGGAGGGAACACGAGAAAGGACCTAGATGTGTAAAAGCATAAGTTTCAGGTACGTACATTATCTCTTATAAAATGCAATTTTGCGGATTCAGATAAACTTTAATGTGAATGGGGTGAGGCATTTTTTTTTAAACCTGTCAAAAATTGTGCGTAGTAAATAGCATTTTGTTTACTGAATAAAGGACTTAAAAGTTTTTTTTAAACGGAATTTCTAAGGTTTTATTATATTAATACAGAAAAATTCCATATCTATGCATTTTCTCCTAAGCAGTGGCGGGGACATGAAAATAAATACATGCTGACTTAAACCATTTTTCAGTGGCTCTCGAAAGGAAACGAAATCGCGCCAGATGATCGCTTCTCAGGTGTCGTACACAAATTACGAAAGAGCGTGGTGACTGGATAAACACATAATACTTTTGCTATTATTGGTATTGTATAGCCAATTGAAAACTTTATTTAACCATGTGTCTGCCTTTTTATGATGGAAAGAAAAAATTATGTGCAATGTTCAATTAATCTATTGGATACATATTATTAACCAAGAATTGTTTTCTACGGTAACTGCATAAAACTTAAAATTTTGTACTTATTTAGATTTAATCATTTGAAAATTTTAATCCATACCATAGAAAATTGTACCCTTTTCTTTTACGTATTAAACGAAATTGTTTTACGCAATTCATTGTATAAATACGATGAATAATTAAGTCATAGAAATCAAGATAAGAATTTTAGGGAAACTTTGTGTGTATATATAATTTATTAAGATGGACCGAAAAGGGTTTGTTTGCCATCCCATTCTAATAGTGTGAAAACTTCAACCTCCCCAATGGAGACCCAATTTCAGTCATCTGTTTCACGGTAATTTTAAATGTCTGCCTTCTGCAAAGATGGATTAAATTTTTGTTGCCCCTTCCGACTCTTGTCAGTAGTCTATTCTGTCCCATAGAAAATCCAGGGCTATAGTGTTTTGTGTTACGGCAACCCTACAGGAGGGGCATCTACCTACGGGGCCATCTACAATGTTCTGTTCAGTGTCTTATCCGCTCGGCCATGGTTGTGGATGTTTTCTCAGCTAACATTGAATGTGCAAGATTAATTTTTCGTATTATGAGAATACTAGAAGAAAAAGCCCGTGGTGGAGGCTGAACAACGGGTGCTAGAAAATACATTTCACGAAAGCATGTCTACACTGAATATATTTAATCTTCGTTCACCTAAAATGAATAGCTTCATATTCAGTTTTTATTATAGACCCAAATCGAATGTCACACTCTTCTGGAAATGCGCGGAAACTTTTCGCATTCGAGCGATTTCGTTTTGTGGATTCAGCTCCTCTTATTTTAATGCTTCAGCAGACGATTATTGTAATGAAAACAAAAATTAAACTAAGTTACCGGGAAAAAATATTTTAAACGAATTGGAATCGCGATTGTGCACGTCATTTTCACTTGAAAAAGTTAATTTTGTCACGCAAATGATGCCCTTTTTTGACTTTCGGAAATAAAATAGAGCTGCAAAGAGCAAAAAGTCGCTTAAAAATGAGGGAGCGGGTGGATTTTCAGATTTTTAAAGTGACGCAGATTGTTTTCTATATTTTTATACATGATTATGAAAAATTTCAAGCGAATCCCAGACAGCACAGCAAACTTGCATGAAACTTGCAGCAAACTTGATTTATCAAGTCAATAAGCTTGAATTAAGCTTGAAAATTTCAAGCGTGTAAGCTTAATGCAAGCTTGAATCAAGTGTTCTAGTTTACACTCGCCCAGCTTGCATTAAGCTTGACATTTCAAGCTTGAATCAAGCTAGACATAGCAAGCTTCATTTCAAGCTTAAAAAATTTTCCTAAATACACCGGGCGCCGGTCGGCGAACTCGCCCCACATATTTTACTTTGCCACGCATCTTCCCCTCTAAGCTGAAATTTCAATTTAATTTAATCTGTTTCCATCAAGTGTCCGTGGCTAGAATAGAACCCGGGACCTTGTGGTTGGGAGGCGAGTGCGCTATCCGTTCTGCCACTAAGCCTCGCGCAGCTATGACTAAAGTTTGATGTGACTTATCGCGCCGTTTTCTGGCCAGATTGATAAGTGGGCGATATGTTTTTTTTTTTTTCATGAGATGCATCAAAATTAAAATGTTATGTGTGATTCAGAGACTCTACTAATAGGGAAATAAACATAATATAAACTTTCAATAGCACACGTTTTAAAACTTTCAATATCGCAACACTCATGAGCAGAGTGTTGCGATATTGAAAAATCGAGACAAACGACTGATTTTGAAATCAATTTCGTAGTATAATTGTATTTTATTTTGAAGAATTTCCCTATTTGTTGTTGCGATATTGAAAAATCGAGACAAACGACTGATTTTGAAATCAATTTCGTAGTATAATTGTATTTTATTTTGAAGAATTTCCCTATTTGGAAATATGGAATCTTTATTTTTAATTCTATATTAATAAAAAAATGCAATTATATACTATGGGCGGTTCACTCTATGGTGAACCACCCGTAAAGTGAAGTATATTAACTAACTAAATTGTGTTAATTATATTAAAATTTATTTTTAGGGCTAATTAATTAGTTAATGGAATTACTAATGTTAATTAGATGTAAATAAAACTAAAACTCCCTTCGTGTTACACTTCACAGGGGTAAAGATATTGAATCCCATTCATTCCTTCCCCTTGAGTGTCCAGGTTTTGTGAGTAATAAAATAAAACACATCTTTACGAACTTTCAGCAAATTTGAGAAACGCTAGACAATTAATGTCCATTCTCTTTCACAGATGGCGCCATCACTGCACACTTTCGAAAGCTAAAATCAAGCTAAAGTCATGCTAGTATTAATACGTCAAATTCAAGGTAATGTCAAGCTTGATTGAAGCTTATGTGCTGTCTGGGATCGTACAAACTGTGTAGAAGTTATTACAGAAACTTCCATAACTTTTTAATATGCTTGGATAAATGACGGCAAAAGTTTTATTTTGAAGTGGTTGGACCGGATTTACTAGAGAGTGAGTCAGATATCAGCTTAACTATATAGTAGGATAATTGTAAACATTTTTTAATACAATATATAGTCCATTTTGGATATTTAAAAAGGTTTAAATCTTTTAAGCAAGGTCAGGCAAAAATATCAATCAGACTAAATATTTGTACACATTACTTTTGCCTAATGATACAATTTTTTCACACTATTATTTGATAGGAACTAATAATTCCTTATCTTAACTCATAAAAATACTTCGTTTTCCCTTTTATTCAGAAACAATAACACCTTAATAATCGTCTAATTCCAATATCAACATTTGTTAAAATCGTTTATACCAAACTTTTCTTCAATACCCCCAGAGTAAAAACAGTATTTTTGTATGATAATTCTTTTGTCATATTTTCAATGAAAAAAGAATCTAAAAAGACTTATCCCTTAAGCATAGTTAGTCTTACAGTAACAACATATGGCGTGTTTGAAACATAACTGGATTTTTTTAAGATACGCGCTTTCAAATATATATCTCCTTTATTGACGCTTCTTCATTATGAACTAATTTATTTTTCTGAATAAGAAGATTTTATTTCTTAGATATAATGATATTTAAAATTATTATATTAGAGGGAAAAATATTAAAAAATAAGGTTTAAAGATATAATAGATCGCCAAAGGAATTCTTAAGAATGAATACGCCTGAATCAACTGAAAGGTTAATTTTCTTAAAAATCAATTTATACCGATTCTACTCGCTTAAGTTAAATTTTAGAAACCAATTAGAAAAAGATTAATCAATGAAACAAATATGTTAAAGTTCCTATGGTTAAGTTAATCTTTCTTCCAATTAAATTGTATAGAATTTATTGTCCATTCAAAGAGAGGGAGGGGAAATATTCAGGTGTTCCAAAGACAGCACGAAAGAAAGTATTCTTATTTTTTTAATACATTATACTGATTAAAATGAAATTGCATTGAAACGAATAGAATGAATGTTTAAAAATCTATTGAAATAAAATACTTATTGTTTTCTTTACGAGAAAAAATGGTCCTAAACATGTCGAAAAATAATTTTTTAAGCTTGATTCTATAGAAAAAAACTTTTTACTTTTAAAAGATAAGAGAACATGTTTTGGCAGTTTTGAATATTAGGGGGAAATGGCCACGAATAGATTTTTTCTTGCACATATCAAGGATGTTTGCATCTCTAGCGAACAGTGATAGTAAATTTATTCATAAATATCAGTACTTTAAATTATTAATTTTCTTTGGAATACATGCCTTTTACCATGTTTGATTTCGGTTTATCAATTCCACCGAACTCTGTTTTTAAAATTTAATTGCTGAGTGTAAAGATATTGCACAGTTCACTTCATTTTAAATATCTTTATAAAATTAGACTTGTCTGCAAATTACTTGGAATTCCAAAATTTTGCGATTTCTATCCGTTTCAAGCACCTGTGAGTCCAGTACGAACGGCAAAAAAGAACAGCTTGTCTCTCTATCAATGACGCGTTTTTTGTTCGCACATCACGTAATAGCGACTAACCCGAATAAAATGAAGTTTGGGGACATGATAGGCGGTGGCTCAACTTAAACTATAAGCGTCGAATTTTTTAAATATTTTGATTAGATTGAGATTTTGGAAAAATTGTTTCAACATGTGTAAATTTTTATTCCATCATAACGAAATAAATACTAAAGGGAATGAAGTGAAATTTGGTGGCATGATAGTTGGTCACCCAATTTAATTGTGAGGTTTAAATTGAAAAAAAAAGTAATTATATTGAGATTTTGCGAAAATCTCTTCAAAATGTTGTAAATATTTTTTTCGCATCAAGTATTAACATTTAAAGCATATGAAATGAAATTTGGTGACATGATAGTTGGTCACTCAAACTATAGGTGTCAAATTAAAAAAAGATTGTGCGAACATTTATTCAAAATGTGAAAATATTGTCGATTAAGTATGAACCACAGAAGCGAATTAAATAAAATTTATTATCGTTACAGGTGGTCACAAACTATGGGCGTCGAAGTACTTTAAAATTTTTTAGATTTTGAAATTTTGTGAAAACTGAGAACATGTTTCTTCCATTCCTGAAAAGTGACCATGGAAATTGAATGAAATTTGTAATTATGCTAGATACGAGTTAATTTAAACTCTAGAAGCCAACTGTTTTAAATATTTCATAGATTGTGGGTTTTTATTTTCTATTGTTGCTGCTAATGCCCTCTGGCAACCGCGGGGGTGCCAGATCCCCATATACGCAGGCGATGGGCGGCTTCCATTTTAATGAGCCCCATTGGGAGGAAGTACGATTTAGCAAATTCAATCATCAACAATCATCAAATTAACACAATCACTCTACAGGAGGGACCAATCCTCTGAAATCGACACCCCCAGAGGTATCCTTTAACAACTTGGAGGACATTGGAGCCACGACGGATTTTACATGCACCAGCTCCCATGAACGTACGAGAATGCATTTGAATTCAGAAAATGATTAACAACGACTAAAATAACAAATGTTGAATTTTTTGAAAATTTTGAATAAATTTAAAAAACATTTTAAAAACTATTTTCTTTGATTTTGTGAAAATTATGCAAATTTTCTTGAGGCATGATGTTAAAATATCGACAGTGAATCAAACAGAATTTAGTTACAGTAAGGAATTACTTCTTGACCTGAACGGCTCATTCAGCCAGAATAGAGCAAATTATTAAAATTAAAACTTTCTCAAATGCCAATTATACTTATCACTTTCTTATTCTCTAACCTGTAATCTTTTAAAAATACAAAGAATTTATAAGTTTGATGTCTATGCTACTGCCAATATACTCATTCCATTCGTTGTACTCCTACAATACGGAAGAAAATTCAGGCTTTTTAGAAATTTGCATTACATACAAACCCGTCCACGACGGGTGGTGCAGTTAGTAAACAATTAAATACAAAGAATTTATAAGTTTGATGTCTATGCTACTGCCAATATACTCATTCCATTCGTTGTACTCCTACAATACGGAAGAAAATTCAGGCTTTTTAGAAATTTGCATTACATACAAACCCGTCCACGACGGGTGGTGCAGTTAGTAAACAATTAAATACATTACGCGATTGATCCTTAGGCATTTTGAATGTATCGTTTTAAATTAAAAAGAAGTCTAAAATTTTGCAAAGAATATTGGTTACACAAATATTCAACAATAATTTTACGAATTAGACAATAGGTCCTTAATATCACTGATGTTTACTTAGCGGCATTTTAAGGGCGCATGCTTAAAGAAAATATCTTTACATTTTGTCAGTATTATAAAATTTGAACCAATTTTAAAAGTTTTTTGTTGATGAAACATACTTTGTATTTATTGTGTTATAAAATCGCACTCGAAAATATGACGTTGATAAATTCTGTAAGAAATTAAAAATTTTAATTTTCGAAGCCGAAAAAAAAAATATTGTAGAGAGACAGCTGGCTGAGTGGGCACAGCCAGCTGTCGTCAAACAAAGGGTCTCTAGATCTGTGACACGCGATGAACGTTTCGATCGTCCGCCCTCTTGCTGGTCGTTCAGTCGAACGATGGCAACGGCTGCCCTTTTTTCAGCATTGGGAAAGGGTTTGCGCCTCAAAGGGTTAATGTAATAATTTTCCAGTGCACCAAACGAAAATAATTGATCACTCTGATCCCGGATAATGCAGCACCCCGCGTATTAAAATAACGTTTAATGGCAAAATAGACATTGGCCCATTCAACGACTGAATGTCGAACAAGTAATATAAAAAAACTAAGTCAATTCCTACTTAGATCAACAAAGAAAGTAACAAAAATAAAATTTTTCTATTAAATTTAATTAATACAGGGCCGTTTGTGAAGCAAGGGTCGATACCGTTGATCCAGTTTGTTTAGTTTATTGTTTTCATTCATTTTTAATCTCACGTAACAGGATCTAAAATTAAAAGGAATTAAATTAAATAAATAATATTTGGAAAAACTGTATTAACCCATTTATGCCTAGTGTCCCTTTTTTGGGACGGCATTTTCGCTATTAGTCGAAAACGTTATTTATTTTTCCTAGCCTTTATTCATTAGTATTGATCCTCAACTCTACAAAATATTTTAACATGACCTAGTAGGATGTTGATATTTCGATTTTTATGCATAATGATTTTAAAAGAAATCATCCCTTGTTCAAGTAGTTGATATCAGTAATTTATCTATTAGTTCTGTTATCAGTAAAAATCGTAGAAAGTCGAAAAAATATCCAGGCACAAATGGGTTAATATCAAGTGTCATCCATTGCAAGTTTAAAACATTGAACTTGGGTGGATGAATAAAAACTATTTTATTAACAAATGAAAATTTGAGCAAGATATATAAATATAGGGAGAGTTTGAACTGACAGTAGGAATTGAACGAAAGAAAAACAGTTATCAAGTCCGAAAAAATATTTGAGCGAGCGTTATTCCCATTGAACATACGTAATAATAAAACCTCTGTCCATTTTAAAGAAAAATCGCTCGCATAGACATTAGAAGTTTTGAAAAAAAAAGGATGACCATTTCCACCTCTAACAGAACTCGATAATCTCCACTTAAACCTTGAGGCAAGAAAAATAAAAGAGAAAGAATCCTAATGTAGGTTTAATACTTCGGAATGTGTTACCGATTTAGAAGATTACGTAAAAAAAAATGAGTATTGATGGCCATTAACGGGGTACAGAGTGAAAAAATCCCCGTTCTTTATCCATTCCAAGTCAATTTCTGTCTCCAGTAGATAATAGTCTCACTTAAATGTCCATTCGAAATTCCCGATAATTTTGAAACGCAAGTTCAATTGCATACTTAATGAAATGCATTTTTCTGTCTGCTATTAGCAGCTGAAAGAATGATCCAATTTGTCGTTTGAGGTAAAGGACTCTTGTATGACAGTTTTGCATTATGGAACGAATGAGAAAGCTCGTGAATTCCTAGCTGTAGATATTTAAGAATGTTTTGAGAGATAGTACCAAGTTGACTAATATGAAGACTTTCTTTAATGTTGTCTCTTCCCCAGCCAGCCACGATACACCGAATTAACGTCGCCGTCGACGTAGTTTCGACGTAATCATCGACGTTAAAAATCCTTGGATATGTCCACCTGTTTGCCCGTCGAGCGCTGAACTTCTCGACGGCGTATTACCCGCGAGGGGTGACCGTGATAGATAACAATCTCGCTTAACTACGGCGTAAGAATGGAAAAGGGTGACTGCCAGGAAGAGAAAATCCCCGATATTGGTCGAACACTCGTCGCTATAACGGCAAAGGGAGACAGTCTCGGAATTCGTTTATAAAATTCAGCTCATAGTGCTTGATTTTACGTTATACCTTGTCGAATCGCTCCAACAGGACAGAGAAAACCGGCTTATATTCGTCTAATAGAAGTCGTTCTTTAAAGACTTCGCAGAATTTGTCGAATTCTGACCATTTATAAACGTAGTAATTATGCCGCAATTCCAGACATTCAGAGAATAGACAAATACCATTTACATACGTCGTGCAGGAATGGAAATTCAAACTGTTCTGATCTTGTGAACTTTTGCCGTTTAAAAAGGAAACATTTTATATTTCTATATAATACATTTTAATATTAGTTTGTTAGCTAATAAAAAGTTATTTTTTATTAAATGTGCAAAAATTACAAGTTTTAAATTAACTTCTAGTCGTTTAGACGAAGTTGTAAAATATACGTTCATAAAAATTTGAACACAGAGAAAATACATTAAAGAAAAATATAATCTTGATTTTTTGAATTTCATTGATCAGTAACTTGCATAAATAGCTTATGTCTCTATTTTACATTTTAAAGGGTTTACTTTTTCCCCCCGGTACATTTTATGATTTTTTTTTTACTGTAGGTATATTTAATAAAAAGGGGGGGGGGTACGCTGTTTAATTCAATGTTATAAACAATCTAAATATCTTCATATATTGGTGAAAGATGGTGAAAAAGTAACTTAAAAATTAAATAAAATATTAGTAAATTTAGTTAAGTAAGGAATACAGTTTAAAATGCAATTTTACTAACAGTAAATATAATTTACTTATTTTATATAAAAAAGATTACTTTTTAACCAATATATGAAAATATTTAGATAGTTTATAAGAGTAGATTAAATAATTTTTTGCACCCTTTTATTAAAAATACCTAATACAGCCAAAACGATTAATAAAATGTACCGGGGGAAAAATGGAAACCCTTTAAAATGTAAATTAGTGACATAAGTTGTTCGTGCGAGTTACTTATCTGTTAAATTAAAAATCAAGATTATATTTTAACTTTAATATATTTTTGTATATGTTCAAACTTTTATGAATATAAATTTTATAACTTTATCTAAACGATTAGAAGTTAATTTAAAACTTGTTATTTCTAATCATTTAATTCAAAATTGCTTTTCATTAGCTAACAACTAGTAGTATAATGTATTATATTTAGAAATATAAAGTGTTTCCTTTTAAACGGCATGTGCACCCGACAAGAAGTTTGAATTTCTATGCTTTCACGACGTATATAAATGGTGTGTGACTGACATATTCTCTAAATGTCTGGAATTCCGGCATAATTACTACGTTTATAAACTGTCAGGATTCGACGAAATCGTCAAGGAACCACTTCTATTAGACGAATAAGCCTGCTTTTTTATCTCCATAGTTTATTATAGTTTTCCTGTAATAAAATATGAAGAAGTTTTCTATCTACAAATCCCCCCCCCTCTCACCCTCCAACGAGAAAAATGTGGTCTACTTTATTACACAAACAGTTTTTTATTTATCTCTATTAATTCTTTGTTCAATTTTACTACTCCAAATAGGTTTAAATTACATACTAAATGCACACATATTAGTATACAATTTAAAAAGAAAAAAAAACTTTGCATAAAGTGCTTTAATCTGTTTCATTGTAAGTTATGCCATAATGCAATAATAAGTTGACTTTTGTTATAGTAAGTTTACATTAAGTAAATTTGTGCTTATAATGAGAAAAAATATTTCATATGCTTAAGGTAAACAGTTGATTTTATGCCAATTGTACCTTTATATTTCACTCTATAATACAAATAAGAAGACTTATAATTAGCAATTAAAAAGAAAATGAATAAAAGAAACAAAGCACATAATTATTAGTTAAATAATTACTTAACTCACCTCTAAAATTTTGATGGCTGGAATTAAAATTTGTAGTTACCCCGATAAACTTTAATAACATCACCGGCCAACACAATTTAAAGAGAGCCAGACAAACTTATTAATATGCCAAGCTAACGATAAATCGTGTTAGCATTGAACTTGAAAAATATTCCAAGAGATACTTGAAAAATATCCACTTTTATAGTTAAAACTATGGAAATTTTACTGTTCTGTGTAGCCATTGACTACACGCTGGAGCGAGTTCTGCCCTTGCATAAAAAACTGCGAAGTACGAGCCACGCGAACCATGAACGAATACACACACAAAAAAGAAAAAAAAAGCATCTGTTTTCTGAGAAAACGGTTGGGGTGGACATGTCAAAGGTCGTGAGAAAGGACCCCGTAAATTCTGTCTCCACTGCATTGTTTATTCGACGTTCAACTGACTATTAACTAAGCTGAAAAAATTTCTCGATGCCCCATCGCATGTTTCTTCTTGGCTGGCTGGGGGGGGGGGGTCTCTCAGACCGCCAAAGCCATAAGCGGAAAATCGGCGATGTATTGACGGATCATAGACCTCCTGAGGGCGACCAACATTAACAGTCGAAGATAGCCGCCTCCCTGACCAAAATCGAACGGCTCTTTTTGACGTCGACAACACAATGTATGTTTGATCTCTTTTAAACGCTATTTTTTGCTGTAATTTTTCCTCGACCTATTTTCGACATTTCGACATCGGGAATACGTAATTTAAACGTGTGTGCGCTTGCTGGGTTCTCTTCTCTACTTTTTATATTATATTATATTATTTATACTTATTATAAAAGAAGATGTCTGTGTGTGGATCTGTGTGTGGGTCTGTGGTCTGTGTGTCGGCGGCGTTACGGACAAACGGCTACACCTAGAAACACCAAATTTGGCACTCGGGAAGATCTAAACATGAAGTTGTGCACCTCGAAGCGATTTTTTCAAAATTCGACCTAGAATTTTTTTTATTTTATGTTTTATGCGATTTTTGGCATTTTTTCTCACCTAATTCGTAATAACGGCGGAAATTACGCTCGCAGCAAAACGGCATTTGTATCATCGGATAGAGGAGACATTTTTCTTTTAAAAACAGTTTGTTCTGAATACGTAACATAATTTACCGATTTTTAGGAATTTTTTTACTAAGCATCGACTTCGGCGAATTTTTCGTAAAATAATTTTAAAATTGTCGCCATCTTGAATTCTATCCGTCATAACTTTTTGATATTTTGACAAATCGTGAAACATTCTTTTCTCCCTCTTTTAAAATAAAAACGAAAAAATTATGTAAATTAGATGATTTTTTACGAATTTTAATGCAGCCTAATGTTTAGAATTTAATAGCATCAACACGATATTACGCCATTCATTACATTGCGATCGCGGCACGAGAACTTATGTTCGGTTGTTGCCACAGAAAGGATTACAAAAAAGGGTTTTTTCAACCAATCGAGATTTGAAATGGGATATCAGAATTTCAATTCGCAAGTGAGGATCTATGACGTCAAATGCTTTAAGATACGTGAAAAATACGCCATAATTTTAACTCATTTATTCCTTCTCTATTTTCAACACATGGAGACGATATTTTGAATAAAATTTACTGTAGAAATAAACTAATAAATTCACGATTATTATTATTAGAAGTGGTATTTTAATCCGGTGCTTATTTAAAAATTGAAATGTCTTCACGGTGCTGAAAATGTTCATTTTAAAAGTTACAAAGTTCGTTTCAAAGCGCGATATATTAAAATTTTTCTATTTACTATTTTTATTTTTGGCATTTAATTATGGCGCAGGCGTTGCCTAGCGTATGCATGCAGGTTGCGAGTATAGTTTTATTTTAACGTTGTATTACGTTCCTCCATAAAGGAGAGCTTACGGGATTACATTAATTGATCATGGCACGTGATAATTTAATTGCGTTGCCACAAAAAGGATTAGAAAAAAATGTTCTTTTTCCAACCAATCGATTTTTTAAATGGGATATCGGAATTTCAATGCGCAAGTGAGGATCTATGACGTCAAATGCTTTAAAATACGTAAAAATTACGCCACAAATTTAACTCATTTATCCCTGCTCTTTTTTTAACACAAGGAGGCGATATTTTGATTAAAACTTACTTTAGAAATAAACTGAGCAATTCATGATGCCAACCGGGGTATCTTTTACGGTAGTTAAACAGTGACGTCATAAATTTTTAAAAATGCGTGAAATTTGTAAACTCTGCAACTCTAACGTCCTGTCACAGTTATAGCGATTCTAAATAGCTCCTCGAGATGGCACAGTTTGATGTTTTCAGTAGACAGAACTATGGAGGATTTATAAGATATCTTTATATTGGATACATGGATATTTAAGTTGGCACCGCTTGAATATTTTTCGCCACGGTGAGATTAAATGTTTTGCGGTGCTAAATACGCCAATCCTACAAAACTATGCATAAATTAAATTTATATGGAGAGCCTCCTTAATAGCAACTATTATGGGAAATGAATAATGTTTATGGTAATGCGTAAATTGCTAAAGAATCGCCATAGAATATAAAGGTCCCATTTGTGCCAAATAATGTAAGCTGTATCGTTAAATTGAGCATTAAAGAGAGAGAAGCGAAGATAGATAGTATTAATATGCGTAATAGGTAGTATTGGTAGATTTGTAAGGATGATATGAATAAATCCCAATATACAACGTTAATAAATATTTCATGAAATTAAAAGTGTTCTGTTAATCCTTTTTCAAGGGTTGTTTTACAACCAACTGAACGATAAGTAATTCTAATTTGCGTTGATATATACCGCAGTAATTTCGACAGAGGAGATTACTTGAACTTTTTAAAAATGAAATTCGCAGCTATTTTAAAATAAATAGTTGTTCATTTCATGTAGTGTCTGAGGTATTTAATGCTACAACTTGAACCTCAAAACAGTATGATATAGAAATAACACATTTTGAAAGTCAGGAGTTCTCTGCAAACCGCTAAGCTTTTCACTTTTCTGATCGCGAATGACACTGATGTAGTTTTTTGAGTCATGATATTGCAATGATGCCAAGTTAGTACTCATGACGCAAACTTTACATTATAAGTCAAATAATTTCGCTTTTATTTTAGATTTCACATCACTGGAATTAAGTGGAATTACACATGTAAGGAACATTTTCGTTTCCTACCGTGCGAAGAGCGGGCACGCAGCTAGTAGTTTATAATTCTCTCTCTGAAGAAATGTTAATGATTCTTTCGTTAAAAGAAGATTATGATATGATTTATAAATAGCTATAAGAAATACGGATAGATAATAAACCCGTTTTTAAAATTCCTATTATTGAATTTAAAAGCACATAAAATTGCATGAACATAGAACTATTCCAGTAAGGGCTGAGAAGTACTTGAATGAAAAGCAAGTTAAAAAAAATCTGATGTGTCCAACACATGACTTCCTTGCACGTCCATTAGATCAAAAATATTTTCGACGCACTTCCTCTAAATTTATTTGTTTGAAAGAGATAAAATATCAATAATAGTAAGGTTTAGCGATTTCTAGCCAAATATTTCGATATCGCCAACCTGAGTTCAATTTGAAAGATTTCCTTCTGACACTTTATTGGGCGATATTTCACCAAAAGCCGACAAACTTGAGATAGTCAGCGAGATTTTGGGGATAGCCAAAGTAGTCATTGACCACAGACTTTCAATGAATTGAATGCATCTATACACCTCAATGTATTCAAAGTCATTTGGCTCACCATGTAAATAAATTCTCAGTCGATTGCTGTCAAAAAAGATATTGAAAACAGTTAGATATTACAATAGTTCTAAATACAAAGTTAAAAAATCTACGGGTTAAAGTTTTAGAGTTATACAAAATAGGAAATAATTTTTGGCGCCAAATTTGGCGATATTTCGGCGAAACTCGTCAATGTCGACGACATTTGGCGAGATTTTAAGCTTAAACCAAACAATGACAGATTATCGCCAAATTTGGCGATATTTCGCCAAAACTCGCCAAGAACGATGACAAATGGCGATACTTTGGGCATGGACCAAATGACTGACTATCGCCAAATTTGGCGATATTTCGCCAAAACTCGCCAAGGTCGAGGACAGACGGCGAGATTTTGGGCATGTACCAAACAATGACTGTCTACAGTTGTATTATAATGAAGATGTCCATAGACATTAAGGTACTGAAATTCTTTTCGGTGGTCCTGTAAATAAACTCTCCAGTAGATTGGAACCAAAAATCGAGATGCACAACTAGATGTTACAACATTCTTATATATGAAATTTCATAATAGTTTTTGAGATTTGAGAGTTAAATATGCACACACGTACACCAAAAGTCGCCAAGCTTGGCGACTTTTGGCATAGTTCTTGAGGGAGGCACGTGACCGTGGTCGGACCATTACCTAACTTATGTGGTAGGACGGTATTGTGCTTGAAATGGATGAATGCCCCTAAAATTGCTATTGACCGTAATGTATTGGAAATCTTTTGAGTGTTCCTGTAGCAGAACTATAAATGATAAAGACACTTTTTTTAATGGAGAAATTCATTTTCTAACTCTTTACAGCATATATCACTTCTGAGTCGTTTGAAATAGCCCAATACCTCTAAAAAACGCTTTGATGAATTTCGGCCCATAGAGCGTAATGTATTTCGAATCTTTTGGGCGGTCCTGTAGATAAACTATTCAGTCGAATGGAACCGAAAGGGGAGGTGCACAACTAGATGTTACAACTATCCAAAATATGAAGTTTCGACATTCTACGCCTAATAGCTTTTGAGTTAGGCGAGTTTAATGAATTTCGGCCCATAGAGCGTAATGTATTTCGAATCTTTTGGGCGGTCCTGTACATAAACTATCCATTCGATTGCCACCAAAAGGGGAGGTGCACAACTAGATCATAGAACAATCCTAAATATCAAATCTCAACATTCTACGACCAATAGTTTTTGAGATATGCGAGTTACATACATACGTACGTACGTACGTACAGACGGCATGGAAAAACTGGCCACAGTAGACTCGCCACTGGTCAAAATGAGTTGCAGACGCGTTAATATGATCGTGCATGCTAGCCTACGATGAGATGCATCGAAAAAAATTTTTAAATTAAATTTAGAGGTAGTCAAAATCGGTTTTTATGTCGAAATTTGGCCCCCAAAATTTTTCGGGATCACATTACTTCCTTATACTACGTACAAGGAAGTAAAAATAATACAGTCAAATTTAAATTAATGACTACAAAATGTTTAATTCTCTATTTTACTAATATTAAGGAGAATAAAAGTTTTGCGGCACTTACTTTTTCACTCAGAAAAAAAATCAACAAGATGGCAGTTTTGAAACAGTGATAAAACTATATTCTGTATTTAATTCGAATGATTTTCATCATAAAGCTCTTCACACGTAAAATATCCGGTGAACCGAATAAAGCTTTAATTCATCACATTTGCATAGCTGCCATCCGTTCCGATTTTATCGGAATATTTTCCACCATTATTTTTGAACAGTTTTACTTTAAAATTTTAGACTTATTTTAAGCTTAAATTGCTAAGTAAAAATAAGTGGTGGGAAATTTTCCGATAAAATCGAAAATCGGAACAGTTAGCAGCTATGCATTTGCACACTGGTTGGCGAAAAAGTGAACTTGTTACGTTTTAGAATATTGACTCCGCAATTATTTTTTTTTTATATTTTTGTGTAGGGGGGGGGGGCGGGGAGGTATCGTCCATTTCCAACTCATGAATAATAAAAATATTCTCATGTATACGCATAATTATTAAGCCTTTTCCGCTCAGTTTTCTTTCGCAGTAATTTTAAATATCGACAAGATGCGCAATCCACCCTTTTACCATGTACGCAATCTGAAAAATTTCTCAAAGTAACCAAAAAAAAAAAGTATTTTAAGTTTCCTATTTTTGTACAAAGCTGAGTTTATCAAACCCCCATTTCGCAATCGATTTAGTTAAGTGTTCGTCTATATAGTTAATTTCAGTACATCATTTGTATTAAAGTGTCAGTGAGACACCCGAGTTTACAAATCAAGCACAAAGAGAAAATCTAGAAGTATTAAAAAAATAAATTCGCAAAGCTGTAAGAGAAAGAATACTAGAGAGAATTTATCTGACTATTTCATGACAGAAAAAAATAACAGTTATGTACTGTGCATTCTTAAACTGCCATTTCTCGAAGATATAGGTATTATGGGATGACGTTGATAATGGGCCATCTGAAGGTTTTTTCCATTCCAAGAAATTTACTGCTCTTTAGTAATCATGTACAAAGCACATGTGAAAATATATATTCTGGTCTCTTTGGTAATTTGATAGTTTAATGCTGAAATATGGTCGAGACATTTCTAGTAAATCGTACAACTTATTGAATACGGTCGTATCGTATGACTATTCGTTCACATAATTATATGAATTATTGAAAATTAGAAAACGCTTTTTATACTTAAGAAAAACTCAATATTTATTCTACATTCTACACAAGTCAAGAAAATTATAGAATTTTGGGGGAAAAAATTAATTGAAGTGAGCGAAGATCTAACACTGCACTCAGGCATTTCAATGTAATGTTTCGCCTAGTAAAACCGCTTGACCGATTTAGTTCAAATTTGGCACGGTTATAAGTACCCATTGTGGCAAGGTATAAATCTAGTCAAACCAATCGGGTTGACCACGAAGGATTCATCACCGAAAAACCTGCTGCCATTCACTTTGAATGGAGATATTAGAAGAATTATTCTATTTCTCAATCACTCGCTCCTCGCGCTCTTTGAACCTATGACATTGGTCAAGGTCACGATGCTGATCACTTAAAAGAAAATCCGAAATTCGACATCCCATTGTGGCAAGGTATAAATCTAGTCAAACCAATCGGGTTGACCACGAAGGATTCATCACCGAAAAACCTGCTGCCATTCACTTTGAATGGAGATATTAGAAGAATTATTCTATTTCTCAATCACTCGCTCCTCGCGCTCTTTGAACCTATGACATTGGTCAAGGTCACGATGCTGATCACTTAAAAGAAAATCCGAAATTCGACATACCATCGAGGAATAATCACCTAAAATATTTCAACTTGAGGTAGAGATAACAGCACGAAATTCGCTCAACTCAACATTGTATGCGCGATACGTCATGCGGACCCAGTTTACATTTTACTTAACCCATTTATGCCTAGTGTCCCATTTTTGGGACGGCATTTTCGCTATGAGTCGAAAACGTTATTTTTCCTAGCCTTTATTCATGAGTCTTGAGCCTCAACTCTACAAAATATTTTAACATGACCCAGTAGTATGTTGATATTTCAATTTTTATGCATAAAGATTTTAAAAGAAATCATCCCTTGTTCAAGAAGTTGACAACAGAAATTTATCTATTATTTCTGTTATCAGTAAAAATCGAAGAAAGTCGCAAAAATACCCAGGCACAAATGGGTTAAAGACTCACCTATTTTGTCAACATTGATTTACAAGAAGTCTAGTTTTAAAAAGGCAAGTGAAATGTGATTTATAATACTTAAATTCTGCACTTCAAATACACAGAATTAAAATATATATATATATTAAACCCCGGAAACCCTTTACAGTTTTTTCATCAGTTAACCTGCCCGTTCAGATCAGTTAAGCATGAATGTAAGTTCCTAAGTTGCACGGCGTCAAAGTTCTTTTGCGATGATAAATTTATTCTTCTTGCTAATAGAATATCCCTGCGTCCGATTTACTAGGTTAAACTTTAAAATGGGCTTAAGCACATAAATTAGTCTTTAGTTACATCAATTACACAATTAAGGAAAACAGTCTAAAAAAAATTACATATAGTTAAAATGTTACGAAGCATAAAATTTTGCTGTATACGTAAGAGTAGATTCTTTAATCGCTTGCTCACATCCGATTGTTCTTGCACTGTGTGGATCTAAAAGAATGTTATTTAATGAAAAAACATGAAAAAATATACATTACCGTAACGATTTACGTATTGTCACAACATAGATGTAGCTCAACATTAAAATATAGTACCTTTCTGAGGCAGAGCCCCTGATCCCCCTCCTTTATAAAAACAGTCAAGGGCGGATTAAAGGGGGGGGCGGAGGGGGCGACCGCTTCTCCCCTGAGAAAGAAGATATTAATGTAAAAGATCCTATTTTACTTACTAACTAACCACCCCCCTGAGAAACTTGCATTAATCCGCCACTGCAAACAGTTTTAATTCCAAGACGTAATTTTGCCATGCATGTTGTAGACACGTGACCCTTATAGACTAATTGCCGTTACCGGCAGTGGGCTGGTGCCTATCTATTTTTCAGACACCGGCACTTCCACGCTTTATAGTGACCGGTCATTTACCTGCCACACGGCACTTTACCAACATTGCCGGATTGGTGTGTTTGTTAAAAATATTTAATTGAACCCAAATACAATTTAAGCTTATTTCTCATATAAAGATGCATTAATTATGATTTTTCAATGTATGAACGTTTCGCCAATCGAAGCATTCCCAAGTTTCCTCCAATAATTTCATGAATTGTTACTGTCGTTACAACAAATAAGCGAAAACAAAAGAGAAGGAGTCAAGAAGAGAAACCACTATGGACAAATACCAGTGCGAAAGGTGCAATTGAATATTTGAATAAATAAACAAAACTTTTGTACTTACTGTAAAACATGCATTAGAAGAGGAATCGTCAATTGAAGAGGTTGGATGTAGCTAAGTAACATCGAGAAAACGTCACATATTTCAGACCTGTAATAAGACGATTGAAAAAGATGAAAAAGAATAACATTTTAAAAATAATTTAAACCTTTAACGCGCAGTGTTCCCACTCTGGGAACACCCAACTCTTGACGTTTTGACTGTTGCCAGTCACGAAGAATAGATTGGATTTCTATAAAAATAGTGGCGGGTGACGGAGCTCCAGGAGAATCCTTTACTTTTTAAGCACGTCATTTCCCCGTCGAAAAATGGTCACGATTCTTTTGAACAGCACTGACATCTGCTCAAAAATGGAAGAAGGCGAGAACAGCTGGATAAATTGCCCCACGCTGAAAAAAGAGCAGCCGTTGGGATCGCTCGACTGAACGACCCGCAAGAGGGCGGACGATCGAAACGTTCATCGCGTGCCACAGATCGAGAGACCCTTTTTTGACGCACAGCCAGCTGTCGTCAAAAAAGGGTCTCTCGATCTGAGCTGTCGTCAAAATGGGGTCTCTCGATCTGTGGCACGCGATGAACGTTTCGATCGTCCGCCCTCTTGCTGGTCGTTCAGTCGAGCGATGGCAACGGCTGCCCTTTTTTTCAGCATTGGGAAAGGGTTGCGCCTCAAAGGGTTAATTTTATCCTTTTTCAGTGTCTGACTTCAAATATGCAGAAATAAATTCTCACTTAAATGTAATTTATTCATGTCTTAAAATTCACTGAAGTAGAAAAAGAAACGATGCTATCGAATTTTAAAATGTAGTCCTTCATTTAATCGAGTTCAAAAGGCTCATGAAAATTTTGTTTCGGTGTTTGCAAAAGAAACTACACGACTCCTGGGATCCATCATGTAGAGGCAGAAAATTCGTTCGATTTCGACCTTCATCATTTAAATTAGAAGCTGACGTAAATGATGGCAGATATGTTCAAATAAAAACTTTTCGTTAGATCTCAAAGTATTTAAACTGTATTAAGAAAATGAATGCAACTTCTCGAATTGAAAATATAAGAGGATTGCTTTCTTCAATTTTAAGAAATCGTTTGTGTATTTATTCAAAATTACTTTGAAACAGTTTTATTAATTAAAGCACACTTATTATCATTTAATTGTTCAGTTTTAAATAACAAAAAATTATTGCTGTTCTAAATTGTTTTCTTTTTCATATTCCTTCGTTTTCTCTAAATGTCTAATACAGTTCAAAATTGAACCATTGATCTATGCTTCACTAACTGCACATCTTTCTAAAAAACTTCACTCCATGAACTGAATTTTGACTCCTGTTAGGCACTAAATCAAAAGAATTCTTTTAAAAGATTGCAGCTTTTTTTTTAATGAAATGTTGGGCCACTTCAAATAACAGTATGACTGAAATTCGTATGAAATAAATAGTTATTCCTCAACTTCATTTATTTTTACTCATATATGTAGTGCATACGCACGCTAAATCAGTGTTTTCGAAAGTCTCTTATGCAGTCGCCAGCAGTTTCCGTAGGATACCGAAATTCAGAAGCCCTAACCTTCTGATGAGGATCCATATTTCGGCTGGAAATTCCAGGAAGGACATACTAAGTTCTATGGCCAATCTCTATAACGGCCTGGGTACTCAGTGATGTCTCAGACTAGTAGAGTAAGTTGACTTAACCCATTTATGCCTAGCGTCCCTTTTTTGGGACGGCATTTTCGCTATCATTCGAAAACGTTATTTATTTTTCCTAGCCTTTATTCGCGAGTATTGAACCTCAATTCCACAAAATATTTTAATATGGCCAAGTAGGATGTTGATATTTCAATTTTTATACATAATGATTTTAAATGACATCATCCCTTGTTCAAAAAGTTGACATCAGAAATTTATCAATTACTTCTGGTGTTGGCAAAAATCGAAGAAAGTCGCAAAAATATCCAGGCACGAATGGGTTAACATCCGATTGCGTGAAACGACTTGGCCAATCGGTAATCGAGTAGAAAGTCACCTGACTTTACTAGTCCGAGATGCGTCACTGATTGGCCAGGCCCATGGGCGGACATACAAATTTTTTTTAAGGAGGAGGGGCAAACATGCAAAAGTTTTTCTAGACTGGGTAAATTTCACGCTCTTAACAATGAGTTCCGATTTTGCTTTTGTGATGAAGGTTTGTTTTCATTATAAGACAGGTATACTAAATCTCTATAGGAGAGGTGGGGGGGGGGAGCAAAGTGGCGTGCATGCCCAGGCTCCTATGAAGATTGACGGTGGTGTAGGCCTAATTGGCGCATTCAGTAACGTGAGCTGCCCTTTTTTGGCAAGCATACAAATGGGACTAATAAATTCCCAATAACTGCAATCGAAAGATCAAAGAACTTGGCGCTCGTTTGGAAGAAAATCGTTACAACCTCAAAAGATAAAATTTGAGAAAACGTCTTTGAATAATTTCATGAACTTTAAAATATAAGCTTAAGACAATTCTACACGTTATTAGTCTTCAAACATAGAAATGTACCCTTTTTGTACTGTTGTTAAAGAACAAAAGAAACACTTTGAGGTGTGACAACTTTTCCAAGCGAACGATCTCTAAAGACGTATGCAGTAAACATTACATGCCATTTTACTGGTGAGGTATCGTCAACTTTCTCTCTGCCTCTTTACAAGTAGGAAAAAAACCAACTAAGTGGTAAGATCCCCATAAAACATGAATATTTTATAGTTATTCCAACTCAATTTAAACTGAAAAGATCCAAAACAAACATTTCGTAAAAAAATGTCGAAAAATAATATAAAGGAGACATGATTTCTTGAACTGTATCAAGCAAAAATATCAATAAATGGAAAAGAATGTAAAGCGGAAGTGATACAGATACATAACTAAGGTCGACTTTTAGACATAACTCGTGAAAAGACTTTTTGTCCGAGAAAAACGGATCTACACGAAATACTTTCCTTAAAAGGGATTTTTTTCTTCGAAATAGTGAATGTACACTTTTATGTTGAAGTACTCAAGGCGTTTATTTTATCTTTTTGCATTTATCACAGCAGCGTACATCTATAAAACTTGCTGAATCAACATTCAACTCCATTTCCTCCATTTGCTGTGTTCTCACAGGTCTAGAAAAACCCTTCTCTTTTTTTACACATCTCTGCCACCATGTATTTGTTCAGTTTCTTTTTTTTTTAGGCTACAGAACTGTTAACCACATTCTTTTAAGTCTCAACCCTTGCTTTCCTGTGTTGGTGATTTACTTTATGGAGACCTGCTAGAACCTTCTAATGCTTGTTCTTCTAACAGAGTGTTTATCTTAGTCAGTTGTTATCGTGTCTAATCCCTTGGTTTATTCAGTTTGATGGGTGAAGTATAGTTTGGGAAAGGAAACTATACTCATTTATTCATTGTATAAACCGATTGTTGTTATGCTATGAATGTATGAGATTAAGGATTAATCCAGCACGTATGCTGAAAAGCTTACGCACACGCTAAAAGATTTATTATATTTTTCAGTAGTTTTAGTAAGGAGCAACACTGACATGCGGAAAAACAACATCAGTTTCCGGTCCCCTTAATACCTGCGAAAACTTAATGAATGCCGTTTTCAATCGACTCCGTTTTTGTAACAGCATTTGAGGTATGTACCTTGCCGTTTAAATGATCCAAGTTGAGAGTAGTTGAGCTGCGTATAAAAGCAAAGATATAAGAGGGCTGTATGCCTTAAAGGCCCTATTACACTAACAAAATTTCGAGCAATTTGGCAGCCGCAGCCAGTTGTGGAAACCACTTTCCTGGATATTTCTCTCGGTTAACTGGGGAACTATCCACTCCAACTTTTTTGTTTAGAGGCGAAAATATTGCTGGTTGCTGGAATGCCAGCCAATTGCAGTGCTTCCTGTTTCTACGTCACAAGATGGCGGAACACTCGTCGATACCGATTTTAGTGATGAGCGAAGGAAAAGGGTCCCTCAAATTGAACGTGGAATTAGTTCTGATTAGAATCATTAGTAAAATACCTCGGAATCGCAAATATTTAAAAATGTTGCTAAGGCGATAGGCTGCTTATAATGACATGCTTTAGCAATCACCTGTAGAGCTTATAGTTTCAGCTTTCTATTCCAACGGAGAATTGAAATGTACAGGCGTTTTCGTGCCCCCCGCTAATTTTGCACCTGCTTGGAACAAGCAGGTGATTTTTGAGAGTGAAAGCAAAGAGATGTAGAGGTTGAGAACGGGGACTCAGAGAGAGAGACAGGAGCCCCTAAGCACTACGGACGCACTTATAGAGCAAGAGCCAGCGACCGCCAGACCTTCGTCATAATATAAAAGCTGAAACTTTCTCTGCGCGTACCCCCCCCCAGCAGAGGTAGGAACCATCGGCCACTCTCAAGTTTGGAAGATCGTGGCTTTGGCAGGTAACAGGTGGCAAAAGTGTATAAAATGGCCGAAAATTTCGTCATTTCATAAAGCTTCATTTTTTTTATAGGTTCTTCTTCGCAGTACTAGAAATCACTTTATCCCTTGCCAGACACTTTTCCATCGTGTGTATGATGAGGGGTATCTGCCTAAGATGAGGCATGCCTTGGTAGGAGGACTTTCTAAGGGTTTCTAACGCGTATTCACGTTACATCTGGAGAAAACCTACCAAAACTCCAGACCGTTAGGTCGACAGCCGCGCGATGGGACCCGAACCCAGGATCTTCACACCTCGGCCGTCTACCATTTTCAGTGGCATAACCACTGCGCCATGGTGAGGCATGATTACTAATTGTGTTCATTTTACTTAACAAATAGTCCTAGAAACAAAAATGTGATCCATTATGTTTGACTTACTTAATAAACATTCGGTATTCGTATAAAATACTATTTTCTAGTTTTGCATTCATTTTATTATTTAATATGGGGAAACATCGGTTTTAGGGACGGTTTTTTCAGCACCGATGACAGCTGGGTGTGCGGCACAGCCAGCTGTCGTCAAAAAAGGGTCTCTAGATCTGTGGGACACGATGAACGTTTCGATCGTCCGCCCTCTTGCTGGTAGTTAAGTCGAACGATGGCAATGGCTGCCCTTTTTTTAGCATGGGGCAATCTATCCAGCTTTTCTCGCATTCTTCCATTTTTCAGCAGATGCCAGTGCTGTTAAAAATAATCGTTACCATTTTTTTTACGGGAAAGGACATGCTAAACAGTAAAGGATTCTCTTGGAGCTATGTCACACGCAACTATTTTTATTGAGATCAAATCTATTCTTCGTGAGTGGCAACAGTCGAAACGTCAGGGTTTGGTGTTCCCGGAGCGGGAACACTGTGCGTTAAAGGGTTAATTAAGGGGGGGGGGGGCTGAGTCAGGCATGAACTCACTTGGACAATGACTGAAAGAGACGGGACACGTTAGCATATTCGTCCGCTCCCTTTCCCACCACTCTTTGACCTGTTCATTTGTATTTGACTTTACAAACTGCTTACCAATATTTCACATGAAACGTGCTTAGATATGCACAGTAACGAAAATGTTTAGAAATTATTCCCCATTAAGGTCATACATGAAAACATTTTCATTAGAATAAATAAAAACTTTCTGAAAAAAACGCACAAAATGTTACTTACAGGAAGGGCTTTGACTGCGCAAGACTGAAAAAATTTTCAGTCAAAACAATCGTATCTTCTTATAAGTAACCTTTTATGTGTGTTTTTTCACAACGTTAATTTATTTTAACGTTTAACACCAGTATTTTTAGTGTTTTTTCATATTTTCATTAGTTTTGACCCCACCCTCCACCCTTGTAATATGTCGTGCTGTAACATATACTTCAAGTTCAAAAAAAGTACACTACGTTGAAGAACGTAGTTCAAATTTTATTTTAAAACTTTACAGCATGTTTTCATGACATTTGTGAGCATGTTAATAATGATGATGATTCATAATAATGATGATTCATAAACTTATTTTGCATGAAATAAAATTACGGTTTACAGCAAGAAACTTAACCAATATACAATAAAATAATAGAATGCTAATACAACAGAGAGATTGGAAACCGTAATATTTTGGAATTTGAAATGAAGTTAGATTCAGGTATTTTGCTTTGAATCCTATTTTATAAAAAACAAAATCTGAAGTATACAGAAATTAAAAAAATTTTCAATGTTGCTTTCCCTTAAATAAGATTGCTCAGTTCATGTGTCGCATTAATTATATGACCATCTATAAAATTATAGGTATACACTCATGAAACAGTTAGTTGTTGGTTGTGTGTGATTATGGCAACGCTACACTAGGGCTATCTGCCAAGGGGGTGGGGGTGCCTTGGTAGGAGGACTTTCTAAGGGATTCTAACGTGCATTCACGTTACATCTGGAGAAAACCTACCAAAACTCCAGACCGTTAGATCGACAGCCGCGCGATGGGACCCGAACCCGGAACCTTCACACTTCGGCCATCTACGATTTTCAGTGGCATAACCACTGTGCCATGGTGAGGTAAAAACTCATGAAACAGACATTACTCGTAAAAATTTAGTATTAAAAAGAACTTCAAAATTTAATCCGCCGATTTTAAATGTTTTTACTCTAATCAAAATATATGATGTCATACTTATCACAAACTGTCACAATTTCATTAACCCCCTCCCCTCCCCTCCCTCCCACCTTGAAGCATAACATCCTTTGTGGACCGGCCTTTATAACTATCCATCGCTATTCAGTGGCGATACAACACGAAAAAAGAATTCAAACTTTTTCATCTTCAGTTTAAAATATAAAAAAAATAAGGTGTTCAGACATATGGGTTTGGTTTAATGCTGCCTATATTATTGCAATATGAAATTGTCTACATATTGTTTTTGTAGTACTAAAATTTTATACGTCCAATACTATTTAGCATTAAATCCGCAATGTTAACTGAAACTAACTTGTCCCAAGAATGAAATTTTGTTGTCTTTCAAGAAAATTGAGTTATCAAGAGGGGACGATTTAAATATTTTACTGCTAAACTAGAAAACGGAATGCCGCAACTTTAACATTGATCGGATCAGCAAAACACCCGTTAATGCTTACTCGTAACTGTGTATTAGGAAAAATATATTTAAGTTCGTGTTTCTTGTGTATTGTACATAACAGCGCAGCACTGTGAACATTCATCTTTATATGCATTTATCACGTGCACATTTTACTTTGGATGAATAGATTCGAAAGCTATAAATTATACACTTAATCTACTGAATTTGAAATAAATTAAAATTAAAATATATCTAATATTAATCTAAGAACTATAACACGTATTTACCTCCCAGTAGAAATAGTATCTTTGTCATATACGACCCTCTCGATGAGCAAAAACAGTAATACACTAGACCTCGTACAAAGCAAGTACTAAAATACGCTTACTTTTAGCAGTTACACATCACCAGCTTGAAGTTTACACCTCGAGCTTAGGTGTGTGTGGAACATGCATTCGGATTTGTGTGCTTCGTCACGAGGAACCGCTTATAAATGCACGTCAAAGAAAGGAGACAGACACAAGGGGGGGGCAAATGCCTTGGGGGAGGACTTTTCTGGGTATCTAGCGCGTATTCGAGCTTAGGGGAAGGTGAAGAAAACAATTGCATACGCATTTAGACGGTTAGCCAACAGTTAAAGCAGTTTATTAAATTCATTCAAAACAGAACGCCGACCGGTGGGGTTGTATCACTCACCTCAAAACACTGGCTGCATTCGTAAACGCCAAACGAGTTACACTCGTGCAATGAGTTTCCATCTAAGGCGTTCGTAAAGGAAACTGAGTGCATACAGTCTTTAAACTAGAGCGTTCGTATACAAAACTGAGTGCGATTCGTTTCAAACGAAATAAACTGATCTCTGCTAAGGTTTCGTCAGTTGTTTAGAAGATACACTTGCTGCACGTTGTTGTTGTTTTCAAATGGCGTCCGTTGTTATGGAAAAGTATGTTGTTGTGAAAAGTATTTTACGTTTTCTAAAGCTGCAAATATTATTTTTTCGAGGAGGAAATTCATGCGTACGTTAGAAAATGCTACGAAGGTACATAATTTTTCAAAGGTAATCATTTTCTTGTATTTTTCATTTTAGTCAATTCAAAAATGCATGTTTTAGTGTTGAGATTGAAGTTGATTTAATCCGTTGTTAGCGAAATTTGAACTTCTCTTGCTAAATACTTTTGAAAAAATGAAGTTGAAATTTCTAAATTTTGATTTGTTCACTCCAATTGTGGCCACTCTTTCTTTTAAAAATCCTGTTGATTTTATATTGAGTATGTACTAAAAACTCTCCTCAGCAAAATGAACGCATTCGCGAATTGTAAACAAACACGTCTCCTAGGCGACGAAACTAAATGCACTGAAGTGTCTGTTCGTAAAGTCAAAGGAAACTGATAACCACTGAAAGCATTAAACACACGCATTCCAGTTTTCTTACGAAAACTCGTGCAACGAGTTTGTCGTTTACGAATGCAGCCACTGTAAATGTAAATGTTCAAAACAGGATCACTAGGCAATGAGTTAGATTTTCACATTCGTTGCTAGGGACAGTTGCTAAGGATTGTGAGTTTTCATTCCAAACAGTCCGCAAACATTTATTTAAGGTTAAAACTAAGGTTCCTACTCGAAAGCAACTAGTCTCTGCGAGTTAACCCTGGTTCACCCTTTGTTGCTTTTGGCGAAAAACGCCAAACAGTGGAACGTCAAGGAGTGGGGGGTTAGGAGGGTCACAACCCCCGATGAGGAATTTTTTGCCATACAAAATGTAACTTCTTCACTCCCTTATTACACACACATATACATATACAGGATGTCCCATAAATATAGGAACAAAATATGAGACAACCCCCCCCCCCTATGAGGAGAGGGAGTGCACATATTAAGGAATAAGAATCATACAGCAAAGTGCGGTCGGAAACGCCATATACATGTAGCTGTTAATAATCACTTTGGAACAAGTACTGAAATAATAGTGAACTTTCCGACCCTTGTTCATCAAACACAAATGTATTTTTCTTAGAAAACACGTGACTAAAATGGATCATTTAAAAATTTTATTTTATTTCATGAATGAAAATTTTGTAGACGAGCCTATTGTTTATGAAACGTGGTTAAGAATTTAGACGAACACTTCAACACTTTTCCTCTAAGTGATTATTAACAGGCAAGTGAAAACGGTGTTTTGACCCCACAGTGCTATGTGATTTCGATTCCTTATATGCCCTATCTCCCTTAAATTTTGCACCAATAATTATGGGACCCCAGTATGTGAGTTGTAGCAGTCGTAACCCCCCCCCCATGAAAAATTTCTGACTGTGCCACTGACTTCGAGGGATGAAACGCCGTTCGCTGACTGCCTGTCTTTCTCGGTGCGGGGCCATCAGGATTCTACCCGGCCTGCTTGTGCAGTCCGATGAGTCATCCAAAGAGTCCGCCTGCGGATGCTCACTTGTTGGTTCCAGCACTTAGATACGCCATCTAACGGTCGAATCGAACCCATGAGGATACGGCCGTAGGCCTCTTTCGAAGTGCACTAGCAGGCCTGCTAGAATCACGATGGCCCCGATTGGTGGCCAATCACGAAAACGATATTTATCGTTCGCACTTCTCTTTGCGCGTCTCACTGTTGGCGAAAAATCGCGTGTTGATCGGGTTAGGAGTTCGCGTTAGCACCGAGAAACGTGATCGAGAAAACTCGTGCAATATCCCGTTCGCCTAAAATAGATAGCGTCTTAGCGCCAGTCCACTGTACTCAAGAATCTGATGAAAGCGTATGAAGTACTTTCTGATTTTTTCGTAAAAATTAACGAATTAATCGGCGTCAAAATCTTTTCCCGTGAAGTGGAGACGAACTGCAGCAACCATAGATATAGGAATCTCTAGAAAACTTGTTGTCTCCAAACGGTAGCCATGATAGTGGCATGCGCATGCGCTGAATGGCAATAACTTAAATTATAATGGTATTTCAATCATTTTAGAACGATCTGTATTTTAAAAAGTTCTCGTATCGAAATATTTTCCCTCGAGCTTATTTATTTTTCTGAAGTATTGCAACGAATGTTCTATTTTACATCGACGGCAGCCATGATAGTGGCAGAAATTTGGTGCGTTTTTGGCAACAAAAAGCACACGATTAGGAACATTGGATGAGCAATCTAGGTATTCCTAAATCTATGATGTTAAGTTAAGTTGTCTAAGATGTTAAGTTAAGACAACCAACAAAAATATAAACACTGTAGTTATCATTATTGCTCGAAATTTAAAAAATAAAAGGACAAGGGTGAAACGTAATACATCAAATTCGTACTGTGACGCAGCCAGGATTTCAGAATCCTGCTACAAATGCTGCTGAACTCGGTTTTAGTGACCTCGATTATAGTTACAACTTTCTTATAACGTCAAAATAGACTCTACCACTTGCCCATAAAACACAAGCCCATTATCGACGTAACTCGTTAAAGTCATAAATAATTAGCTAGTCTTTTCTTTGACGTTGTTACAGAGTTCAAATGCATTTCATATATTAACACAGCGGTTCTCAACCTTTTAACGTCGCACCCCCCCTGCCCGAACAAAGGCAACACCCTTCCCCCCGTTACATTTTTCAGCATACATTCAGTTTTTTAATCTCTAACAATGAACATGGATTCGAATTTTCTACAACATAATGTTATCAGTAAAGTTTGAATGAACAATTTAAGCGAAAATGGATATATTTTTGAGTAAAAATGAGAATAAATAAGATGTTTTTTTAAAAACATGCATCACTACTTGCTCTTTGGATTTTCTCTCGCCCCCCCCCCTGCACATGCTCTGTGCTCCACAGGTTGAAAAACGCTGTATTAACAGAAAATATTTATTAAAAAAAAACATTTTGTAGAAAATATTTTAGAATTTGAAGATATTTTTTATAAAATTTCAGTTCATTAAGTGAATTTTTTCTATTTTTGAATGCTTTTAACATATAACTCAGCTCCTTTGGTGGGGGGGGGGATGGGCTTAACCCCCCATAGCCCCTATGCATTCGTACATTCGTACACTGAATAAGAACTTGTCTGATTTTACGTCAAATCAAATCAAATTGAGATAAACTATCAAAAAGAAAAATAGGGGTACCGTCTGCGTTTTGGGGGTAGAAGGAAGATCGTTTTAAAGTAAAAAGGGTGTATGTTTCGCTTTGATCCTACAGAACGAAACACAAAATTCAAAGAACAGAGCACCTGCTGTTACAAGCAATATTGGATCAGACTCTTGAGCGCCAGAAAAAAAGGCGAAATGCAATAACCACTTGGAAATTGATCTAGCCGACGAAAACATCTGGGCAAGAGAGGTTTATAGCTGTGTGTTTGATAAAAGGTAGGTACGATGGCAATGTGAAAGAGAGTTTTATAAGCAGTTTGAAAAATGAATTGAATCGAAACAATTTTTAAAATGAAATTTGAAGATGAAAAACCAATTAATTTTGGATTATTAAAGTTAAAAGAACTAGTAGATTTTATTCAAGTACAGTATTAATGAAAGCGGAAAAATATTAAGTCATTTCAAATACCTAGTTTATTAAACACCGATATACGTAGTGTGTCACACATTCGCCGAATTTCATAGGCGTAACTTACTAGGATCAGGGAGGGCAATTCCCCCCCCCCTTCCGGAAAAAAAGAAAACACAACAAAATTCTGATATCACCTATTTGAAAAGATTTTCTACACTTCGTTCTGCCTGCCCCCCCCTAATGTTACGTAATGTATACAATTTACGTCGATGCCGAATTTTGTATTATATATGCAAAAATCTTACTGGCAAACATGATAAAGTGTTAAACATTAATCAATCAGGTGTAAAAAGAAAAGTAATTTGCATGTTTTGCAAATATATTAAAAATAGGCCGTTTGATAACTCGGTTAATTATGACTCAGTTTCATAAATTTATGCATCTAACATTTTATTTTCTAAACGCTTAAAATATGTAATGAATAGTTTCAATGGAGACGTATGTGTCTCCTAATTAACACCTTCTCTTCATTAGGCTCATTTTTTACCACTTTGCATCAGCTAATTGTTTCTCATTCTGTATTTTAATCTGCCTCCATTCATTTTCCAAGAAAAATTATTCGAAACATTTATAATTAAAGGTTCATTGTTTGGAATTTAATTTGTTAACAGAATCGTTATTCAGTTAATAAAAGCGGATACTTTGGATATAAATATTATTATAACTGAATATTCATTTCTATAAAGAACATGTTAAATTTTAATTTCCTTTCGGCAAATATTGAGATTTCATTTCAAATGTTTTCTTTTATTTTCTAACAAAATTAAGTGACTATGGCTTCCGATTGTCTGTTTCGCTTGGAAATGTCTATTCCGAACAAATCGAAATTAGTATATAATAATTAGATGAATAACATGCCACCATTATTATTATTTAAAAAAAATTCATAGATATAGTATTGTACGTGATCCCAATAAAAATTTAACCCTTTGAGGCGCAACCCTTTCCCAATGCTGAAAAAAGGGCAGCCGTTGCCATCGCTCGACTTAACTACTAGCAAGAGGGCGGACGATCGAAACGGTCATCGCGTGCCACAGATCGAGAGGCCCTTTTTTGACGTGGCTGTGCGGCACAGCCAGCTGTCGTCCAAAAAGGGTCTCTCGAGCCACAGATCGAGAGGCCCTTTTTCGACGTGGCTGTGCGGCACAGCCAGCTGTCGTCCAAAAAGGGTCTCTCGACCTGTGGCACATGATGACCGTTTCGATCGTCCGCCCTCTTGCTAGTAGTTAAGCCGAGCAATGGCAACGGCTGCCCTTTTTTCAGCATGGGGCAGTCTGTCCAGCTGTTCTCGCATTCTTCCATTTTTCAGCAGATGTCAGGGCTGTTCAAAAGAATCGTGGCCCTTTTCTGACGGGAAATGACGTGCTATAAAGTAAAGGATTCTCGTGGAGCTCTGTCACCCGCAAATATTTTCATAGAAATCCAATCTATTCTTCGTGAGTGGCAACAGTCAAAATGTCAGAGTTTGAAGTTCCCAGAGCGGGTACACTGCGCGTTAAAGGGTTAAAGTTGTCTACAGACGAAACCATTCTTGAGAAAGTTATGAAATTTTGTTTAGGACATAATGAAGGTATGGGAATTGGTTTGAGCGGAAAAAAATTGAGTTCAAATGTTTGCCACCCGGCTTTTTTTTATGAATAGCAAGAATCACTTAGCATACATTTACGATAGTTTAAAAACATTATTGCAAAAAAAAAAAAAACATGTTTAACGGGACGACCATCGTTGTCATCTAGAATCTGGAATCGTAAGACAAAATGTTCCACAGCTGACCGCAGTGTGTTCGGTCATGTGTAATTCTTAAAATAGTGCCCTGGTCGCGTATATTTGAGCTCATTTTTTATTCCATCAAACAAATTTAGATACCTTCATTATGTCCAACAAAAATTACGTAACATTCTCAACAATAGTTTTGCCTGTAGACCACTTTAAAATAGGGTCGTTTAACTTCGGACAACCTGTACTTAATTCTTTATCGTGCCCATGTACAAATACTATATCTATGGACTATTTTGAATAATGATAATGAAAAAAATGAATCATTTGTATCGTTTTCTTCTGGTTCCGAAACTGTCCACAACTTGTAAACATCCCCTCTGCTAATGCATCTTCACCCCTGTTATGATATTGGGCTCGACCAGTTTGCGCATGCGTATTTGCGTCCACGGGCGCGCTTAAGGTTATATTTAGGATTGTTGTAACATCTAGTTGTACACCTCCCCTTTCGGTCCCATTCGAGTGGAGAGATTATCCACAGGGTCGCCCAAAAGACTATAAATACATTACGCCCTTCCTGCAGAAATTCATTATAAAGCGTATTTTAGAGGTATTTGGTTATTTCAAACGACTCAGAAGTGATGTATGCCGTTAAGGGTTAGAAAATGAATTTCTCCATTGAAAAAAAGTGTCTTTTTCATTTATAGTTCTGCTACAGGAACACTCAAAAGATTTCCAACACATTACGGTCAATGGTCGTTTTAGGGACATTCATCCATTTCAAGCAGAATACTACCGTCCTACCCTATCATTAGGTAATGGTCTGACCACGGTCAAGTGCCTCCCTCAAAAATTACGCCAAAAGTCGCCAAGCCTGGCGAATTTTGGTGTATGTCTGTATGTATTTTACTCTCAAATCTCAAAAACTATTAGTCGTAGAATGTTGAAATTTCATATATGAGATTGTTGTAACATCTAATTGTGCATCTCGATTTTTGGTTCCAATCTACTGGAAAGTTTATTGACAGGACCATCTAAAAGAATTTCAATGCATTAATGTCTATGGACATCTTCAATACATTACATCTGTAGTCAGCCATAGCTTTGTCTATGCCCAAAATTTCGCCATTTGTCATCACCTTGGCGAGTTTTGCCGAAAAATCGCCAAATCTAGCAATAGTCAGTCATTTGGTCCATGCCCAAAATCTCGCCATTTGTCATCGACCTTTTCAAGTTTTACCGAAATATCGGCAAATTTGGCGCCAAAAATAATTTCTAATAACTAAAATTTTTAACAGTAGAATGTTGAAATTTTGTACTTATAACTATTGTTACATCTAACTGTGCACCTCTTTTTTGATTGCAAGCGACTGGGTAATTTATTGACAGGGTCCGCCAAATGACTTTAAATACATATTAAGGTGTATGGCTACATCCAATTCCTTGAACGTCTATGGTCAATGACTACTTTGGCTAGCTCCAAAATCTCGCAAACTATCTTGAGCTTGTCGGGTTTTGGCGAAATATCGTCAAGTAATGTGTCAGAAGCAAATCTGTCAAATTGAACCCAGCTTGTCGACATCGGAAATATTTGGCTAGAAATCGCTAAACCTTAGTATTACTGCAGTATTTTATCTTTCTAACAAAATAAGTTTAGATGAATTGCGTAGAAAATACTTTTGATTTAATAAACGTGCAAGGAAGTCATGTGTTGTCCATATCAGATTTTTTAAAGCTCTTTTTCTAACCAGTCCAAAGAACTCAGCAAGTTTTATTTGCAAGTAATTGAAATAGTCTTGAATTTATATATTTCATTTTATGAATATTTTTAGATCTCTTTAGAATATTTTCATTTGTTTCTTGGACCATTGAAAACCTGCAGAAAAAAAAGACATCTGGCAGAAGAGTCTTATAGTATGCGGACAAAAATCTGAAAATCTGCGATATAATAAAAAAAGGAAAACTGTTTATTAATTTAATCTGAGAACCATGTTCACACTAAAACTGATTAAGTAACTAAAACCTTGTTATATAAAACATGTAATAGATAGTTATAAAATGTGCACATACGTTCCGACCAAAAAAATTTCTATCTTCTTCAGCAGCATCAGAAGTCCATACGCATACTGAGTTTGACTGTTTGTTTGTAGGATCGCGGCCGGTTATTTATATTAGGGACCTAGGCCGAGGGTTGTACCTTCCTTGGGGGGTCCTAACCCGTATTTATGCTATGAAAGTCAGAGAGTCACAGTCTGTGGATGGACTTCTGCTGCTGGTGAAGAAGGTGGAATTTTTTTCTATCAAAACAGGTGTACAATTTGATAAGTACTTTTATGTGCTATACAATACAACGATTTCATCATTTTATCTTTTCAACACCTGTTTCTTCTACATGTTCTTTGTCATGTTCACGCCTGCTCTTTTATAACGAATCTTTACTGTTAGAATTATTATTTATGCTCAACAGACATCGACACCATTTTATCAATAAATTTTATTTTATGCACTACATTTGATAAATGATCAAAATTTTATGAAACCATGTTATTTAAAAGACCTCAATTTAAAAGACCTCAACCATGTTATTTACCTCAAACTGGTTCCTCTTACCTCTACCTTTAAGACCTCAAACTGGTTCCTCTTTTCTCGGCTCTTCAGAGCCAGCGAGTCTATTGTAATTTCGTACTGTAAAAATTCTTTTATTGAATTACTGGAATGAATGTTCGTGAAAGTTTTTAGATGTATCTTACATCATCCTGGAAGATAAAATAAAAGTATAAAGTATAGCAATTTGCAAGGCATAGAGAAAGTGAAGTAATAACGTCATACTCAATTTTTATTCTGTAGCAAACTCGGAATTGTATTTTCTTCTAAAAACTTGCGACAATTTTTCGCATTCGAAAGATTTCGTTTTACTGGGATCATCCCCTTGTATAGTAGCGTTTCAAGCAATTAAAATCATTTTATTTGTGAAAAAAAAAATAAACTGGCTAATCTAGAAAAACTGTTTTAATCGAATTGGAATCGCAATTTTCCCTTCAAAGCCCAATAACCGTGATTTCAGTACGACGTCATTATCACTTGAGACGCCTAATTTTGCCACGCAAATGATAAATTAAGGAACGGGTGGATTTTCAGATTTTTAAAGTAGCGCAGGCTATTTTCTGCATTTTTATACACGGTTATAAAAAAATTCCAGCGGATCGTACAAACGGTGCAGATTTTACTATGTTTTTGTGCTTCACTTTTTAATCTTTGCGGAGTAATGGTGGTAAATGTTTTATCTTGGAGTGGTTGTCCAGAATTGCTAGAGAATCAGTGAGTCGGGGATCCGCGTAACTATATAGTAGGATATATTAATTAGGTGATGTACGAAACATGAGCATTTTATCTTGAAAACTGTCAGAGATATGAAAATAAGTGTATGCCGAATGATCGTATTTTAGAGTTCGTACACAAATTACGAAAGAAAACAATCATTGAGTTAATACGTACTTTCGCTGTTATTGGTATTGTATGGCCCCTCAGAAAGTTGGTTTTAACATATCTCTGAACCTTTTTATGATGAAAGGCTGAAATTTTGTAAATTACCTCATTAACGCATGGGCCGTTTCACTCGTTGGGAATTTATTGTACGGGCGGCGTATAAAAAATTGAATGTTGTATTTATTTTGATTTCATTCCTGGAAAGTTTTGATAGACACACTAAAATTCTGTACCTTTACTAAGTGACCTCGCAATCTCTTGTACTCGTTTAGGACCAACATTTCAGTAATAAAAGTCTAGGTCATTGTTTCGGGGACATCGTGTGTGAAGTCAATTATTTTATCCGAAGAATGCTTACAAATGTCTGAAAGAGACACGACACTGAAAATGTACATTGCAAGTCATTGGGAGTGGAAACTTTGAATAGAATAAGTTAAATGCTCGAATCCGATGCTAATTTAAAATGCAAGGCATCAGAATGCATGCGAATAAACGTCTATATGAATACGTTTAAAAATGGAATATATTTATTGAATAAGGGATTTTTCAAATATAAAGTTACGGCAGAATTAAATCTATTGATGTCGCCACTAAAATCTTCCTGGAAAAAAACGGCAAAAGGAATATGTTTATATGAAATATACTTTATAGAAAATCATACTAAAATGACGCACAGAATAGAAACAATGAGGCAGTGGCGGCCCGTGGTCAAAAATGTTAGTTGAGCCGGAAACATATGACCCCCCCCCCCTAGGAATGGAAAATCTTTGTTACTGAATTCGAAAGCTGGCGGATTAAGCTCTCATCCAGGAAAAAAAAAGAAAAAAAAAGAAATTACATAAAAAATGTAAGAGATCCTATTTTACTTCTATAAAATGGACATAAATTTCAACCAACCGCTCCTATCGTCCAAATTGCATTAATCCGTGTCTGATTCGAAGTTTCCTGAGAATTTTCTTTTGTAATGATAACTTGAGAAGAAAAAAAAAGGAGAAAAAAAAAAGAAAAAAAAAAAGAAAACTTACTTATATTTTATAAGTCAAATCAATCCTCTTTTCTTTTAAACTTGCGAATCAGTCAGTGATGTCCTCATAAAAGGGCGTTCTTTTAATTCAGATATCATTCATTTTAAAAGCTCTTTAAAATCCCCCATGTTTAAAGAATTTTCTCGCTCGCCATGTCCTCTTAATGCCAGTTCTTGCTTACTTAAAAACAATACTGCTTTGATGGGTAATTGCATGAAGCGTCTATTCAGGCTTACCTTCTTCATAAATTCAGAAATATAAAGTCGGGAGTTTTCCCTTTAATGCGTCAGCAATTTAGCTCCCACTTCTTATCAACTCCTTAAATTTTAAAGAATTTTTTAAATGCTCGATTGAGCTTTCATGTGTTTTACGTGCTCGTGTGATGGTGGTTAATCCATCCTATCCAGTACCATTCCAAACGGTCTTTTTTATCTCAACGATTAAAGACGGCCAACAAAACATTTTTTTTTGTAAATAAAAACTGCCCCATAGCCACGAGAATAGTGCATATAATGAGAAATGGAAGCTACGACCATGCTGAGACGAACCTGCTTTTTTCTTATGAATGGACAATTTTGGTGTCGGTCTATTTTCTTTTAGTGGTTGTCGTTTATTATCTTCTTTCCATGTGTTAAACGGAGTTTCAAGCAAGACGCAAACTGGATAATAACGCGGCTCCTTGTTTCAAAACGGTTAAATCATAGATTCCAATAACACATGGACACAGTAACAAATAAGACTAAAAACTTTCAACCTTCCCAGACAACAAAAAACAACTATTGTTTCCGTTAGAATGGGCTAGAACAGCGGTTCTCGACCTTTTAACGTCGTGCCCTCCCCCCAAAAAAGGCTAACTTACAGTGGCGCTTCCCCCCCCCTCACATTTTTCCGCATACATTGAGATTTTTAATCTTTAATAATGAACATTTTAAGCGAAAATGGATATTCTTTGAGTAAAAATGCGAATAAATAAGATGATTTTTTTTAAAAATGCATCCTGCTCTATAGTTTTTTCTCGTTCTCTCCCCCCCCCCGTGCAAAAAGTTTGCATGCGGGCGGGCGCGCGCCCCCTCAGGTTGAGAAACGCTGGGCATGAACATATATTCTGTGTCTTTATTCTCTCCCTCACTGATCGTCCGAGCCAATCAGTTCGTCGAATTCACGAGTGCTGCAAAAGACAGAAACCCTTTCTTCGGCTGTGTCTCAGCTAAAACACCCTATGCTATCCTAAGCCGGAGAAACTTTTTACGTACTCGTTACCATGGCAACGGTGCTGCCAATTCCTTAATCAGCGCGAAGGGCTGTACCGAGGCCTCCGAGAGAGGAGAAAGAATCTTTCTCCTCTCTCGGAGGCCTCGGCTGTACCAACGACTTTCGCAGTTGAATTGCGGGAAGATTAAAGGGTTTTTTTTTTTTTGAGATTTTTTTTTAAAACTTACGATAGGAATTCCATAATTCTAATCTGAATTTAAGAAAGTTAGTAGAATAAAATATTTTAAAGTATGTGCTGATAATTTCAAGTGCAGCCCGGCTGTACTTGCTGTATTCCACGAGCCGCCACTGCAATGAGGGACTGTCCGAATACCATTCAATGCTCACTGCAAGTTTTCCTATCTATCTTAATTCTACCACTTATCCATGCATGCTTCATGGGTAGAGGATTACGTATTTAAAATGCCTGTTAAGGGGAATTACATTATCAAGAGTAAAATGCTCTCCGATAACAAACGGTCTGCGCTCGAGATGCCCTTTCAAGTAAAAAAAAAAAAAAAAAAAAAAACTCTTAATGGTTTAACATCTTAATCACTCGAAAAGAATCGACAAGGAGCACTTATTGGAAATGTTTTATTATTCAAAAGATAGTTATCTAAATTATACTCGTACGTATCTATACCTACATAAATAAAATTAGACTTTTGCGTGTGTATTACTTGGAATTAAAAAAAAAAATTGCAATTTCTGTAGGATTTAAGCACTTGGTAACCCGCAGTCCGACAGCCTAATAAAAAAGTTTGTCTGTCGTTCTGTCATTCTGTCCGTGACGCTATTTTTTGATCGCGCAACACGTAAAAATGACTGAAGCGATTAAAATGAAATTTAAAAATAAAATGATAGATATTGCTCATCTTTATTAGTGTCGAATTTGCCCAAAAGTTGTGATTGGATTCAGATCTTGTGAACATTCAAAATGTGAAATATTTGCCCATCACGTATAAACCATCTGATGCAAATGAAATTAAATTTAGTACTGTCAAAGGGGTCATTTAAACTATAGGCTTCGCAGTACTTCAGTAATTTTTTTTATAGATTTTGAGATTTTGTAAAAATTGAGTGAATCCCTGTTCTATTCCTGAAAAATGGAAAGGAATAGAGTGAAATTTGGAATTATGTTAGATGTCAAGTTCATTTAAACTATTGATGCCAAAGTTGTTTTAAATTTTTCATAGATTTTGAGAAAATCGTGTAAATGTTTGATCTCCCATCCCTTAAAAACGTCTTAAGAGAAAAGAATGATGTTTATTAAAATGATCAGTAATGACTGAAACAATAAATGTCCGAATTTTTAGAAAAATAAATAAATTTTAATTCTTTTAAATGCTTATTTTTGGTTTTTTTTTTAGATTTTGCGAAAATTGTGCAAATTTTTCTTAAGGTATAATGCTAAAATATCTTCAGTGAATCGAACACTATTTAGTAACAGGTTAGGAACGGCATATTAACTGGAAAAGTTCACTCAATCAGAATAAAACTTAATTCTGAAAATAAAAATATTTCTCTATTGCCAATTCCCATTAGCACTCCCTGACCTGCAATCTTTTAACAATACACTGAAGTTACAAATTTGCTTTCTGTACTATGGCCAGTGCGCTAATTTCATTTTTTTTATTTTTTTATTTTTTTTGTACTACAATGCTGTCAAACGTTCAAGTTTCTTGGAAATAATTCGCATTGCATGCAATGGATTCTTCACGAATTAAATCAGTCAGAATGTCAAAGTTGTGTCCTGACGGCAAGGACACCACGCGTTAAAAGGTTAAATTCGTTATTAAAAAATGTAAAACAAAAAATCCTCATTAATCAAATTTCGAGGCAAATTGTTTTTTACTGATGCCCACAATTTAGGGCATACTCTTCCTGAGCGATAGTATATAGGTCGTTTTGTGTCCTAAATATTGGACCCTTTGTCTGAAAGGGTTAAACTACAAGGGTTGAGTTGTTTAGAAATATTGTGTTAGGGGCGTGAGGGAGAGAAAGCTGTTAAATTTTGTTTGGGAATCACTAAGTTCTTCGAAACGAGTGAATTATGAAGCGAGGCCGAATTTCCTTCCAAAATTTAAGCCTTTCATCCCGAGGTCAAAAAACGTTTTAGGTGTTACTCACTGAATATTTTGAAAGAAAAATGCATACTTTCTGACACGTAGTATTTTTTTTTTCAATAATTTGTACTTTGAATGATTAAAGTTTCTTGAAAGGGTAACTAAATTAAGCAGTTTCAAACACGTTTTAATTAAAACATTAAAATGCCATATATTACTATGTCCAGACTGCAGACTGAGTTGTAGGATGGGTAAAGCACAAGTACTCCTGTTTCGGGTTCAACTACCGTCGGTCGGGGTTGGATCCCCGAGTGGGCGTGGTTGTCATGTCTGTCCCTTCATAGGGGGCGAGGTTGGTCCCCCTACTAGGTGCCCCCATAATAAAGAGACCAGCAATTCCGTCCTGTTGTGGCCAAAGCCTTCAAGGCAGAGGCCGGATATTAGAAAACAAATCCATGCCCAGACTATAAAATAGTTTCCTGAAAAAAAAAATAATAATAATAGTTTTGTCAAAGCCTAAATAGTTATATTAAATAAAAATTGAAATTCTTTTAAATAAAATCAAACAAATTTACGTACATAATGCCTATATATAAGGGTTTTAATGAATTTTATGAAGAATTTTTAAGAATAAATGTAATGTTAAAAAAATGCAAAGAACAAAGAGAAACAAAACATACAAAAAAAAAAAGAACAAAAATGGAGGAGAGTATGGAGGGAGGAGGAAATCATGTTGGACAGTGACCTTATAATATGCGTACCTAATTTCAGCTCGGTTGAATGCTCCTTTTCAAGATTATGATCGTATAAGCCGCAATCTATTGTTCGTTTTCGTAGTCCTGTACATAAACTATAAGCCCTACACGCGCCTGTATACCTATTCACACATCTGTACAGGCTGTAATTTGGTGACACTTATTCGGCCATGGGGGGCCATGCCTCCCCCTACATGTTCAGGAACGATTTCATATCAATTTGCGTTTTGACCCATCAACAGACCTAAAAGTCCTGTGGCCCAATCTGAAAATTCCCCCTTTGCGCCGCCCTTGTAGCACACTTCAAATTATTTGCGCCCATAGGCCATAATGCACAAGAATTATTTTTTGCAGCCCTGGGAACAATCAGCTGCACACCCACCAAACACTATGCAGTCTATGTGACCTTGACCTAAACCCACATACCCGATTTCTGCTCAATAGAAATCACCCTTTAGACGCTAGTGCCTTTTCAAGAATTTCTGCTTATAGGCCCCATCATGTAAAATACCGTATTTATCCACTTATACGTCGATCCCGCGTATAAGTCGACCCACCACTTTCCAGCTTATCGAGAAACTTAATTTTTTTAAATACATTTATTCAAAATCACCTGAAAAAAAAGAAAGTACTAAATATACAATAATAAAGATAATAATATGCAAAAGTAGTATACAAAATTAAACTGAAAATAATGAATAATAATAATAGGAAGCTACTGATAGTATGATAGGGTAAAGTATCAGGTTGTAACGAAAGTTTTCCGCCAGATTTGCTTGAGTCAGCTCACGCGGTACCCAGCGATTGACCTTATATGTCAAGTTTATGCGATGCTTAGCGCGACTAATGTACATGGCACTAAAGTCTAACTCTTTTAGCTAGCTCTCGTGGATGAATATTTTATCTTCTTTCACACATTCTTGTAGGCGGGCCTCATCAACATCAGTAGTCTGGTCAGAGCGCTGTGCTCCTTTAATATCCTAGTCCTCGTTTTTGAACTTTCGGTACCAAATTTTCACAATGTCATATGATACAACAGGAGTACCTTAAGCTGTACACATGATTCAGTGTCATTCTGTAGCTGACTTTTTGCGACAGAACTGAGAGTCAATGATGGATCCATCTGGTAGCGTGGTAGTTCCATTTCAGAAACCTTATACTTAATCATAACGATATTGTTTTACGGATTTCACAACACAGTGCTCTAAAACAAGTCTTTTCTTTCAAATAACAAAAATCATTTTACAAAATATTGGCAAAGACACCAACACGAACTGCTTGTGCAGGCAATACTTGGAGTGGCGAAAACTTTCGTTACAACCTAATACTAATATATTGGGTTGGCAACTAAGTAATTGCGGATTTCACTCATAGATGGCTTCAGATGAATTTTTAGGTTTTCAGACGATTTACAAATGTAAAACACATCTTGTTATTTGATAGGTGGCAATTCAGCTGTCAATTAGTAAAAAAAGTTCTTTGATCGGTTGCGTAATTTTCGCTTGGCCTTCGTTGAAAAATGGAAAATCAAAAGGAACATTTTCGTCATATTTTGCTTTTTTATTTCCGCAAAGGGAAAAACGCATCGCAAGCTCATAAAAAGTTATGTGCTGTTTATGGTGACGAAGCCTTAAAAGAACGGCAGTGTCAAAATATGGTTGCCAAATTTTGTTCTGGTGATTTTTCACTCAAAGATGAAAAACGCTCTGGTCGTCCAGTTGAAGTTGATGGTGCCCTAATCAAAGCAATAATCGATTCGGATCGTCACAGTACAACATGTGAGATTGCAGAGAAGCTTCATGTATCACATACATGCATTGAAAATCACTTAAAACAACTTGGCTATGTTCAAAAACTCGATACATGGGTTCCTCACGAACTGAAAGAAACGCATTTAACGCAACGCATTAACAGCTGCGATTTGCTAAAGAAACATAATGAAAATGATCCATTTTTAAAACGATTGATAACTGGCGATGAAAAATGGGTTGTTTACAACAATATCAAGCAGAAAAGATCGTGGAGCAGGCCAGGTGAACCAACTCAAACAACATCAAAAGCTGATATTCATCAAAAGCCGGTTTTCTTGTCAGTTTGGTGGGATTACAAAGGAATTGTCTACTTTGAACTCTTACCACCCAACCAAAAAATCAATTCTGAAGTCTACATTGAACAACTAACGAAATTAAACAATGCAGTTGAAGAAAAGCGGCCCGAATTGAAAAATCGAAACGGTGTTGTATTCCATCATGACAATGCAAGGCCGCACACATCTTTGGTCACTCGGCAAAAATTATTGGAGCTTGGTTGGGATGTTTCGCCACATCCACCATATAGTCCTGACCTTGCACCATCTGATTACTTTTTGTTTCGATCTTTTCAAAACTCCTTGAATGGTAAAAATTTCAATAATGATGATGATGTCAAATCGTACCTGATTCAGTTTTTTGCTAATAAAAACCAGAAGTTTTATGAACGTGGAATTATGATGCTGCCTGAAAGATGGCAAAAGGTCATTGATCAAAATGGGCAATACATTACAGAATAAATTTATTTAGTTCCATGAAAAAATTGTCTTTGATTTTCTAAAAAAAATCCGCAATTACTTAGTTGCCAACCCAATACAAAGTTAAACTGATTCAAGATCCGATTCAGTAATAGACTCGTCAAACAATTCACAAAATTACTTCGTCGTCATCCGCTCATCAGGTATTGGGTTAGGATCCTTTAGAAAGATTTCCACGGGGGCACCCTACCCTTCGGTCTAGAGCCCATGTGTAGCTAATTGGCCGTAATCCCACAACAACAGCAACATGATGATTGTTTTTCAATCTTTGCATCGCTACATTCTTCCTGGTATGGAAACCAACCTTAAACAACACCATTGTGTTATGGAATGCGGGAAGGGAACAATTGAATAACCATCCTTATATATCAATGCATTTTAACAATTTAGAAATATAAATTCGTTAGTATTTTTTAAGAGATGCGATTTAAAGTTTAGATTTTTCTCTTTTACTCGGAAAATCAGTACCCCATATTTACTGAATCGAGTTTTCGTCGAAAATCAGTAAAAAATTCTGCTTTGAGTTAATTTTCATTTGTTAGAAATACGTATTAAGGCTGTTCTTCGAAAAAAAGAACTCTGTTCTTAGTCTTGGTACACAAATTGAAATAAACTAATAGCACCATGGTCTCCAAAAAATTCCAGAGGGTTCTTCATAAGCTGTTTTACACACTGCGATAAGCGAAAACGCTGTAGCTTTTGTGAAATTTTCAGAAAAAATTCTTAAACATAGATCTGAGCTGCAAGATTTTCCGAAGAGTGACACGCCTTGCAAAAATTTAAGATTTTAAAGAATTTTTTCTAAAAGTTTTGAAACTGATACAGATTGGCCTGTCTTCGCATTATGTAATACAGCTTGTAAAGAGACAGTTTCAAAATTTTGAAGTGCCTGGCATAATTAGTTTATTTGTAATTGTGTACCAAAATCGCATGGTTTTTTCGAATAACACCGTTAAGTAAAATAATGCTATCGAAATTTGAATTTCTGGATAAAGTTTCATTGTTTGAGAATGTTAATGACCTCCTATGTAAAATTCACACAGTGAAAGAGAACATATAGCGAAATTTACCGAAGTAAAACGACATAGGAAATTCATACATTACATTTTTGGAAATTATTGCATTGCACTTTCGACAATAACTAAAAAACTATACAAGATAAGAATAGTACCTCCTAAATGTTTCGTTTTTAAAAAGTTTACATTTGATCCTGCACCATTGTTAGCAAATCAAACGTATCAAAGAATGATAAAATATAGACAACAAACAATGCATTATTATTATTATTGTTATTATTCGCTTTCATTGTTACACAAGTAACTCTTGTAACAAAGCTCTGTTTTAAACAATTCATAACGAAACTGCTATTTTATGTATCGTTGCTGAGTTTAATTTTGCGTATAACTTTGTATTTTTTGATTTGATTGAATTGAAACGTTGTAATTTTGATCTAAATAAGATAATGAGCTGTTTAAAAGCTCTGGGCAGAAAATTTTTATCTGCACTGTAAGTATATCTCGAGAAAACCACATGTATTCATTCAACCCCCGTAATGGATGCTTTTTTCACTTTTACAACTTCGTAAAATGTGGAGAAGCAGATTTATTTCTGTATTAACAGTTTGCACACACCTATTAATTATTTAAATGTTCTTATGTAATTCGGAGAAGCAGATTTATTTCTGTATTAACAGTTTGCACACACCTATTAATTATTTAAATGTTCTAATGTAATTCGGAGAAGCAGATTTATTTCTGTATTAACAGTTTGCACACACCTATTAATTATTTAAATGTTCTTATGTAATTCGGAGAAGCAGATTTATTTCTGTATTAACAGTTTGCACACACCTATTAATTATTTAAATGTTCTTATGTAATTCGGAGAAGCAGATTTATTTCTGTATTAACAGTTTGCACACACCTATTAATTATTTAAATGTTCTTATGTAATTCATAGAATTATTTTATTAATAACAAGGCATACGCTTTTATTTATTTCATTTTTAGAATATGCAACTATCTATGTTTCATGTATAATACAATGTAATTCTAGTACAACTAAATTATAGTTACTTCATGCATTGAGTTATATTTTAAATCCTTTTGATATCTAATTCTTAAACGCGTTAGTTACTAATGATGAAAACATTTTAAAAAAAGAATTTTTAAAAAGAATTTCGTTATGAAAATTGGATTTATTTTATTTTATGTAAATAGGAATTAAAAATAGGAGATAAAATGTTAAACTGGCTTTTTCAGATCAAAGTGTCTGGCGAGAACACAAATTTATTACGTACTAATAAGGTGTTATGTTTACAATAAAAAAAAGGTCGAATAACTTGTTAATAAATGGCAAATTTGCTGACAAGAGAAAAAAAATAATAACATTACAATTCCTTTTTTTTTTCAGATGTTGTTGTCGAGTTGCGGAGAAGAATTATGATGATTTTGATGATATTGATATGAAATTAGTTCGCAAAGATTGGGCTGCTCAAAGGGATTTCATAAATCGGTAAGCATGCAGCGAAGTTTGAAACCCATATTTAATTTTATCATATCAATGAACTTTACACATTTTTATTAGTATCATTTATTTTATATTCAAGTTATTCATTGGCAAGAGAGGAATTATTAATAAGAGTAGAAGAAAGCGTAAATTTGACCTTTTTAAAATATTTTGAATCTAGAACCATACGTATAGCTAGAATAGAAATTTTAGGTACTACATTAAATGTCATTTTTATATATGTTTAAGGTGTGACAAACACAAGAACTAAGCTTCTCATTGGATACATAAGTTGTTAATAATTTCCAAACGTAACGGAAGTAAATAAACATAGATTAAATATTTAATAATAACATTTTAAAAGACTTTTTCTGGTATTATATTCTGTGTTAAAATCAACTGAATTTTGCTTCCTCAAAAATAATTCGAGGAGCATCACTCCCAATATTATTACACCATTCCCATACTTATATTTTTCGATATATTTTAAATGTTTATTTTTTTTCCAGACTTATGGATGAATGTCTAGAAATGGCGGACATCATCCTAAAAGGAATGAAAGTTAAAGAAGGCAGCTTCTTCGACGAGAAATTCGTCAAGTTCTGGTTCCTCACTCGAGTCGAGATGTGCAAGTCTGCTTGGTGGCCTTCTCTTTATCCACTCAAGTATCAAAAGTTCGTAGACGCCAGCAATATCGCACCCTACGTCATGAAGTGTCTGGACAGTTCCTCCGCAGTGTCAGTGCAAGAATGGCATCGTCTGGCTGCCTTCGTGCAGAATCAGTACGTGGACTTCTATAACTTGCGGCCGTAGAAGAACATCTCTGTTACGGACATCATTTCACGGACAGAACGACTTTACCTGGACTTGACACTTTTTCACCCGATTGTGACTTTTTCACCGGACTTGTCTTTTATTCATTCCTAATTGTGACATTTCATACCTGATTGTGACTTTTCACCGCGATTATATTGCTTAAAGGGTTTCATGAACATCTGGAAACAAATGATAGGATACGCTTCTCCTCATCACCACCTCCATATATGTAACCACATCACCATCACCTCGTATGTGACCGCATCGCCATCTTCTTGTATGTCACCACATCGCCATCTCCTTGTATCTAACCACATCGCTAACCACATCGCCATCTCCTTGTATCTAACCACATCGCTAACCACATCGCCATCTCCTTGTATTTAACCACACCGCCATTTCCTTCTTTGTAACCACAAAACCATCTCCTATGTAACCACATCACTATATCCTTGTAAATAAAACAATAGTCAATAAAATATCAGTTATCGTGTCTTTATTTGAGTCAGAACTACAGATTCATTCAGAATCTTTAAGCGACTCGTTCAAGTCAATAAAATGACGACAGCATTTCAAAACCACGCATTACACTACGTAAATTCACTTTTGTTCTCTATTATCAAATTGTGTACGTACATGTATTGTGTACAAGTATCAAAACATTCCACATTATGGTGCATATAACAATCAAGAAAGAAAACAGTGACAAATGTGCACACGCATACAGATTCATGGAGGCGGAAACAAGTTGAAACACAATACGGTGCATTGAATTCAGGTATGGGAGTTCCAATCACAGGATCGATCCGTTTGTTGGCGTCCATTCCCCCCAATGGCCGTTCTTCCGGGTGATTTAATATTAATAATTCCGCATATTGCCATTTCCACATTTCTAATATTGAGTACAGCCACAGTAATGATCACTTGCCGTTTGAAATCTTAATGAACTACTTTTACCGAAAATGATTTCCTCTCTTTCCCGTGGTTGGGGAGGCGATAACGATATCTTATCATCAAAGTGGAGGACAGTTGCTGAACGGATTATTCGAAATAAACAGAGCGATGTCCTCATAAAAGGATTTTTATTGGACTGTTATCTAAACACCGTCCATGCATCGCTTTGAAATATTTGTGGGAAAGAGCATAAATGGGTCAAAACTGGTGGGCGATGTGTTTTGGACACTGTCCATGTCGAACGCAAATGATGGATCAGGGGAACAGTCATTCATTGTTCAAAAGCTCCCGAGTGATGCAAGTTTCAGTAAATGAGAATTCATAATGTAAGGATGGGCTGATATTCAATCGTCTCAATGTTTACGTAACCGTAGAAAACACTGCATAAGTATCCGCATCGCACATTAACTCAGAAATTCCCGACATTCCTGCATTCTATTAGCATTGGGTCAAGAGCGCAGGAAATCCCGAAACATTTATACGTAGATTAAGCCATAAAAAACTTTTCACAAATACGTACCTTTTAACAAATTCGTAATCTTTTGACAGTAATGGCGGAAAATGAGTTTTATCTTGGAGTCAGAGATCAGCGTAACTATATAGGATAACTTCCCATAGAGCGCAATGTATTGAGAATATTTTGAGAGCTTCTGTAGAAAAACTATAAATGATACATAGACCATTTCCAGTAGGTTATATGGCGCAGTAGATAAGAATAACATATTATCAAAGACAGTAGATAAGAATAACAAATTTCGTCGAAATGGATGCCTATTTACGGGAGTTAGAAACCGTACGGACCGACAGTCAGACAAACCGAAATCATAAACACTTTTCAACCTTGTTGGAAAATGTTAAAAAGGTTATAACTTTTTCAAGCTTTTGAGTCCGAAATGGAGACCCTTCTAAGACGGTTACCCGATGTGATGCTTACCTTGTCCGGCTGTCCCTAGTGGTAGATAGTGGAAAATTTCTCCAAAAAGCAAAAACAAAGAAAGGTAGAGAGAGAAAATCTCTCCCGAACCAAAACCTGGCAGGGGGGTGGTGCTCTGGAAATACTTTGTGGAGGGGGTAACAATTTGAAGTTTCCAGGATACCGGGAAGGTTAAAAACGGCCCTGGTAAGACATTATCTAAAATAAGTATACATCGCAACGATACCTTTTAATATCTGTAGCCATAAAATCTCGAAATGAAAATCACTTTTCTCCCTCTATCACAGGCTCCGGAACTGTGGATATATATAAACTCCGCGCTTAAGGTTTAATTATAGCTGCATATTCTTGCCATTTACTAAACCGCGTGCCATTTGATTTCACGCAGATAACAGGTTGAGCTTCATCGTCTTATTAACACACAGCGAAGCTAAAACTGTTTTGTTTGGATAACGAGCTCTGCAACTAGGTTCGTAATCCTGTTTCGAATTTGCGAATTTTAATAAAATAATGCAAGTATTTGGAAACAGCCAGCGTTTCGCGCACTTCAATCGAACCCCAATGAGAATAAAACAATGCAGCAAAAAAAAATTGTTTAACCCTTTGAGGCGCAACCTTTTCCCAGTGCTGAAACAAGGGCAGCCGTTGCCATCGCTCGACTTAACTACCAGCAAGATGACGGACGATCGAAACGTTCATCGCGTGCCACAGATCGAGAGACCCTTTTTTGACGCAGCTGGCTGTGCCCGGCACGTTGAACGTTTCGATTGATCGTTTCGAACGTTTCGCGATGAACGTTCCGATCGTCCGCCATCTTGCTGGTAGTTCAGTCGAGCGATGGCAACGTATGCCTTTTTTCAGCATTCGGCCATCCATCCAGCTGTTCTCGTATTCTTCCACTTTTCAGCAGATGACTGCGCTGTTAAAAAGAATCGTGACCCTTTTTTGACGGAAAAAGACGTGCTCAAAAGTAAAGGATTCTCTTGGAGTTATATCACCCGCAACTATATTTATAGAAATCAAATCTATTCTTCGTGACTGGCAACAGTCAAAACGTCAGAGTTGGGTGTTCCCAGATCGGGAACACTGCGCGTTAAAGGATTAACGTGTAATTATACAGGGAGTCCCAGAAAGGTGGTAACGAGATTTAATTCTTTGTCTATTAGAGATAAGTTTGTGTCAATGTCAATTTAAAAATTGGTCAAAATCAGATCGGAAGTGAGACTCCGTTAAGAGAAAACTCCTCCCGTTAATCTACAGAAAGTGACACTTTTTAAATTTGTATGCGACCCCCGTATAAAACAATTTCCAGTTAGTAAAATGTGTCCCAAAACGCTGATTAGGAGATGTACTCAATTTGAGCCTTTCATCATGAAACGTCGCAGAAATATCTTTACAGAAAGAGAACCGGCGACTGTACATTATTTTGAATGTAAACGTTTATTGCTAGAATGGAAAAAAAAAAAATTTCTTTCGTCATTTCTGATACGACCCCTGAAATGCGATCACTCAGCGTGATTTTTTACCTTCAAGAGCCATGGAAAAGTGGTTTAAGTCAGCGTTCTATTTATCTTCCTATCTCTGACATTTTTCAAGATATAATTTTAAAATTTTGTATATCACGTCATTGGTAGATGGGGGCCCATTTTACTCATTGGGAATGTTTTGTACGGGGGGTCGTACACAAAAATGAACAGTGCAACGTTTTGAAAATGAACGAGAGGCATTTTTTCTGAACGGAGTATTATTTCCGACCTTATTTTGAACATTTTTTCGACTGACACTGCCCACACATCTCTAATAGATAAAGAATTAAATCTCGTTACCACCTTTTAGTGACACCCTGTATAAGTTATGCTCTTATAGCAGTCTGCGTGTTGCTGTACTTACGTGCTATACGTTGCTGTATTCAACGTTACTGTAGTTTAAACTATATGTGCACGGTAGGATAAATAAAATATCGTCGTTGTTAAACCAATATCTGCTATATGCACTTTTTGCAGATTTCGGCATTTTGTCTATTAAAACATGTTTGCTAATCAAATTTTCGCATTAAAAGGCTGGTGTATGAATGTAAGCTCTGTACGCTGTAAGCATTATACGGTACTAAGCATTGTACTTCTTATAAAATTCTGCAGGCGAACGTTTTTATTCATTATCTCAAAGTTATAATGTTTGGACATAGCAGATATTGGTTTGACAACGACGATAGAATGATTCAGTGGTGTAGCCAAAGGGGGGTTGGGGGGGGTTACAATCTCCCTCATGTGGAATGTTTTTTGACATGCAAAATGTATATTCTTCACTCTCTTATCACACACACACCTATACATATATAAGTTGATATATATAAGTTGAAGTAGTCGTTATTGTTTTTTATCCTCAAATTATACACCTATACATATATAAGTTGTATATATAAGTTGAAGTAGTCGTTATTGTTTCTTATCCTCAAATTGTCTGACTTCGTCAGACAAGATCCAATAAATTGTCGACCCTTAGAAAATCGATAACAAGAAGGGGGAGGAGCTTATAAGTCCTCTTAGGTAAGACCCAAGCAGTCCAGGAGACGATCGGCAGAGGGCTGTGTGATGAAGATCACATATCTAATTTAATAATCATTTACTTTGGCTTACTTCTAATATAATCTATCCACAATTCAAGAATTCTAAATCACTTCTGTTCTCATTTTTCTGCCATTTCGGCTTTTAAATCTGTATATTTACTTTTCCCTGTATGCACTATTCTTTTTGTTCTTCGTCTCTTCAGACCGGCGTGCTAAAAATAGATTATATTACGTCCGTTTGAAAAATCAACGTATTTTTGATTTCCCTTCCTTTGGCTTGGAGTTGGCGTTTTTTATTTCTTGTTGCCATGCCTTGTCTTTAAAATTATTTGCTCCCTATTAAGTCATTTTTTATTTTATTGGATTAACTTTTTGGGTTGCTCTGGAATGGGCGTTATTGATATCAGCCAAGTGTTTGTTCTCGCCAATGTGTCATTCTGTGCTGGCGTCATTTTTAAATCATTCCACCTTAATTTCACTGTCCATATAGGATGTCATTTTATTTTCGCTGAGCCACCACCACCCGTTGTAATAATGTTTCAATAGTATATTTTACATAAATTGTTTTGAGCATTCAATGTCTTTTTCTTTACTGCAACTAAGTGCAATTGAACCTGGATTATCATGTATCACAACGCAGTCTTTAAATTTAAATCAGCCCAACCAAATAACTTCTTTACAGGCTGTTGAGCATTTACATTTGGAGCTCAGCAGCCCTCTGCCAAAGTTTTGCTGCCCTCAAAGTACGGGAGGCTCTTTGCTTGTGTCCCCTAGCCAACCTGGATACTACCGTTTGGAACGCAGTATCCAGGTTGTCACAGTTGAGAACAAGTGAAGAGCCTGGTTCCTTGGCCGCATACCAGTGGTGGGAGAGAAGGAATCATCCACTCCTTTGAAAAACGACATTCGACTTTAGACTGGAGCTCTGAGTAGGTAAGGGCTGAAGAAGAAGCTGTTGAGTGACTACAGCCCTCCTTGGCTAGGCGAACATCTCATTGTCAAAATTGTCAACGTGGGATCGAATCCACTAAAAACGGAATCGTGGAGCTTGGAGATAACTTGAAGTTTAAGAAGGATGGAGATTCTTGATTTGTCTCCAATTTTAGTCCAATAGTGGAGGTGTTGCACGGAGCTGCGACTGTCTGAAAGAATGCAGAAGTCACTAAAGTCACGCTCATTGGTTGCAATTGTTGTTGTTGAAGTAGTCCTAACCCCTCCCCCGTCATGAAAAATTCCGCTACGTCACTGTAATGATTGAATGTATATTGTTATTTTGTAACACTTATTTGCAAGAAGTTCAATTTTTCAGATTTTTTTAATTTTAATATCCCAAGCAATATAATTTTTAAAAAGTTCAGTACCTTTCAATTGCCATAAGTAGATACTACTAATTCCATATCAAATGCACACATACAAATTTTATTACTATATCTATTGTACTATCTATCTTTCTACAACAGTTAGACCGTCTTAACTCTTCAAGCGTTCCCTCTCATTTTGTTTGCAAATATTAATTTGACACAAAAGACAAATGTCTTTAGAACTCAGAGAAAAATTATATATTTTACATTAAAGTGTAATATGTTTCACTAAAAATCGCGAAAGAGATTCACTGGCATGAAACTAAAGAAAATAAAGTAAAAACGACAAAAATGTCTTCTAAAATTTACTAGATCAAGTACAAAAAATACAAATAGAAGAAAATAAGATAGGAGAAGCATTTTCCTCGCAGCGTGTTCTTGGAGAAAGTTATTACATGGACAGTGGAAGATAAAATGTTCGTGTCATTTTAAATGACTTTTCTTTCAGTGAAATTGTAACTAGATTTGTCAATCCAAGCAGTTAATGTCACAAAATTTTATCTACTCCTCTGACTGTTCGGGACGATTGCTAAGACCATCCATCTTACCCCAGTATATTTTAAAGACTTATATCTATGTCTGCATAACACTGGGAAATTTAAAATTTGAGGCTTTTCGGAAGTACCTTCCATTTAATTTTTTTGAATATAGAATACCAACATTGAAAAATTACAAATTTATTTATAAAATGTTAATTATAGTATTTATAAACACACACACGTGCTTGACCCTCTGGCTGATCATCCCGCGAATTCCACGGGCAACTCAAATGTAGGAAAATTGGCTCATCCAGCGATTTTCGTGGGCAGGTGTTTTTCTTCCTGTATTGAGGAGAGCATCTAGCGTTTTCACCGTTTAACCAGTGAAATAAATTAGGTACAGTTTTAGACGTTTAATTTAGGTTTTGACCAACACATGTCGTGAGTCGACCACTAAATTATTGCATATGAAGGTAATACTCGGTATGCAATGCTCTAACTTCACTTGCTTGCCGCCTTGTCTAATCAGAAATGGCTGGTAGAAATCGTTCAACAATGGACAGAGTGTCTATTCCGGATGATTTATGAGATTCTGAAAGAGATTTTAGTTTTGATAGTGATAGTGATCTAGATTTTTTGGATTGTTCCTCAGACGGCGATGAATCTGGCCATGATTCAATAAAACTGCAAAGCGTTAGGCGATGGTGCATTTTCTTATATGATGTAATAAACGGAAATTAATTGTCATTCCATTGAAATTTATTTAATTCATTTGTGCCTGGATATTTTTGAGACTTTCTTGGATTTTTACTGATAGCAGAAATAATAGATAAATTTCTGATGTCAACTTCTTGAACGAGGGATGATTTCTTTTAAAATCATTATGCATAAAAATCGAAATATCAACATCCTACTGGGTCAAGTTAAAATATTTTGTAGAGTTGAGGCTCAATACTCATGAATAAAGGCTAGGAAAAGTAAATAACGTTTTGGACTAATAGCGGAAATGCCGTCCCAAAAAATGGACACTAGGCAAAAATGGGTTAAAAACAATTTTTTTATGTAATAACATCTGAAATTGGTTTTTCTGAAGCTTAGTTTCTCATGATAAAATCTATACTAAAAATCTTTTCTAGAAAGAAAAAATGCATATATCAATTCTACAATGTATATAGATTTGAAATGTGCAAAAAATACTGAATTTTGGTCACCAAGTGATTTTGGTCCAAAAATTGAGCAGTCAGAGGGTTAACACTGTTTTCGACATTTTCATCGGTAACCCCTCATTAACCACTTTCTCGGATGTGTCTGAGAATTAATATGTAGATTATATGCCTACATATTGGAATTATATTACATTTTAACTCCACGGTAAATAGAAGAAATAAACCTTAAAACTCTTGGTAAATGAGAACTTTTGGGTTAAAAGTTGTCATGCAAACTGATTTTTGAAATAAAAGTATTGGTATTAAAACATAATAAATGAACATAATCTGATTATAAATGCAGTAAAAATATGTAGAAAAGCTTATTTTCAAACATAAATGTTAAATATTAATTGAACAAACTCAAGCATCTGACTTACTGCAATGGAAAGTAGGGTTCGTCGCAATTAATGCAATGTTTATTAATATTAGAATACTTTTTAAAAATAGGTTTAGCTTATGTAAATTAAAATGCTTCTTGGGCTTTGTTTCTATCAACGAACCGTTACTGAAATTGTTAGGTGAGTGTTCCTTAAAGAGTTCAAAAAGCTAGATTACTAGAAAAGAAAATTTATTCAACGAATATTCCAGAAAATCGTACGGTTGGTATAGCGAAAACGATAATACTTGCTCAAATCAATCACACAAACTGTCGGTAAATCGCTAATAACGTTCACATTCTAACGACTTATCTACTTTCTATATCAATTCGAATGACTGAGAACTATACTTCTTTTATAGCTTTTTTGACAGGTTATGTCGTCACATAGAAATTTATGGATGGTCTTTTCCAATTGAAAATAAATCAGGGTTTCCAGATTGGCCTTTTTAAGGCTAAATTTGATAAATTTGGCCTTAAAGTAAGCAGCTGGCTGTAAATTTTTCCTGTTGGTCTTTAATAAACTTGGCCTTGTATTTGGATTTTTTTAATTCTTTATTTACCCAACACGTAATTATGAGTTTTTTTTCTGCCATCGAGTGAAAATCTACAGAAATTTTGACAAGATAAAAGGAATTTCCTGTAGCTAGTGTTGTTTTCGCTTCTGTTGGTGAAATGGGAACTTCTAAAGTCAATCTGTCTCAGATTCCAGTCTCAGCCAATGAATGATCAGCATTTCACACATGAATTTTTGGGGCCCAAAGAAAAGGAGGAGCGAATGGACGCGTTCTTTAAATTCCAGTTAGTGAAGTGAAAGGAATTCCTCCTGTTCTGCGTTTGCGGAATCTTTCCGTATTTTGAAGTGCTGGGATTAACTCCCTTGGTCGGTCGTCATGTTCCAATTCTGATCTAATCCCTTGGTGACCAGAGCATGATCATAAGTGGTCGCCCCCCCCCGGGGCAAGAGGTTATTTTGGGGGCCCCATACTACTATCACAAGCATTTTAACTTATTTTTGTTTGCAGTTGCATTTTCCCGACATAAAAATAAAATATTTTTAAAGAATACTGAAATTGAATTAAAAATTACCTATTTATTTATACTTATTTAGAACAAGACTGTGTATTTAAAAGTGATTTTAATATTTTTTTTAGTCCGTTTGTATTATGAGCGCATGGGAAATTCCAGGAATGGCAATTACGAGGCACGGGAGCAAAGAAAATTTTTTCTCACTCCAAAAAATTTTCTTGATCACCAAAAAGTTCGAAATTTTCTTTACTTCATCACGAAATAAAAAATGTTAAAGAATGGATATTTTGTGATAAGCATATATATAGGGCCATATCATACGTTTTCAAAAACTCCTAACTTCTTGTTTGTTGATCTATGAGTCTTAAAGACCATTGAATTAGAACAGAAAATAAATATCTAAGTCCATTTATTGTTAAAAATTATGCTATAGGTATTACAAAGGAAATTTTGTTGCAAAAAATTTATCATTGCAGCATGTATGAATATGTAATAAATCGTGATAACAATAAATCGGGAGATGTGGGGGCCCTTATTTTTCCGGGGCCCCTGGCTATTGCCTCGCATGCCCGTGTGATAATCAGGCTCTTTTGATGACATCATTATGAATGACTGATTAACAAAAACCATTATATATATATTTGTAAAGCCATTTAATAAATGTTACCCAAATTTTTTACAAGTTTTGATTTTTCAATCTGTCAATCCGGAATAAAAAGTAAATTTCAGCATATTAAAAAAAAATTTATTTTATAGTCAAAGTAGCCAAATTGATTGCCATGTCACCAAATATTCGACAAGTTTGTTGTCAAAGGGGCTAGGTTTGATAGATCCGTAACAATACCTGTAAATCTTCCTTTTCTACTATAGACTCACTATGGCAGGGAAAGGACATTAAAGTTTTGTAACAATACTTTATTGGCAACAAACATTGAATTCCTGCGGTTAAATTAAAATAACAAACACGGTTTTTATTTCTTTAATTGAAAAGCGCCATCTGTCTCTCCTCAGTATGTGAAACTTTTAAATCACATGATTTTTAGACTCAATGATAAGTTGTCTCCTTTTAGTAGAATTATGGATTAGATGCTTCTAAAATATTGAGCATGTGACTTCAACCCGCTAATATAAATAATGAGCGGATGAATGTACTTAAACACTTGAAACGCCAGATGTGCCGAAAGCTCATCCCAACTTTAAATAACTTTAAAAAAAAATAAACAAGTAATGATAAAAATGCAGTAATCAACGTGATATCCATCACTTGATATGAAACAATTTAGGTGAATCACATCGCCTAACACAATTGACCACGGGTTCTCTAGATGAATTCTAGGTACGATTTGTTAAGAAGCATCATTGAGCTTCCACAATGTCGAAAAGAACGGTAAGTCCAAAAGTGACCGCTCGAGGAGGTATTTTTATACGCGAATTACAGTCGCAAGAATTGCAACCCTTTTTTGATTATGCCGTAATTATTGCGATACATTTCAATAATCTCGATAAATTTAAAAAATCGTACGGTTGAGTTCTCATTTTTGTTGAGAAAATTAATATCAATACAAACCTGTTATGTAAAAATAATATACATAAATTTAATAGTTATATAAAACTAACATAGCTTTCCATATTCGCAAACACATGCTAAATCTAACACAGTTTTTCACATTTAAACAAACATGCATTAAATTACATTTTCATTTTAATTTATTTCGCATTTTGTATATTTTCAGTATCCATTACTACTATATATTCAAAATACAAACATGTAAATTAAAAAGCTAGACTGTAGTAGATAATCTACCATTTTATCTTACTTGTACTATAGTTAACTGTTCTGCACTAACTATGTAGCATTACTGCCAGTAAATACCATGGAATAATTTGCGCAAATAGTTGAAAGTGTTAGTTGCTAAGAAGCACGTTGCGCTCTTAGGTTTAAATGAGATTTAAATGACCTAAGTAGCAGCATTGTGAGGATTCTGGAGTACGCTAGTTACTGAACAGCATTCCATACAGCTAGCAAAGTGAGCTTTAATGCAGTTCAAAATTTCCGACCGTTCTCCCAAACTTAATGAAATGTAATGAAGCGCAATTTCTAACAACTTTATAAAACGCAATACCTAATAATTTACATAGTAATGATATAGTTATGGTATTAATATCTCATTCCAACAATACCTGTAAATGTTTTCAATCTTGCAAAAAGATATTAGTTATAATTTAGAGCAGAGTATCGTCAAAAGTTTTAATTAAAGTAGGAAAATAATTAACAATACTTCTATAACTAATTTGCAATAAACTGTAGAACATAAAGGAATATACTCTCAGATTCCAAAATGAATTTTAATTTGCATATTCACAGATTAAGTACTTTTAAACTATATTTCAAAATTTCAATTTCCTTTTTTGAAATTGTTTTCCAAAATATAGTTTACGCGGGTAAGAAGAATCATATATCGGTCTTTCTTTAATGTGTAAAAATATTTAATTCGGGGAAAAGATAATTTGAAGGTATATTCTTAACTACATATAAAAAAAGGTACATTTAAAATGTTTTCAAATTTAAGCTTCCTTCTTAAGTTATATTAATCAAACAACGAAATTACTAAGTAAGTTCGCTGTTTGGTTAGTTAATTTAATAATTAATTAAAAAATAATTCAATTTAAGAAATGATTTTAATTATTACTTTGGTTAATTGTTTAGTTCATTCTTTACAAACAATTAACCAAAGTAATTTCCGCTTAAAACTCAAATCGTGGTTTTGGCTGTTTTTGTACATGAATATAACGCGGTTTTTTTTTTTTTTTGTGTGTGTGTGATACACGTACCGTTCCTATGTTCTTTTCCGGTTTTCGCATGCACTGAGCATTTTGCTACGTGGAAAGTGGGCGTTTGTCATTCGAAAATTCCGACTTTTAGTATCTATAACCGTAACCATCACTCTGCCCCCGTTCATATACTTCCGAACACAAACCTCGGAACAGCTATATCTAGAATCTCATCTCGATTAGTTGACTGGAACGTTCTTTTTTGAGCACCTTTGTATTTAACATATTTATGTATATAGTATAAGAATTATACGTTTACAACAAGTAAAAGAAGTATTAAAATCACTGTCATAATTTTTCAGTGTGTTAATTAATGACTCATAATTTTAAAGTAATGTAATTCATCAAACATTCTTTCTTCATAATATCGGTAATAGATTAAGTTATTTCGGTCGGCGAAAGAAATAAGTTTCGGAATTATTTAAAGATGTTTAAGAGATCGAAATAGATTAATCTTAATTACACAGTTTAGTTGACGCTATTGATATTTTTACTTTTAAAAATAATTCTTTAATAACAGTATGCAATAGTAATAAATTTTAAAAAGTATTTCAAATACATTGTTTCTTCAACAAACTTCTAAGTAAACAGATTACTTGTTACATTTTCGTTAAACGCCTATAAACATCTTAAAGTTCTTATATACGATGATCAAAGAGATATATGTATTTTAATGTTAAATTTAATAACTGTCTAACAGAAGTACGAAACAAAAAGGAAAAATATTTTATTTCCACCAAAATATTTAAAACTGTGTGTGTTCTAAGTTTTGTCTATTCACTTGAGTACAGGTCTCATATCTGCTCGATAAGAAATTCTGAATGAATGTCCTGGAATTGTCTAAGCGTACCTCAAACATCTCCAGCAGCGACTGCGATCTCTGCAAATAAGCACTTCGGCGTTGCCAACGGGATTACATCCACAAATGTCTTCATATTTTTCTTATTCTGTGTTATTTTTCTTATTTTCTTGTTATTACGGTGACGTACCGGACCACCGTATCAATTATTACTGTTAACCAATCTATTTAATCCTTAAATGCATAGCGATGTATATCTGCATCGTATTTTTCACTGCCGAATTAGAGTAGAAGCCAAATTTCTTACGTCAGTTTCATATATAAAATATTGTTTTTAATAATAAATGATTCAGATCGTGAATAATAAAAAATTTCACATATTTCCTTCAAACTGCGTGTTTCTGAAAAAAATTAATTAGTTATTCTCAAAACCGATATAGGAAATTTAGCTTGCACTCGCGGCTATCTAGCCAACATCTTTAGAATTCGTGCACGTAACCCAGTTATGCCCGGTGTCCCTTTTATGAGACGGCATTTTCGCTCTCAGTTGAAAATGTTATTTATTTTTCCTAGCCTTTATTCACGAGTATTGAACCTCAACTGAACAAAATATTTTAACGTGACCCAATAGGTCGCGGTCACATTTCAATTTTTATGCCTAACGATTTAGAAAGAAATCAGTTGTAGACATCAGAAATGTAACTACGATTGCTGATATTAGCAGAAATCGAAGAAAATCACAAAAATATCGGGGCAAAAATGTGTTAACCCATTGAAGCGCAACTCTTTCCCAATGATGAAGAAAGGGCAGCCGTTGTCATCGCTTGACTTAACTACCAACAAGAGGGCGGACGATCCAAACGTTCATCGCGTGCCACAGATCGAGAGACCCTTTTATGACGACAGCTGGCTGTGCGGCTGCGTCAAAAAATGCACATCCAGCTGTCGTCAAAAAAGGGTATCTCGATCTATGGCACGCGATGAACGTTTCGATCGTCCGCCCTCTTGCGGGTCGTTCAGTCGAGCGATGACCTTTTTTTTCAGCATGGGGGCATCTATCCAACTGTTCTCGCAGTCTTCCATTTTTCAGCAGATGTCAGTGCTGCTAAAAATAATCGTGACCATTTTTTGACGGGAAATGACGTGCTAAAAAGTAAAGGATTCGCGTGGAGCTGTGTCACCCGCAACTATTTTTATAGAAATCCAATCTATTCTGAGTAACTGGCAACAGTCAAAACGTCAGAGTTGGGTATTTCCAGAGCGGGAACACTGCGCGTTAAAGGGTAAGATGTGAGTCTAGTAAAGCACTAGCTGTAACTCCGAATGGCAATGCTTTGATCATCGGCACTACTTCGTCGATTATTTTCCAAAAGGTCGGCAAATAGCCGGTATCCAATGGGTTTGCCGATCACAACACAATAGAATAGCTTGACCACCACTACTCCAAAAAGATTAAAAACGTAATAAAATCTACGCCTTTGTACGATCCGCTTGAAATGCTTCATAATTATGAACAAACAAAAAAAAAAAAACAAACAAAAAATCTGCGCTACCTTAAAAATATGAAAATCCACCCGTTCCCTTTTTTAAGCGATTTTTCTAGTTTCGGCTAAATTTTATTTCCGAGAGTAAAAATGGTGAACAGTTTGCGTGACGAAATGAGAGATTTCAAGTGACAATGACGTCACCAGCAGGGTTATCAGAGTTTGAAGGGAAAATTGAAATTCCAATTTCTTTAAAATAGTTTTTCCAGATTGCATAGTTTTATTTTTTTTTCACAAATAAAATGATTTCCTCTGCATGAAGCATTGATATAAGTGCACACAAAACGAAATCGTTCGAATGCGAAAACTTCCTCAAGTTTCGAGAACAGCATGAAATTCGATTTCGCTGTATTACAAACCAAAAATGAAGTTATTTATTTTAAGTGAAGGTAGATTAAATATATTGAGTGTAGACAGAGGCGTAGCCAAGGGGGGGGGTTAGGGGGTCATAACCCCCCCCCCATGAGAAATTTTTTGCCATACAAAATGTATATTCTTCACTAAATTATCACACACACGTATACAAATATATGAGTTGTAGTAGTCGTAACCCCCCCCCATGAAAAATTTCTGGCTACGCCCCTGAGTGTAGACTTAGCAAATGTTTTTTTTTCTAGACTCCGTTGTAATTGTCTCCACAACGGGCCTTACGTTGAATTGTTTAAACGTTTACAAAAAATTGCAAGCTACTACCTTAATATTTAATATCTTTAACAATTAGAAAAACGGGTGCTCAGGACAAAACGTTTATAACTGACTACCTACATTCGTGAGAAACGTTAACATTGCTTGATCCAATATCTGTTTAGTCTTCATCTGAACAAATAGAGCGGACTTCAGTTTATTAATGTTAACTTCAGCATACATAATTCCATTGCCACCCGTTTCGATGGGAAAATAAATACGGCGCTCAGAAAATTCTAATAAATGAGTGCTTCCCTTTTATTTCAATGTAATTATCTTAATTGTATTTCTTTACGGATCGTTTGTTGTAATCATTACTCAGCCGTTCTCCCAGTTCTCTGCGAAAGAATAGAGCACGAAATGAGTTTGGAATTGGGATCATTTTCGAACTGTGATGCGGTGTTTTCCTTTCAAAAGATGGCAAACCTGCATGTAATTGACTGTATAGAAATATCAAATAACGTGTAATGGGATTAGCGTAGAGTTTTACTACGGAAGTTAAACTTCCTTCAGATCAGAATTTTTTAAAAAGAGAAATAGATAGTGGTTTAAAATACACGCCAAGTAATTATTGGCTATTTTTCTTAATCTAAATGCATTTCCTAAAAGTTTCTGGAAAATATTGCTACAAATTTTCGGGGTAACCCGCTGTTCTACGGCTTAAAATAGTTCAAAATACGTATTCTACGCATCCAATAGTTAAATTTTGCTTTTTATAGCATCAAAATCGATCCACTAGAACCGGAGATACAGAGGTTTCGGTTTCCCATTGTTTTTCTATGGCGGTTCTAGAAATCTCGAGAAATATGGGTCCTAGGCCTTCAGTCACCTCGCTTTTGGGGACATATTTTTGGCGCCCAATTGGGCGACATTTCGCCAAAAAGTCGCCAAACTAGGCGACAATTTGGTCATTTGGCGGGATTATTCCAATGCGGCTGGTAAACATACTTTTTCTGCATTACCGTGCATAATGGCCTAATATTTCTCTTGCATGACGTAATCGAAATTCCCGCTTTATGTGGAATACTCGCGAAATAGACTCTTCTAGAAGTTTCTTGTAGCTTCTGCCCTACCTATAAATACAAGCGTTTCAGAGGCCCCAGTTCAGGGTCGATCAAGCTCTGAGTGAGCACGCCTGCTTTGCTCTGATAGAAGCGATGTTTTCGCGCTTGTTTACGAAGCTGATTTTAAAGTGCTGTGTGTAAATTCTTCATTACTGAGTCTTGAGGGATTGCTTGCGGTATCTCACGTATATTTCCACTGAATTTTTGCCTGTGGAAGTGTTTTATTTTGTGTGAGAAATACAGCATTTGTGAGAGCTTATGATCTAAGCGGACTGTTAAAAGCACATTACTGTTTGATTGTGCTTGTGAATTTTGTACAGCTGATTGTTCAACTAAGTTCTAGAAGCCATAAAGTTTGTCTTCCATCCTGACAAGTGACTTTTTACTAGAACTTTCTACACCAACTGGACTTTAGAACGACGAACCCAGGAAAGAAGCAAAGTTTTCTGCAACAATATTACAACACATCAAGCAGGACCCTTGCTAAAGGGGGGAGGGGAGAAATACTCAGCCCCCCAGTACCCTACATTCAACCCCAACACTCTCAAATAGTGTCAACTTGGCAAAATTAGATGCACAGTTGGCAAACTTAGTAAAAATATTTTAACGAAAGCTATAATATTCTTTCTATTTCTGGTTGGTTCACTAGGTAGAATTACACAAACATAGTTGGAAAAGGTAAGAAGTTGATAATACAGTTGATAAAAAATATAAATAAGTTGCTAAAAACAGACAGATATTTGACTTGGCAGTTTATCGACGTCACCTCCCCACCTACCCCCGAAAACAAGTCCTAGCAATGGCCCTGACCTTAACCCTTTGAGGCGCAACCCTTTCCCAATGCTGAAAAAAGGGCAGCCGTCGCCATCGCTCGGCTTAACGACCAGCAAGAGGGCGGACGATCGAAACGTTCATCGCGTACCGCAGATCTAGAGACCCTTTTTTGACGACAGCTGGCTGTGCCTCACAGCCAGCGATGACCGTTTCGATCGTCACAGTCAGCTGTCGTAAAAAAAAAGAGTCTCTAGATCTGCGGCACGCGATGAACTTTTCGATCGTCCGCCCTCTTGCTGGTCGTTCAGTCGAGCGATGGCAACGGCTGCCCTTTTTTCAGCATTGGGAAATCTATCCGGCTGTTGTCGCATTCTTCCATTTTTCACCCGATCTCAGTGCTGTTAAAAGTAATCGTGGCCATTTTTTTACGGGAAAGGACGTGCTCAAAAGTAAAGGATTCTCGTGCAGCTATGTCACCCGCAACTATTTTTTATAGAAATCAAATCGATTCTTCGTGACTGGCAACAGTCAAAACGTCAGATTTTGGTATTCCCAGAGCGGGAAAACTGCGCGTTATAGGGTTTTAAGGACGGGAGAGAGGACAAGTTTCATTTGATTCTTGACGGGCGACTCGAGAATCCAATGAATCTTGTCAAAACTTAATGATTGTACAGAATGCTGCGAGTTCACAATAGGACGCTAATCTTGACGGCAGAACTAATATCCGAGTACGAAAATTGTTGACACATGCAGGATGGCCATAATGAAAGTAGAGGTGTTTAAGAGTCTGATTGGGAGAAAACTGTTAGGACAAACTGAACCAGGTTTTCAGTAAAGGCTAAAAAAGACCATGGGGTTTTTATTATCAAATATAGTTTGGATTTTCAGCGCAAGGGGTTAAAGTTACACCGTAAGGTCTATTTTTAAGTAAAATATGCGTAGAATATACAGAAAGCAGGATGGAGCGCCCACTCATATTGAGCTGCGCGTACGAAATGTCCTACGACAGCAGTTTAGTACGGACCGAGTAATTAGACAAGAACTTGCCAGCCCGTTCACTTTATCTGACACCTTGCGATTTTTCGCTGTGGGGCTAGGTAAAGAACTTGGTAAACCAAGGGAATATGGATAATTTAGCCACAATGTATGACCGAACAACATCTGACAAATCAATGGAGATCTGCTGCATTGTACGGAAGGGATTGCTGTTCAAATAATGCACTTTTTGGAACATCTGCATGGAAAACATACTGAACCATACATGTCAATGATGACAGCATACACCTAAATGTTATCTTTCTGTACTTTCTATTCCTATTTTCTCCAAAAATCGACCTTGCCGCACCACTCTGGACTTTGGTGGCGAAAAGAACGAACTACATTTTTTTTTAACCAAAGGCCCATGGTCTAATGAGTATTTACAGCAAATTGAATCAGTTTGGCCCAACAGTTCTGTCACAATCGGCTCTTAACACCTCGACTTTAATGATGGCTGCCCTGTATTAAAGTGCTCTATCTACTTTTCAACTTGTATATAAGTATGTATCTATCCAATGCAGCAGTAAAGGTTTTGTTTGGATTGTGCTAGCGTATGGCCTCGTCTTCCTAAATAAGCAAAATACATACCATGGAGTTATAAGTAAAAATACTTAAAACAGTCACTCTAGAACGTGACATTCAGATAACAGTCAAGTCAGCTGACTATTTTAACCCATTTGCGCCTGGATATTTTGGCGACTTTCTTCGATTTTTACTGATAACAGAAATCTTATAAATAAAAATGAAATTCTGTTTGTTTGTTTGTTTGTTTGTTTGTTTGCTTGTTTGTGGATTTGATTCGTATACAAATCCACAAAAATGGACCTATCGGCCTGAAATTTAGCACAGATATGTAAAATAATATAGAATAAATCGTAGTCCACTTTAAAACTTTGAAAGTCCACCCGTTCCCGGAATTTAAGAGATTTTTTATGCTCTTCACGCAAAAAGCTTTCCGTAATGGTAACCCCTGTAGTGAAAAAAGTGTGAAATAAGGATCGTGGTTGCCATGTGCGGCGATTTTGCCGAATAAAATGTTTTAAATTCTTAAAGTAAAAATAAAAGAATAATAATGATTTTTTTTTTGTTAGTTTATATTCGTAAGGTTATTTTTTTTTTAAATTATAATATCGTGGGGAAATCAGAGCAGGAATGTAATGCTTCACACGCAAAACAATAAGAATTGAAGATTTCCGAGGCTAATGTGCAAATTTTTTTAGTTTGGCGAAAAAATAAAATGGCTGAAATATGGATTTTGAGTAAGTGAGTTCTAGCGGTTTGCACAGTTTTCAGCTTGGCGCAATTTATTGAGAGCTTAAGGAAATAGATTTTTGAAAGCAAGTGCAAAGGTTTTATTTGAATACAACGTTAAATTTTAGTGATCCGTGAAGAAATAATGCAGTTATTAAGGGATTTCAAGCGATCTAACTTCAGAATTCTCGCCAATTGAGTACATTGATTTAAGTTGGGGGAATTCCGCCAAATTTCAGAAAATTGAAATGTTCTCATTTAGTACATCGGAGTAACGATGAATAAAACACATTATAGTTGATAATTTAAAAAAAATCGGCTGTATTAAGGAATTCCAATTTTCAAATAAATGCGTGCTACTCTTTGGCGGTCGAACCATTTCCCATATTGATTGCTGCTAAGTCAATGCTTCGAATGATTCCCTGAAAAAACGCTTGCAAAATGGCGTATGTTGGCACTTTGGCGAGGCACTTTGGCGTATGTTGGCACTTTGGCGACTTGAAACTGGATTTTATTTGAGACTGGTATATATGATAACACTGGTTATAGATAAAAATGAATGTTGGTATGTGTTTATGAGGTTGAAAAACTCCAGCACCGTTGAGCACCGTTGCACGATGAAATTTGGTTCACCTAAGTCTTTTATGATGGAGAAGGTTTTTATGCTATCCGTTTTCCTTAACTTGCCACTTGGTGCCGCAGCACAACGTTGAATTCAACGTTGAAATTCCGTTTAGCCGTTTGCTATGCGAATATCGTCCAACCGATTTCGATGAAATTTGGTACACGCGAATATTAGAACACGGAGAATATTTTTCACTATCCATTTTGCTGTAACTTGCCGCTAAATGGCGCTGCAAAGCATCAACTTCTATACCGTTCGACCGATCGGCATAAAATTTTTTATACTTACACATTTGAGCACGAAGAATATATTCTAACTGCGTTCCTTTTGATGTTACTCACCACTAGATGACACTGCAATGCATTATTATTTTAACTCGCCACTAGATGACGCTGCAGCAGGCCAAATTCTTGACCATTCAAACGGTCGCTATGAAAATCAGTATACATAGCTATTTGAACAATGAGAATATTTTGGCGTTATCCATTTTGCTATAACTCGCCACTTGACGGCACTGTAGCAAATCATTACTTTAATTAATCACTAGATCGCGCTGCAGTGTATCACTTCTTGACTGTGCAACTGTCGCTATGAAAATAGGTATACATAGATATTTGAACACGGGGAAGAGTTTGGCGCTATCCATTTTCCTATATAATTTGCCACTAGATGTCGCGTCGTCAGGACTGTCCAGCCGATCGTCCTGAAATTTCGTATTCATCGATATCTGAATGCGAAGAATATTTCCGCCGTATCCGTTTTGCTAAAACTCTCCACTAGATTGCGCTTCGCCGCATGACCTTCTGCACCGTACAAACGATTGCCTTGAAATTCGGTATGCATGGTTATTGAACACAATACAATGCGATATCCATTTTGCTATATCTCTTTATTACAATGAATAGTAATCACCACAAATCGTAATATCAAAAAGTCCATTCATTCCCGTGCGAAGAACGGGTACTTCAGCTAGTAATAGATAAATTTCTGATGTCAACTTCTTGAACAAGGGGTGATTTCTTTTAAAATCATTATGCATAAAAATCAAAATATCAACATCCTACTGGGTCATGTTAAAATATTTTGTAGAGTAGAGGCTCAATACTCATGAATAAAGCCTAGGAAAAATAAATAACGTTTTCGACTCATAGCGAAAATGCAGTCCCAAAAAAGGGACACTAGGCATAAATGGGTTAAAAGTCACGGTAGGCTGATAAATATCCGAAATTAAATATGTAACAAGAAAATAAGCGATTCAAGACAAGTGTAGAAAAAGAGCCTGCGAAAGTATCAAGCCAAGAGTTGGCAAAAACACAATGGCAAAACTTTCAACGTTTGAAACATGAAACGGTACCACTGAGCGTGGCGCTATAGTACGTGGCCCCAAACGGGTTTTGAAATAAAAGTTGCCGATGACTATAAGGTAGGAATACGGATACCCAGGTTAACTTAGCGTAAGAGTGCGGGAACATTTCGAGAGAGGTGCTTTTAGAACAGATAACAGGCTGAAGGAAGCTAATGACTAATAAGTTTTGTATCATAGGGAAAGCCAAAAAATAAAAATAAATAAAAATTGCAAAAATTTATAAAGGAAGAAAATCTGAAACACTTTCAGATTTTAAATGCGATTATAGTGCTATATATTAAAATCGTATCATAATTTATGCGTCGTCCCTATTTTTTGTCCTTATTCCATTCAGTTGGAAAGTGTATCATTATTCATGACTGTGCCGTATTTTTCTTCCTTGTTTCATAAAACCCATCTTTGGAATCGAAACCTATCTTAAAATATCCTACTAAAACTATTTTACAATCGCTGCCAAGTATATTACAACTATACTTCACCGTTTTAAATATGGTTTCGAATGTCCATCATTATCCATGAGTGTGCCGTGTTTCTCTTTCGGGTTTGACTCCTACTTGAACGCCCCGATTCTCGCCAAGGTGGCGATGATTAAGCATATGGAGCTACCGCGACGATTTTTTGTATTTATCTGGCAATCGTCATTTAGAATTAAAATGGTGATTTGGAACAACCTGTAAGTAAAGCATTCCGTTACATTTTTATTTATTTTGGGTTGCCAATGAATGTAGTTTTAATAATGAAGTGTCTTCAAATTCCTTAACGGGTGCGCGTTGATCGCTCATTGGTTCACTGTAGTTTTCATCTAGTTCTTTTGGAAGTGTTGAAATTTGTGCATAAGTCCTAGAGACGTGTGATTGCAAAGCTCGGCAAAGTGCGGGATTTTTTAGGTTGGCGAGAGCGGGGGGGGGGGGGGTGTTAAAATAGGAATCCACTCTTGCTTGTACCGTAAAACACATCTTTGGAATCGAAATCTATCTTAAAATCGCCTACTGAAACTGTTTTACAATTTTCTCCAGGAATATTCCAATTATATCCCGTAGACATTTTTACACCCGTTAAGGATGTTTGGAATGGGCATCTTAATCCATGAGTGTACCGTGTTTTCCTTCCTTGTTCCATAAAACACTTCTTCGGAATAGAAATCTACATTGAAATCGCCCACCAAAACTGTCTAACAATTTTCGCCAGGCATAGTTAAACTATACTTCACCTTTATAAATACCATATGGAAAGTGTATCCTAATCTATCAGTATACCGTATTTTCTTCGCTGTTCTGTAAAACACTTCTTCGGAATAAAAATCTATTTTCGCCTACTAAAACTGTTTCACAATATTCGCCAGGTGTTTTCTAGCTATTCTCGAAATATATTTATAAAAAAAAAACCCCACACAATTCATTAAAAAAAATACATTTGAAAAGTGACTCGACGCGCTAATTGTAGGAGAAAGTGTCTACACAAAAAACCTGGGAGAAATCACTCTGGTGCAAAAAAAAACATATGTAGAATCCAAAGCATAAAATTTCTCCATACTTTTAAAAAAGCTTTTTGCTCGACAACAGCTGAATTTTTTCGAGTTGCCAATAAAATATTAAATCAAACCAAAACTATGTTCAGCATCTACTAAATGCACTTTTATTTGGTTATTTTTTAATTATGTGTATTTTGAAGGCGAATTCTACTCTCTTCGACGCTATGCTTAGTGATGTAATAAAGATTCAGCAGATTATTCACGATTCCGTAGGTTAAAAATACCGTTTTTAAATTGAGAGAAAATATTTTGTACCAATTTGTGTGCTTGGATACCTCCATTTCAAGCTCCCCAGTCTCTGGAGTAGGGAATTGTTGAAAATTCCAAATCTATATATACAATTCCTAAACAAATTATTCAGAGGGATTAAATTTTAATGATTATTCTCTTTTGTCTGAGGGGAAATCATCTTGAATTGCATTCAAGCTTTGTTTATTTTTACCCATCTACACCAAAACTTTCTCTTCATCAGGGCTGAATGGAAATATAAACTTTCCACATTCGCATACAAATACGCGATGTTTATAATTACTCTTTTATATGAAACAGTAAAAATTATATATATATATATCGCTTTCTAGCAGCACAATGCAACAAGATAATAATCAGCACTGATCGACATTAGAGCCTAAAGAGCACGTACTGATATGACATTAGTATAAAAGGCTATTTGGAGGACCAGTAGCCAAGAGCTGAAGACTCCTAAAACTGGTAGAAGGCTTAAGTGTCGAGGTCCAGGTGTTCTGGCCTATCTTGTGGCTGTCGATCTAACAGTCTTGAGTTTTGAAGCGTTTTTCTCCAGAAGGAACGTAAATACACGTTAGAAATCCATAAAAAGCTCCCCGACCTAGGCAAATCCTTTTAGGCAGATAGTCCTCGTGTAGCTTTGCCTTAACGAAAAACTAAACCAAAAAGAAAGAAAAAAACTATTTAGCTATTTACATACAATCATTCTACCAGTGATTAGGACATATCAGTTGCTTCTACCCTTTTCAGTATTTGCCCTAACACATATAATGTTGGATCGATGAATTGAATTGTGGTATCCGATTTCTGCCCTCAAACTGATCTCTAGTTAACTTTCCTAATAATTACACTAGGTGTCGTCATCTAATATTTTTTTGTGTATTAAGGTTGAAATAAATACAATCAGACAGCGTTAACACTGGATTTCGTGAAATAAATTATGAAGTGTGTTTTCTAAATAATTTTCACATTGGATAAAATTTTTATGTGTTTTATTTTTAAAAATATTCAGACTAAAAGGCTCTACTCAACTTTTCTTTTGTGACGAACTGAAGTTCCACCAAAATATTTCTGGTAAACTATATCGTTGCTCCATTTATATTAATACTTTTACTCGCAGTTCAATTAATAGTGTGTAGTCAACATAAAACCCCCGACTAGACCATGAATTATAAAATGAAGAGCAAGCACGATGTTCGGAGAAGGACCTTTGTGAAGAATTTTGATCTCAGAAATAATTTTTGAAATATTATTTTTTAAAATTTAATGAAATCTCAGAAATAATTTTTTGGGGGATAAGAAAAGGCACTTTTAGATGAAAAGTAAACTAAAAAACAACAAATTTTCAAAATGCTCCAGGTGCAAACTATTTAATTTGCAAAGCTGAATTTTTCTAAACAAGTTAAATAATGACTATTAAAGTATGACTTCTCATTAAATTGTACATATATTTAGCTGAGAAAAAATATTTCTTGCTAAAATGCCATTTTTCAGAATTTTAACTCGATTTCTTTCATTTAAAATGTGTAAATCTTGGCCAATTTATTATAACTGAAAAGCATGCCAAATTATACTCATATTATTTCATTCGAAACATTCATGAGAAATGTGAAATAAATACGACAAAAAATGATTCTCATGGAGCATTTTGGAATTGCACATCAGTTATCAATTAATTTTTAAATTTGCAAATTTTGATTTTAATTTAAAATAAGAGACAGGGAAACTAATTTTATGAAAATAACAGTAATAATTTATCTTAAGATTTTATAGTGCTAGAATTATACCCACAATTCTTTCTTTTTAGCTAAATGGTACAGTCTCAGGCAATTATTCGGAGCAAATTTATCATTTGCGCGTATCATATGTAGTGATTTACGCTGATAGTGCAAAACCATAAAGCTGATTTTCAATCTAAGTGGAGTGAAATAAAGATCTATCCTATTATAAATAAATATTCTGATATAAATATTAAGAAAATAAGTACAAAAATACTGTCTAACATGTTACTTGGAAAATATGAAATGAAAGTTACAGTTGAAAATTTGTATAGTTGAAAAAACATCACAAAACATTATTATCGAACTACTGGATTTCACTTTGCATCTTGATTAAATAATCATTTTTGTGCTGTTGTAGGATCCTTCTTTGTATGGTTTGATATGAAAATTGCTATGTAGGCTATAAGAAAGTTTTCTTAGGAGGGGATCCCCAATGAAGCTTTTGCCCAGAGCCCCCCATCTCTGCAAATCGATCCCTGGTTATGGAATACTAGAAAAGAGATTCTTTTTGGGCTAATTTTTTTTTTCGCAACTTTGGTCAATTTACATCTTTTTCAACGTCTCTTGTTCCAACAAAATTATTAAGTTTTAATATTTCAACCTACGATGGTGTTTTAGATATCAGTTTAAAATGCCGAATTCTTTAAAATGACATCTAAAACACCGAATTCGTTTCAAACATTTGTCGTTCAAGAATCTGCAGTCTTAAAGTATAGCGTTACTTCCTACAAAATTACTTTTTTAAATTATCTCCAAAAGTATCAAAACGAGCTATAATTTCGCGTGATTTCTTTAAGGATATTACAAATTGAATGAGAGGATAAAATAGCTAAATTTCTGAATATTCCGAAACTGGGGTATTTTTCTCTATAATGACTCTCCAACCTTTACGATGCATGTTTCACCCAGCTGCTACCAATCACTTTTCAACATGCTGCCTTGAAAAAGTAGCACTTTAAATGCATTACCGTTCTTCTTGGCTATTATTTTAGAGAGGTAGTCCAAATGACATAGTTCTCGGGATTGGAATACAACAGCTGAATACGTAATGAGCAAGATTGTGCCTCAAAGATGTACATTTTATGATTACTATATTTGACGAAAAAAAAAATTAATGCATTCATGCATACAACTATTTTTTTAAGCGTTCACGGTATGTTGAAATTAGTTCTCAAAAATACAGATTTATACAGAGTTATTCAAAATTGAGGTTTAACTGATTACATTTTAAACCGTAAGTGATCAAAACATAATTTCAATTAGGAAAGTTCGTCAAGTAAAAAGTAGTACTGTTATAGCAATTTTTAGACTCGTGACTGTGTATATACTAAAATCCCAAAATATAATTTTATAGGGTCTCCATTTCCTTTGACTTATATTTAGAAAAATGTTGCTGGGTGTCTGAGAAAATTAAAAAATCCCCAAGTCTGAAAGTGAAAGCGAGATATTTAATGTAAAAATGACAACTTACACCACTTATACCACTTTACTTAATGTGTTTCCGGCCGTTTTCTGACGTAAAAAAGAAGTTCGAAAAAAGAGAAGTTGATAAAAATTAAATAACGAGCCCTTTATTGAAAAATGGGATACGTTCAGACTCGTGAAATGAGTAAGGTTTAGTCAACTTGAACAGGTTGATGCTACTGTATGAAGCTATCGATAATGTAGCCTTTTACGGCTCATCCACCCATTACGTCACGCTTCCAGAGATGGAATTTCAAAGTGTAATAGAGACAGGACAAATATATTGGTGTAGGTTAACTTTTTCTAGAAGTTGCCAAACATGCGTTGTAGGAAATTCTAGATGAAGTAGGATTTCCAGTAGGATTTCCAGTATAGGTGTTGAACGACCGCTAACATAAATTTACATCAGAAAATTGAAAAGTAATTTCATTTTTCTCCCCCTTTTTTTTTAGTCTTGCCCTTAGTATTTGGCGACAGATGCAAAAATTTTCAAATTTTAGGATCTCGGAAACTGTTCCACTCATAGACACGGGATTTTTTTAATTTGCCTTCTTAGACACAGACAATATTTTTTCAAGTGTAAGTGATAGGAAAGGTAGGACCGTCAAAATATAGATATCGTGTTTTAATATGTATACAATCCCTAGTAAAAAGTTTCCCATGTTTGAAAACTACTCATTATTTGACAAACTTATCGAACTTGAAAGAACGTATTAATCACTTACGGTTTAAAAGATAATCACTGAAACGACTATTTTGAATCCCCGGTAGTAAGCACGTGGATATTTTCTTCTTTCATTAATATTATCGCGCTATTTAAAATAGAATTTATTTCTCTAGATAGTGTGAACGGAAAAACGTGCATTTAATAAAACATCAGTGGCTGAATATTCATGCAGAAATACCGATAAAATAGCCTAACTACCTTATCTCGTTTCAGACGAGAATTTATAATTGATTAGCATCTAAGTAAAAAGGTTTTATTCAAAACTAGGCGATAGCCCTTTCTGGGCAAGAATAAACTGGCTCCCCCCCCACCCTCCTCCATACAAGAAGGCACAAAGCTTAAATGTAAAGGATAAAACTAAACTGAAGCCAACTAGGGTATGCAATACCGCCCTGGTTTTCGTTTTGCGGGATTTCGAGATTGAGATTGGTTGATTCCGCGGGATCCTGCAATCCCACAGGATTGATGTTTTATTCAACTAAAAATTGATTTCAAAAGAGAAAAGTAGGAAAAAGTATGACTACGACTGTAAGCACTATCAAGTTTAAGTTTAGCAAAAATACTTATAGAGCAAGAGCCAGCAGCCGCCAGACCTTCGTCATAGTATAAAAGCTGAAACTTTCTCTGCGCATATTCCCCAATACAGATAGGAACAATCGACCACTATAAAGTTTGGAGGATCGTGGCTTTGGCAGGTAACAGGTGGCAAAGGTGTATAAAATTGCAGAAAATTTTCGTCATTTTATAAAGCTCAATTTTTTTATAGGTTCTTCTACGCAGTACTAGAAATCATTTTATCCCTTGCCAGACACTTTTCCATCGTGGCAAACCCCCGCCAGACAATCTCAAAGTCATGGAAAACGTGATTCTATTTTCGTCATTTCATAAAGCGTGATTTTTTTATGTTTTTCGGCCCAGTACTAGAAGTCACTTTATCCCTTGCCAGACACTTTTGCATCGTGGCAAACCCCCGCCAGACAATCTCAAAGTCATGGAAAACGTGATTCTATTTTCGTCATTTCATAAAGCGTGATTTTTTTAAATGGCCTTCTTCGCAGTACTAGAAGTCACTTTATTACTTGCCAGACACTTTTCCATCGTGACAAACCCCCGCCAGACAATCTCAAAGTCATGGAGTTGGATTTATCGGATAATTTCTTTAAATAGAAATATTTATGAGTTAAAAAAAATCAAAAATTATTCACAATTTCCATCTTAATACATTAATCAGAAATCTGATGTGGACACCACATGACTTTCTTGTACGTCTGTTATATCATAAATATTTTCGGTGCATTTCATCTAAACTTATTTTGTTTCTAACGAGATAAAATACTTCAGTAATAATAAGGTTTATCGATTTCTAGCCAAATACTTCCGATATCTCCATCCTGGATTCAATTTGAAAGATTTGTTTTTGACACTTCATTGGTTCATACTACCACCAAAAGCCGAAGTCTTGAGATAGTTAGCTACATTTTGGTCATAGCCGAAATGGTGATTCATCACGATGAATTACTATTTCGGCTATGACTAGTGTCGTCAGTCTCATTATAATGAACTTGAAGTGTCCATAGACCTTAATGTATTTAATGTCTTGGGTAACCCTGTAATGAAATTACTCGGTTGATTGAAATCAAAAAAGAGATAAGCAGTTAGCTGTTAATAGTTCTAAATACAAAATTTCAACATTCTACGGTAAACAGTTTTAGAGTTCTGCGAAATACGTAGCTGTTTTTGGCGTTAAATTTTGCAATATTTCTGCAAAACACGTCAAGGTCGATGACAAATGATAAGATTTTTGGCATAGACCAAACAGTGACTCACTACACACATTATACTGTAAAACCTCGCTATAACGATACTCGATACCACAATAAATCTCTCTACAATGATAAAATTTTGTGGTTCCACGGAATTACAATGCAATATGTTCTCCACTCGGTATAACGATACATCCCTCTAGAACGATAATTTTATTGGTTACATTAAGTATCTTTGTAGCGAGGTTTTTACTGTATATTGAAGGTGTCCATAGACATTAATGTATTGAAATTCTTTTGAGTTGTTCTGTAAATAAACTTTGAAGTACATTAGAACAAAAAATCCAGGTGTAGGGATGGACGCGAGACGACTTTTTTGCGAGACGAGACAGAGATTTACAGCTTTTTTGCGAGACGAGACACACATTTTTAACATTACGATATAGGGATTTTTGCGAGACGAGACAAGCTTTTAGGCTATTTTGCGAGACGCGAGACGCTTATTTTTCGTCTCGCGTCCATCCCTATCCAGGTGCACAACTAGATATTACAACAATCTTAGATATGAAATTTCAACAGTGTACGTCTAATTGTTTATGGGATATGCAAGTTACATGCATACAAAGTCGCCAAACTTCGCGACTTTTGGTGAAGTTTTTGAGGGGGCAAACGACCGAAGTCCCCATAAGTGAAGAGATCGAAACCCTAGGACCAATATTTCTCGAGATTTCTAGAAACCCCATAGAAAAACAATGAGGAAACCGAAACCTCCGTATCCCCGGTTCCAGTTGACCGATTTTGATGCAACAAAAAGCAAAATTTAACTATTTGAAGCGTAGAATACGAATTTTAAACCATTTTAAGCCCCAGAACAGCAGGTTGCCCCGAAAATTCGTAACAGAATTGTGCTTGAAATGGATGAATGTCCCTAAAACTTCCGTCCCTAAAACTCTATTGTGTTGAAATTCTTTGGAGTGTTCCTGTAGCAGAACTATAAATTATATACACTATTTTCGATGGATAAATTCATTTTGTAACCCTTAATAACGTATATCACTTTAGATTCGTTTGAAATAATCTAATACCTCTAAGTTATACTTTAAAGAATTTCCAGAACTGAATAATTGATTTCTAGTACTACGAAGAAGAATATATAAAAAAATCACGCTTTATGAAATGACGAAAAAAACTTACGTTTTCCATGACTTTGAGATTGTCTGGCGGGGGTTTGCCACGATGGAAAGTGTCTGGCAAGAGATAAATTGATTTCTAGTAGTGCGAAGGAGAACATATAAAAAATTACGCTTTATGAAATGACGAAAATAGAATCCCGTTTTCCATGACTTCAGATTGTCTGGCGGGGGTTTGCCACGATGGAAAAGTGTCTGGCAAGGGATAAACTGACTTCTAGTACTGGGAAGAAGAACATATAAAAAAATCAAGCTTTATGAAATGACGAAAATAGAGTCACGTTTTCCATAACTTTGAGATTGTCTGGCGCTCGTTTGCCACGATGGAAAAGTGTCTGGCAAGGGATAAAATGATTTCTAGTACTGCGAAGAAGAACCTATAAAAAGAAATGAAGCTTTATGAAATGACGAAAATTTTCTGCCATTTTATACACCTTTGCCACCTGTTACCTGCCAAAGCCACGATCCTCCAAACTTTAGAGAGGCCGATGGTTCCTACCTCTGTTAGGGAATATGCGCAGAGAAAGTTAAAGCAGCTTTTGTACTATGACGAAGGTCTGGCGGTCGCTGGCTCTTAGACTATTAATCTTATTTGATAATTAATATAATTCCTTGCATAATTATGAAAATTAAATCATGATATTCACAATAATATACTGACATTTCTTAGTTGATAAAAGAATGTAAAAGAGACAACGTAAGAGGCCCTCGTCTTCCTAATCTTCATCAATTTTGATAGAAAATGCATTTTCTATGGGATTTAGGTCCAAGGTGTATCCTGGCCAATCTAAAAACAACCAAATTAATAAAGCATTTCTTTTTTTTTAAATTATGCTAGGAAAGAAATTTTCTTTAAATATCCCATACTTGAACAGAAACCTCTTATTTAACTCGAGGTTTTTTGTTCTACCATTTTCTCCTCTTACTAGTCTGTTTTTATCGTGCCTTCAACAGGCACTCGGGGATCTACACCCTAGAATGAAAAACGAACTTTTTTTTTGGCGGGTGTAAGTTGTATTAAATGTTGGAAAATCTAAAAAATCCCATTTAATTCAATTAACACTGGCGGAAGTTTAGGTTATTAAAAGAAAATCAGAAACGCATCACAGCAATGTTTTATCTGCTCGAATAACGATCTTATAATTATCTGCAGCTATTTGGTCTAGAGAAGTCTTAAACACGTTGATTCGTTGATTATGATTATGAAGTAGACGTCGTAATTTTTGAATAATATCTGGTTGTAGTCCCTGAATGTTAGAGCAACGTTGGTCTGCTTCAAGTTCTTCGTTACCAACAGAATATATTTGAAGAAATTTTGGAGTTTCATTGGGCGTTGGGGAGGTTGATTAATATAATAAAATAGTAGGTGGGCGTGAGGGTGGTTGAGATTCATTGATCCCGCGGGATTGACATTCCATTTAGCTAGGACTTCATTTCAATAGAGAAGAGTAGAAAAAAGTAAGATTTTAAGCACTATGAAGTTTAAATTTAATAATAATAATTAATCTAATGAGATAGTTAATACAATAGCTTACAGAGAATATGAAAATATAACCATGATTTTCAGAATAATGTAGTAAGTTATATCGTATTTTAGCTGCTAAAAATGAGGAATTTACAGAAATATACAATATATTTATAGATATGTTCACATATTTACGTTATTTCCTTAGTTGAAAAAAGAATGGACAAAATCGAACCCATCCAATGAATCAGTACCTAGTCTAGATTTAACTGTAGTGAAATAATTAAAAGTGTAGATTATATAAATAAATCTATATAAATAAAATTAGACTTTTGTCTGTAAATTTCTTGGAATTCAAAAATTTTGCGATTTCTATCCGATTCAAGCACCCGGGAATCCGATGTGACCCTCAAAAAAAAGTTTGTCTGTCTGTCATTCTGTCATTCTGTCATTCTGTCCGTGACGCTTTTTTTGTTTAAGCATCACGTAAAAACGACTGAAGCGAATGATATGAAATTGGGTATCATGATAGGTGGTCACTCAACTTAAAACATAGGCGTCGAATTTTTAAAAAATCTTGACTAGATTTTCAGATTTTGCGAAAATCATTTCAAACTGCGTAAATTTCTGTTCAAGCATCACGCAAAAACGACTGAAGCGAATGATATGAAATTGAGTGTCATGATAGGTGGTCACTCAACTTAAAACATAGGCGTCGAATTTTTAAAAAATCTTGATTAGATTTTGAAATTTTGCGAAAATCCTTTCAAACTGCGTAAATTTGTGTTCGCACATCACGTAATAACTGCAAAGGTGAAAAAATGATATTGGGTGAAATGATAGGTGGTCACTCACCTTAAACTATAAGTATCTAATTTAAAAAAATTCATGAGATTTCGAGATTTTGTGAAAATCGTTTAAAACTGGGTGAATCGTTGTTCCCGTATTACGTAATAACGACTCAAGCGAATGATATGAAATTGGGTCACACGATAGATGGTTGCTCATTATAAACTATAGGCGTCCAATTTTTTAAACATTTTTTTTAGATTTTGAGATTTTGTGAAAATTCTCTCAAAATACGTTTCTATTTCTTCAAACATCACGTAATAACGACTCATACGAATGATACGAAATTGAGTGATAGGATAGGTAGTTGCTAATCTTAATTTATAGGCGTTGAATTTTAAAAATATTTTGCTTACATTTTGAGATTTTTCGAAAATCGTTTTAAAATGCTGAAAATTTGTTCCAGCATCACGAAATAAAGACTGCAGGGAATGAAACGAATTTGGGTGACAGGATAGGTTGTCACTCAACTTAAATTCTAGGCTTCCAATTTTTCAAAAATGTTGATTAAATTTTGAGATTTTGCGAAAATTATTTCAATATGCGTCCATATTCGTTCGCGCATCCCATAATTACGACTCAAGCGAATGAAATGATATTACTTAGTGACTCTCTAACCTGTAATATTTTTACAATACATGAGAATGATAACTTCGCTTTCTTTACTTTGGCAACATACTACATCCATTCTGTGTACTCCTACAATGCTGACGAAAGTTCTTGCTTTTTGGAAATTTTCATTCACTAACCCGTCGAGGACGGGTACTTCAGCTAGTTAATAACTAAAATGAAAATTTTTTATAATTAATTCGTGACATTTCGCTGAGATAAAATAGTATGAAATATATCAGTTCATTTAGAGAATGGGAATTTTGCGAAAAAATTTAGACTACAATGCTTAGTTTTACATGTTCGATCCAGACTCCCATTGGAAGATAATTTAAAAAATAAAACTTTAAATTAAAATTTGTAATTATTGATTCATTCATTGTTAGATAAGAAACATAAATATGCAAAAGTTTTCGGTCTATTGATTCGGAAAGCAGCGTGGAATTGTAATAAAAAATATTTTTTTTTTTCTCAGTGTCAATCCCACGGGATTGGTATCGTAATCCCGCGGTACTAGTCCCGCAAACATTTGTGCGGGATCGGGATTGCATTCCCTAGGCAGCAGATGTATTCTTCACATGCATGTTAGTAATTCTTTGAGAAGGATTGTTGAAGTAATAGTGAACTTTTTATCATAGTTCGCCAAAAGTTAACGGAAATTTCGAAGGTAAAAGTTACATCCCAGGGTATGCAGTGGTAAGGCAGACCTACTCTGAAGGTTATCTACCTAACCATGGAGGAGGACTTGTTAAGGGCTCCTAATACGTATTCGCGTTATATTTGGAGAAAATCCCTCAAGACTCCTGACCGTTCAATCGAAAACCTTAGGGATGGATGCGAGACGGAGATTATCAGCTTTTTTGCGAGACGAGAAACATTTTTAGCATTACAGTATATGGATTTTGAGAGACGAGACAAAGCTTCTTGTCAATTTGGTTGAGGCAAGACAAGACTATTTTACCACCTCTAGACAGCCTTGCGGCAACTCAGATACCTGGACGCAGACACTTCAGCCATTTACAGTGTTCACCATCCTATTGACCCGGCCATGGTGGGGCCAAGTACACCCCCGATTGATAGATTGACTTAATATTCCGAATTAGCTTAAAGGTAACCCTGCACAGACTCATTTGAATTCCAGCATTAGATTAACTTTCGTCCCCCCCCCCTCCCACCTCAGACGTGCATCGAATTAAAAACCTTACCGAAAAGTGCATAGCTGTTCAAACACAAAATCTGGGTAACACAACGAATGTATAAACTTTATCGGCTGGAACACTGCAAGTCTGGCAATAATGAATATAAATACGATTCCGGCTTTCATACGCGGCGCTGATTGCTTTAAAAGCGCGCTACGATTGGGAACGTTTTGTTCGCTTTTGCTTAAATATGCAAATGGTGCTTTGTGTGCCATTCACAGCGCAGCACTTTTAATAGGAGGCTGAAAACTTGCGAGCGGAGAGACTGCACTTTCGGAATCAACCTTCCCCCCCCCCGCCCCCTTTTCCCATTAACGGTACCCGGGTACGTTTCATTAGGAAAGAACTTTAATCGGAATTGCCATCTGTCGCACTGAAATGAGCATAAATGCGCTGGAAATAACTATACGGTATCGATTTCGCTTAACTTCTTTACAATGTTATTTCCCGCAGTAAACAGTGTTTTCATTAGAAGGCAAAAAAAAGTGCAGTCTCGTAGTAACAGGTGCAAATTAAGAATTTAAATAGTCTGGGTTGCGTAATGGATATTTTACTCCGCGCCTCTGAAGGTTGGATAATCGGTTTCTATGCAAGATTCGCTCATATATTTGTGAGTTGAATTAAGTGGATGGGGTGGGGAAATAATCTTTGCTAAAGCTATTAAGTGAACTTTACGTAAAAGTGTTAACGAACCATATTGAATGGATCTTACGCTTAGTATCTATATAAATAAAATTAGACATTTGTCAGTACATTTCTTGGAATTAAAAAATTTTGCGATTTCTATCCGTTTCAAGCACCCGGGAATCCGGTGCGACGCTCAAAAAAAAAAGTTTGTCCGTCTGTCGTTCTGTCATTCTGTCCGTGACGCTTTTATTTGTTCAAGTATCGCGTAAAAACGACTGAAGCGAATGATATGAAATTGGGTGTCATGATAGGTGGTCACTCAACTTAAAACATAGGCGTCGAATTTTTAAAAAATCTGGATTAGATTTTCAGATTTTGCGAAAATCGTTTCAAACCGCGTAAATTTGTGTTCGAGCATCGCGTAAAAACGACTGAAGCGATTGAAATGAATTTTGTTATCATAATTGGTGGTCACTCAACTTAAAACATAGGCGTCGATTTAAAAAAAAAACATCTTGATTAGATTTTGAGAAAATCGTTTCAAAATGAGTAAATTTGTGTTCGACCATCAAGTAAAAACGACTAAAGCGATTGAAATGAAATTTAGTATCATGATAGGTGGTAATTCAACTTGAAACATTGGTGCCGAATTTTAAAAAAATCTTGATTAGATTTTGAGATTTTGCGAAAATCGTTTCAAACTGCGTAAAATCTTTGATTGCGCATCACTTAATAATAACTAAAACAAATAAAATGATATTTGGTGAAATGATACGTGGTCACTCACCTTAAACTATAAGCATCTAATTTAAAAAAATCGATCTGATTTCGAGATTTTGCGAAAATCGTTTAAAACTGGGTGAATCTTTGTTCTCGCATTACGTCATAATGACTAACGCGAATGATATGAAATTGGGTCACATGATAGAGGGTTGCTCAACATAAACTATAAGTGTCCAATTTTTTAAACATTTTTATTAGATTTTCAGACTTGGTGAAAATTCTCTCAAAATACGTTTGTATTTCTTCAAGCATCACGTCATAACGACTAATACGAATGATACAAAATTTGGTGATATGATAATTAGTTGCTAATCTTAATTTATAGGCGCTGAATTTTTAAAATATTTTGATTACATTTTGAGATTTTGCGAAAATCGTTTTAAAATGCTGAAATTTTTTTCCAGCATCACGAAATAAAGACTGCAGGGAATGAAACGAAATTGGGTGACAGGATAGGTTGTCACTCAACTTAAATTCTAGGCTTCCAATATTTCAAAAATGTTGATTAGATTTTGAGATTTTGCGAAAATTATTTCAATATGCGTCAATATTCGTTCGCGCATCCCATAATTACGACTAAAGCGAATGAAATGATATTACTTAGTGACTCTCTAACCTGTAATATTTTAACAATACATAAAAATTATAACTTCGCTTTCTTTACTTTCGCAACATACTACATCCATTCTGTGAACTCCTACAATGCTGACGAAAGTTCTTGCTTTTTGGAAATTTGCATTCAGTACTAATCCGTCAACGACGGGTACTTCAGCTAGTTTTAAAATATTTTTATACAGATTTTAATCGTAATCGCGTAAAAGGTGATACGTCCTATCTTCAACAATAACACCATCGTTGACATAATACTTCATTCATGATATCTAAATTTTTGGGTTTTTTTACCTAGTTTTTTGTATATTTGTAATTATTAGACAGCTTAGATACATTTCTAAGCTGTTTCTCATTTATTTTCGTTAATTTAGAATACACTTCATTTAGTGACTGTGTCATTAGGATTCCATCTATAGCTCTTAACATTCTTAAAATCAGTATGTTACACTGTAAAAATACCCAATGTAGCCTACGAATATGATCTTAGAGTCCTTTGCAAGCCAAGACAGACTCGTGAATTATGGATGTGATACGCAAAAGCATTTTAGTGAGTGTTTAAAATATACTGTTTTAGATTCTCTTTTTTTTTTTTTAGTACTAAAGTACTATTTCGTTTACTCCGGGTTTTTCTGTCAACACATTTTCGTTGAATTTTTCATTGGGTTTGCCAGATAGCTAATGGGGAGGGGAGGGGAGAGAGAATGAAATGTTGAAAGTCACATAGGTTTTCAATTTTTGATGATTCATCACCAGAAAATAAGTCTCTAAAACTGAATCCAGCTTGGCGATATCTCCCATATTTGGCGAGAAAGGTGCAAACGTCACAGCTTATTTCAAAGGAGAGGGATAGTTAGAATATGCCTGACGAAGAGTGTTACACAGTTTCAGTAGGCTACTTTAATGTAGGTTTTAATTATGAATAAGTGATTTTTGGAGCAAGAAAGGAAAGCACGGCACACTTATGGATTATTATGCACATTCCAAACAATAAAGGCGAAGTATAGCTAAATTATGCTTGGTGAAGATTGTAAAACTTTTTTAGTTGACGATTGTAATATAGATTTCAGCTCCAGAAAAGTGTTTTATGGAGTAAGTATGACAAACACGGCATAATCATGAAACACTATGCACTTTCCTACTGAAGAAAAATAGGGACGACGCATTGATTATGATACGCTTTTAATATATTGCAATTAGAGCGTATAGGAGGAGTTTCAGGTTTTCTTTTTTTATAATTAATGTATGTAACTAGTAAATGATTTTCTTAAAATTAATAGTTGTGCTCACATTAATTAGCCCAGTTCTGTAAATAAACAACGTGGAAACAAATTCCCCCTTTTACTTATTTTCGGGTGGGATATAGAGAATTAATAATTAGCTTTCTCTGTGCTTCTCTCTGTCTGTTTTATCGTTAATGGACGAGTGCCACCTCAATTCAGCAGGGGCACGCACTGTTGTTAGTTGTTGTAGACAAATCGATTCTTTTTGGCATCGACCGGCAAAGGCAGGTGACACACAACAGTCCGTGCTGTTCCACTCATCTGAATGCAATTAATTATCGAATGCTTAGTTCTGACTTCTAGCAACGCGTTCTTCGTGCGTTAACTGGAAAAGATATGTTCGACTGAATGATGAATAATGATTGTATAACAGGCACGTGTCGGCATGCAGGAGTTGTGGTACTTTTAGGAACTCTTGAAATGAATAACAATTTGTGATTTGGGTAAAATTATGTTCAAGTTGCACGTATTTCATGGCAAAGAAACATAAGCGTTGGTTTGACTCAAAAGGAATACTATTTTAAGCAAATTGCTACATTCGTTTGTCCAATGCAGTCGTGTGAATTCGTGCAGTTCTGATATCATAAAGGTCTGAGTGGATATCAAAGATGTAGTTACAATAATAAAGTTAAAATAGTCTGGATTAACTAAATCTTTCAGTTTTTGCTTAATTACGTTCTTTATTTTGATCTTCTATGAATCTAATCATGAACAAAAATTGTTTCATATGTTTGTTTTTTTAAAAACAAAATAAAAAACTTTTGTAAGTTTGAAAATTTTCAAATCTTTGTATCCACAAGTATGATTTTATTAGTCAAAATATTCACTCAATCTGAGAGCGCATTGCCATTCAAAGCCCGTTGGAAATGTGAGTAAAGTATGAACCGTGCGAGTTGTGGCTCGGAAAAGCGCAGAGAGGCTGGACTTAGAAAGAATTCTTCCATTGCACATGGGACATATTTTAAGGGGCCGGGGAGTATTAATATTTTGCCAAGTCAGAACTTCTAAAGCTAATAATTGTACGAAGCCAGTATTTATGCGAGTTATTTAACGGTGATGCTAGATTGGACAGTATTTTCTAAAATTCGTAACCTATAGGGTGGGTGCAAATGACGGAAACGTTCTTTCCCTTTCCACATATCCCACGTGATCTGACAGAAAAAGATATCCGTGAAATTCTTTCTGTAAAACACAACACTCGCGAATACCCACAAATCAGTTTCTGGACATTTCAATCATAGGGTAGACGTCAAAAAAGACGTGGGGTGACGTCTTCCAGATAGGGTAGACGTCAAAATAGGTGAGAATGGACATCTTTCTCTTAAGTAAAAACTATAAAATCCTTGCTTTAAACTGTAACAAATATGAATACCATGCCAGTCATACTTTGCTTGTAACGAGGAACTCGTTGAAAATTGGAATTGAATGAAACAGAAAGACTTTATTTCCCGGACCCCTTAATAAATTACATAACAGTTTACTCTGCGACAAAGCCCCGTGGTGTAACGGTTAGCTCATTGTGCTGACGTGCCAGAGGTCCGGGGTTCGATTCCCGGGCTGGGCAAGATTAAGCTCAGCCTTTCATGTCTTGAGTGTGTCAATATACTAAGGAAATTGTGCCAATGTTTAACATTTTTACACTAACCCAATTGTAATGTCGATTTCAGCATCTTTTCTGTTGCACGCCGCTGATAATACGTAGGAAAATACGCCGAATGAAGTGCATAAAACAAAACACTTTATGATTGTTTATTTCTTTTGGAAAGCACTATGAAAATATTATCCTTTTCCGAAATAATCATCAATCCTTGCCGATATCCTAATTCGACAACCGTGCCGTCACTCCATGAATAGCTTCATTTATATGCGCGATGCCCGATTCTTAATTATTGGGACGCGGGTATATACCTGTGAAAGCACCGCGAACCCATTCTCTATTCTGAGAGGCAATTTGTTTCGCCAGATATATTGATAAGAAATTTCAATAAAACCCATTAGAGAGAGCCTAATATCTAACCTGAATGTAATTTTCGAGAAAAGACAATTTGTCACTGCACGTCGCATTGTTTTACTTTTATGCATCCATATTGATTTTATGAGTACTATAATCATGTGTGTAGCTCGGTAAAAAAAAATCAATAGAAAAACATTTTCTCATACAGTCTAACGCACGTACAGCTTTTAAATAGTATAAAGTTAAACCTTAAAAATGTTCGTGGATGAAATTTTAATGCGATTTATACAGGACTTACACAGGAGACAATCTATTTTATGCAGGATTTATACAGGAGACAATCTAATTTATACAGGATTTCTACAGGAGACAATCTTAAGATTACTAAGTTTAATTTGGTAAAATTTATAATAAATTAATTCTTGAAATTTGCATTAATTAACTTCAATTTAAATCGATTCTTGGTGCTACAAATATTATACAGAGTATCGCAAAAGTTTTCGTACTGATGAAACGTGGATTTAGTGTATTTCAAAAGACCTTTAGCCCGTTAACGCCCAGCTATCTAATTTTAAACAGTCGCAAAAATTTTTTAAGCATTCATTTATTTTCCTTGTTTTAATCTCTCACATAATAAATCTGATTTTGACGAAATATTCAGTTGTTAGCAAAGTAAAGTGAGAATGTTTCATCATCTTATTTTAGAATCTCATCGTCTTATTTTAGAAAAGAACTCCATTCTTCATAGCACGCAATTCATTTATCACTTCTGGCATCAACATGAACTGGGGAATGTGCTGAAAAAAAACGGCAGCTGATGGGTTAAAGCAGTTATTTTAATGCTAATAGGGAAAAGCACTTTTAGTTTAACGTTTTAACCCTTTAACGCGCAGTGGTCCCGCTCTGGGATCACCAAACTCTGATGTTTTGACTGTTGCCAGTCACGAAGAATAGATTGGATTTCTATAAAAATAGTCTCGGGTGACATAGCTCCACGAGAACCCTTTACTTTTGAGCACGTCATTTCGCGTAAAAAAAATGGTCACGATTCTTTTTAAAAGCACTGACATCTGCTGAAAAATGGAAGAATGCGAGACCAGCTCGATAGATTGCCCAATGCTGAAAAAAGGGCAGCCGTTGCCATCGCTCGACTTAACTACCAGCAAGATGGCGGACGATCGAAACGTTCATCGCGTGCCACAGATCTAGAGACCCTTTTCTGACGCAGCCGGCTGTGCGCGCACAATCTTGAACGAGATCTTCCTTTTTATGAATAATTTAAAACAAAATTGTAAATATACCTTTAAAGAAAGTTAGTCTCAAATGTGATTTTGTTGTAAGCATTTCGTGGAAGCAATATCTAGTATCATTTGTGTAACAGAGGTAATAAATTTATCTAATGCTTATACATATATGTTTGCAGCTAATGGTGAAAAGCCAAAAATTGGTGGTTTCACAGTGAAACAACCCCGTGTTATGTGTGTTATGTTAAGGCAAAGCTACACAAGGCTTATCAACCACCGCGCTTTATGTGAGTTCTGTTAAGGCAAAGCTACACAAGGCTTATCAACCACCGCGCTGGTAGTTAAGTCGAGCGATGGCAACGGCTGCCCTTTTTTCAGCATTGGGAAAGGGTTGCGCCTCAAAGGGTTAAACTTACACTTATTATAAACAATCTAAGTGTTCAAAATCAACAAATACTCAGACACAAAAAGGAATTCGCTCCAGCGCAATATCAGAAACATGTTTCAAGATGCTGGGAGCGACTCTTCTTTTGAATACTTTGAATTATCAATCACGATCTTCATAAATTACTGTTTAACTATATGATACCAGAGATCCTTGACATTTTTTCAAGTAAGTATATACCAGTGTTTTGTGTAATTAATTTCAAATTAATGAGTCCCTGTTTCCAAATCGAAATTTGGTGAGCGACAGTTCCAATATAACCAGATGCCTCTTCGAAGAAGGGAGACCCTTACCAGAAGATTAAAAATGACAGCTCAGATATGAATAAAACAGGACGTACACGCTGTACTTCTGGTAGTCTACAGTAAAATCAGAATATACGCATCGTACGTTCCTATCATGAGTGGCAACTGGATAAAAAATCATAAAAATAGCTATTTGCATTAATTTTCATAGAGCTATCTTCACACACCACATCCCCTTTTAAGGCGACAATGGACCATAATTATTTTTTTCTGTATTTATTTGCCAATTGCTGTAAAATTTTGTATATTGACATAGTGTTATTTGACTAGTAAAAATACTAAATCAATGTTAACTTCAGAGTTTAATTAATTAAGAAATTAATTAAAACATGCTAATTAATGATATTATCTAAAAATGTTCCATGCGCATTCAGTATTGATGTATCTTACTGAAATTTGGTGAAAAGATACTTCATAAATGCATTAATGAAACTTAGTGCAAGTTTTATTGAATATTTAAAAAAAATTAGTTTTTTTTTATGTTTTTGTGTTGTTTTAGTTGAAATTTTTCCGAAAATCACATATGTGTGTGAAAATAATTTTTTCATTACTAAAGTTTTGATTATAAAAAAAAATTGCGCACTAACTTTTATTATAGCTACATAAAGCTAGCTTAAGAAAAAAAATCTAATGTCACAGACAAAAATTGATGCGCATGGAACATTTTTAGATAATATCATTAATTAGCATGTTTTAATTAATTTATTAATTAATTAAACTCTGAAGTTAACTTTGATTAAGTATTTTTACTACTCAAATAACACTATGTCAATATACAAAATTTTACAGCAATTGGCAAATAAATGCAGAAAAAAATAATTATGGTCCATTGTCGCCTTAACGTAATTCATATCTTTACTTAAATTTAAAAATAAATCATTCATTAACCCATTTGTGCCTGGATATTTTTGCGACTTTCTTCGATTTTTACTGATAACAGAAATAATAGATCAATTTCCGATGTCAACTTCTTGAACAAGGAATGATTTATTTTAAAATCATTTTGCATAAAAATCGAAATATCAACATCCTACTTGGCCATGTTAAAATGTTGTGCGGAGTTGAGGCGCAATACTCGCGAATAAAGGCTAGGAAAAATAAATAACGTTTTCGACTAATAGCGAAAATGCCGTCCCAAAAAAGGGACGCTAGGCATAAATGGGTCAATGCTTAATATTTCACTTATTATTTAAACTACCCATCACTATATTCCGTTTTTGAAACCAACGTAAAAGTAGAGTCAGCAATGACCCATGTTCCCAATTGGAAACACGGTGAAAATTGTGTACAATTTTCTCGCCACTTAAATGCCTAATATCCTTTAACTAATGCATTAGCAGACAAAATATGCAAGAAACTAATTTAAAATATGCCTGGATCTGACTTTGATCTGTAAAAGGCCCAGAGAGAATCGTCTCATTTTGAAGGAATAAATTAAATTATAATTTAATTTTCCACTTCAAAATAGAGCTTTCAAATGACTGTCGGATGTTTATTTTCAATATGAAAATATCTCCAAATACACTCTTTAAACGTAACATTTTTCGCGTGTGAAAAAATAGTAAAAGAAAATTTAAATATATTCAGTTATACTAGGATGATCATTTGTTGTTACCAAAGAAGCAAGGATTCAGAGTATTATCAAAAAATACTGATATTTTAAGTAACTAATTTCAGGTGAACCTAAATAATATTGATTGGTGCACAGAAAAACAAGTGCAGTGAAAAATCTGGAGAAATAACTGTGTGGCTTAAGTGCTCGTAACAAATCTTTAGATTGGCTCTTGAATGATTTGCTGTTACCAAGGAAACATGGATTCAGAATATTACGAAAGAATACTGTTATTTTAAGTTTAAATAAAATGCTTTCACAACTTTACTAGTTGGTTAAGTCTAAAATTTCAAAACAAGTTTGTTTAAACTTGAAAATTTAATTTAAAGTATGTTTAATAACTAATTTAACTGTAAAAAACGTCTTGAGTTATTTTTGAAAAGCACTCATTTGCATAAATTCGAATTATACTTAAGTTTAACATTAGGGAGATCGGAAAGTAATGTTTTTCCACATACCAATATTTCGTTTAGTCAAAACTACACAAACTTATAATACGAAATTTCTCGTGAGTTTTCTAGATTAGACAGCATTTTTAAAAATTCGTAGCTATAGGTGTAGATTGCCAAAACATTCTTTTCACATATCCCGCGTGATCTGAAAGAAAAGAAGATAGCTATAAAATTCTTCCTGTAAAATACAACAATCACGGATACCTAAAAATTACTTTCGGGATATTTCAAAATTCGACCACCAAGGAAGGTAGACGTAAAAACAGGGAGGGTTGCCAACTTTTATGAAGGAAAAAAAATCTCTAAAATTATTACTCTGAAATGTAACAAATATGGACGTTATTTTAAGGACCAGCATTTCAAAATTCATTGGTTTGAATTTAATAGCAAAAAAAAACTATCTTTCTAATAACAGTATAGTTTCCTAAAAAGATGTCTTCTCCAAGCTATAGCGACAACAATAATCATTTCAAATTTGAAATATTTTGACGCCTATTGTTTAAGTCAGCGGTTCTCAACCTTTTAACATTGTGCTCCGCCTCCAAACAAAGGATAACTTACGATTACCCCTCCACAAACCTATCTCAGCATACATACAGTTTCTTCATTACTATTATATTTTGCTATAATTTGCTATAATACGATAATTTTATGTTGAGTAAAAACAAGAATAAGATGAATTTTTAATACATTTTGCATTATCACTTGCTCTTCGCCTATTCTCGCCCAACTAGGGGTGTGTTCTCCCCCACCGGCTGGGAAACACTGCTTCAAGTTAAGAGACCACATTATGATGACGATAAATCTCTTCTTATCCTCATTTCGAATTATTCAGAACTCAAAATATATCACAATCTGGTACACATATGTCATGTCACAACTCTAAACACTGAAACTGTCCATAACAACCAAACAAACATGCTCTTAATATGACTTACATTAAGACTTGTGTGTATTTCCAGTGAGTAAAATACAGTGCTGCTAAACATATTTGCTAATCCCAGAATCTCTTCTAATTTGCGCTGAATACGCCTGGGACACAATACGGCATCCGTATCCAGACATCTCCCATTTGTACATTCCTTCGATCGATAGCAGCTTTCAATAAAAGCCATCAAGTGGCTTCAGCTTCCAGTTATCCAATGCTTATGGGAAATGACCCTGTTCCGAAAACGCTCATAAATAATTTGTTGCATTAGTTTCTGTATCGAAGAGGGTGCGACCCAATTGCTTTAATTGGAATATTATTTACTACATTCGTTCTGACCGAATTGTTCTAAATGTTAAGTTTTTGATTAATTTTGTCGCTGGATTAGAAAAACCGTTATAAGTTTGAATTGAACTTTGAAGTTCATGGTTTAACCGTACAGATGCATGCGCGGATACATTCGAAGGTCTTGCAGATAGTTTCGCGGTAATTCCAAGGTTTTGTAGATTTTTTTTTTCTTTAGGGTTGTATAGTGTAGATTCCAATCGGAAACATTTTAAACTCTAGAAAGTCGTAATTTATTCTATTCTGTGGTATAGTGGAAGTAAGCAATAACCCGGAACTCCATGCCGATAGAGAGTTGTACTATATTTTATTGATATTACCAATAATTACAAATTATATACCGTTAGTGCGGTGGCTGGCAAAGTAGCGACATGAATCGTGTCCTTACAGGGCAGAGACCAAAGCGTGAAGTGTGTGTGAAAAAAAGGTCTGAGAACCGAAAGCCAACCTGGGGATGGAGCTGAGCGCTAAAAGGAACGGTCGCCAAATAAATCGCCAGATTGTAAAAATGAAAAGAAACGTTGCGCTTCCTATGTGTATGCTAAAATTTAAATGTGACACGCCACAGGGGGGATGAATAGAGATAAAATGTAGCCTATGCAAAATTATTAAAACCTCGTGGGAGCGAAGAAAACTAAATGAATTCTCAGACTAAAAGCACCAACAAATTATTGCAAATGCTAAAATCAAAGTAATTTAAGAAACAGTTAAATAGCATTATAGATAGAGATTTAAATATGGCAAAGAGTATTAAATTTAGAATATGTAAAGGCAAATCAGTGGTAATTATAAATGTGTGAATTAACTGAATGAAAATTAATTATGAATATGTGATTAACTGCATCACAGATGGATAGTTACCTAGAAGAAATATATTTTCTAACTATTATAGCGCAAGTGCGTTGCATATATATTTGTGTACGTATACACTTGTTCATATAAACTTTACGTATTCTGTTATCACGGGCTGTTATGGATTTGCAGATAGTTTTGGAGATTGTGCGCAGATAGTCGGGAAAAAAAATTGTGTTGAAGTTCTGCTTTGATAAATTTAATGAACCTGACTTGGCACGCTAACGTAATTGGGTTCAACTGACTTTAATCTTACAGGGAAACTGTTAAGTCGCTAATACTTTTCTTTCAAAGCATCTTCAAATAGATAAAATTCACTTTCTTTGCTTAAAAGTACATTTTTTTCTTTCTAAAAATTGAAAGATGTGTTTACTTTTAAATTGTTTCAAAAAATAAAGAAAGCCCAAAAATACCTCAGTTAAAAGTTTTGGGTAAAAAATGTTAACATTAATTTTTGCTTGTTACTTATATTTTTTGGATTAAAATTACGAACTTAGAGAACGAAACCCTAATATTTAGAACTTCCATTTTGTTGTTCTCCAAGCTTCGAAAAAATATCTTTAAATGATAAAATTAAAATATTAGATTTCTGGTGAACTGTAATTAAAATTATTGATTAGTTCTTTGATGGAAATAAATAATTGAGAAGGTGTTTGCCTTATGGACCCCTCCCCCCTTTTTACTTGTTATCGAAAGCACAAACTGTTTCAAAAATTAACTTTTTTAATGGTTATAAAAATTAATTTGGCTACATAAAAGGCTATAAATAATTAGTCCGTCAAATAGAAAGTCTGTTGTATGGGATAGTTAAAGTTCCTAGAAAAGGAAAATAAAAGCTGCTTAGCTATCTAACCAATACTCGGTTAGATAGACTTATCTAATCGAGTTAGATAGAGCGGTCCGCTCGGTTAGATAGACTATTAAAGAAAAACCTAAAAAGGTGGAAGACATGAAGCAATTAATATTCTTCCGAATTTGAGTAACGATGTATTTTTCCAAAGTTCAGTTCGCTCAAAATCTTAAAGTTTGGTGACTTTTAAGGCAACATTCCTTACTGTGCTGTACAGTTAGCTTTCCCGTATATCAGTATCAGCGTTTAACTTTTAGATTCGCCTAAAAATTGATGTTTCTTCCGTAGATAATTTTCTTTCACATAATGAAATCCTGTAAAAGAAGCCAGAAAGTTTTCCCACAGTCTTGAGTCTGTAAGTGAATTGACAGTTCATCTTAGAGCAATTGCTTTATAACACGAAAAAAAAACTTGTTAAAAAGGCGAAAAAAAATAAAAGAAAATCTGAAAGGCTATCATATTTCAGATACGCACTAAAGTGCTATATTAAAAGCGTATCATAATCCAGGAATCGTATTCAGTCTTCCTTTAGGATCAAAATCGTCTACCAAAACTGTTTGACGATCTTTGCCAGGCATATTCCATCTATATTTCACCTATTGCAACTGTATTTCACCTTTATTTATACAAATATAGAAGCTAATTAATATTCCCATAATAAATAAACGGTAGTATTTGACAATTTTTTGGTTGAATTAGAATTATAAAACATTCGTGTATAATGCATTTCTGTTATTTTTTGCTCCAAACAGAACACAACGCACATTTAGGTATATTGTATGTAGAATAAATACATATGTGGCTTTTAAATAAGTTTTCCTGTTTACAAACATCAACAGCAATGATTATCAGTAGAATGGGGAGGGCCATTGTAAAAAGAGAGCTCATACAACTAGAAAAAAAAATCAAGAAAATAAGTGCAGAGACATTAGCGTAAATTTAGATTGACTGAATATTTGCACTAATAAAATCATACTCGTAGATACAATCAAAGTCTCAAAAAATTTCAAACAATTTACAAATGTTTTGAATTTAGTCTTTATAAAGCGAAATATTTAATACTATAACAAAAATGTACCTTTGAAACAGTTTTTGTTTATGAAGAACGAAATCAAAATTAAAAACCTTAATTAAAGAAAAATTGAGAAATTCAGTTGACCCAGACTGTTTTAGCTTTAGTACTAACTGCATGCGCGATATGCACTCAGTAATTTATAATATCAAAATTACACAAATTTGTATGACTGCACAGGACAAACCAATGTTGCAATATGTGTAAAATAGAAGATCTGTGGCACGCGATGAACGTTACGATCGTCCGCCCTCTTCCTGGTCGTTAAGTCGAGCGATGGCAACGGCTGCCCTTTTTTCAGCGTTGGGCAATCTATCCAGCAGTTCTCGCATTCTTCCATTTTTCAGCAGATGTCAGTGCTGCTCAAAAGAATCGTGACCATCGTTTTTACGGGAAATGACGTGCCAAAAAGTAAAGGATTCTCGTGGAGCTATGTCACCCGCAACTATTTATATAGAAATGAAATCTATTCTTCGTGACTGGCAACAGTCAAAACGTCAGAGTTTGGTGTTCCCAGAGCGGGAACACCGTGCATTAAAGGGTTAACACGTCGCTGACTCTAAGTTTATATATGTCCAGTTTATAAGTTTGAGAATACCTTAAAGTAAATTGTTACAGTCCACGAGTTGTGTTTGTTAAATTTCTGAGCTATCACGAGATTTTAAAACAAACAGATTATGTACATTTTTCTGATAATTACAAATTGTTATTCATTTCAAAATCCCTGCAGAAATTTAAGCGTTTCTAACAGTGCCGCAACTCCTGCGTGCCGACACATGCCTGTTATACAATCATTATTCATCATTTAGTCGAACATTTCTTTCCAGTTAACGTACGAAGAACGCGTTGCTCAAAGTCAGAACTTAGCATTCGATAATTAATTGCATTCGAATGAGTGTAACAGCACGGACTGTTGTGTGTCACCTGCCTTTGCCGGTCGATTCCAAAAAGAATCGATTTGTCTTCCAACTAACAACAGTGCGTGCTCCTGCTGAATGAGGTGGCACTCGGCCATTATCCTTAAAACCGACAGAGATGAAACGCAGAGGAAAGCTAATTAATAATTCTCTATATGCTGCCCGAAAAATAAGTAAAAGGGGGAATTTGTTTCCAAGTAGCTAATTTACACAGTTCGAATTATTGTGGGTACAACTGATATTATCAAGGAAATTATTTATGAGTTACAATTGGGGAATCTAAAAAGATGGGTCAGCAAGCGTTAACTGTAATACATTTTAAAAATTTTGGAATTTTACTTTATTTTTTTCTTTACTTTCCGAACAAGTACCCTGTAAGGAAAGTATTGTAATCATGAAAGAATTCGACTGCCAGATTTGGGTGTATTAACACGTTTTGAGGTCTTCTAAATTCATTTATGCTATTTTTACGAGATGTGTGTGTGTGTGTGTGTGTGAACACGATAGCTCCTAAACGCGGCATTCGATTGAGCTCTAATTGGGTATATATGTCATAAACCACCAGCGACTGGTATTGATTTGGGTGTGGATAGGACTTAATTTTTCTACAGGGCTACGACAAAGATTTCTGTTACATTATGGCATATGGGGGGAAAGTGCGCTAATCTCGAAATCTTGCTTCTCGAAAGTGCTCTAACGTTTAAACGGCACATTCGATTGAGCTCAAATTGAAAAAAACTAAGAATTTTTGCTGAATAATTCATCGATTAAAATTTATTTTAAATGCTTGGTAATTATCTTAATCGTAAGTGTTCGGAAAGTCGAATGGAGTCACTCCAGATTTTTTTTACATTGTAGTATATGAGCCTGGAATAGAGTATACAAACCGAAAAGGACAGCAAGTGTTCTGGAAAATTAATAGTTAAAACATTTAATTATCAGATCTGTAGGTTACAAATTTTTTATGCCTTTGTTCAGCAGGTTACAGATTTCGGACATCTTTGGTCTGTAGATTATATATTTTGGGCATTGGTGATATTTTGGTTATGGATTTAGAAACATTGGATTGTGCATTAAAAATGGTAGGTGCTAAAAATGTATTGAATAGGTTCTATATAGTTGCATTTTCTTAATCCAATGTATAATTAATTTTTTTAGAAGTCTTTTGATTAATTGGTTTTCATGAGTCACATTGAAACAAAAATATTATAAGCAAAGCGACATATTCAATTTCAATTATACGTGTTATATGAATATAAACAAATGGTTTTGATCTCATATTGACTCATTATTAGAAGTATCGAACTTACAGTTTCTTTTAAGCAATTAAGATATAAATTAAGAGACTGAAAAATAAATTTATTGCCATTTAAAAGCAATGTAAATGGTCATCTATAGTGCAAAATAAGTTTTACGAGACGAAACCCTAGAAAATGTAGCATTTGTAAATGCACTTTATTAAGAAAATAAATAAAATAAACTCGCTTGGTTTAATTTAAAAAAATACTTTGAAAATTTTGGGGTTGATCTCTATAAATTCGAAATAACAATTATTCCTTGTTCAAAAAATTATTAGTGCTTCGATCTTTAAGCAATTTGAATTTGTCAAACAATTTTCTTAAGTACATTTTCTGAATAAAAAAAACAACAACATTCCTAATAAAATAAAATACTTACAAACATAGAAAGTGGATTTATAAAGTTAGTGAGTTTTTACAGGCTTAAATCTATTGAGTAAAATAATAATCAAACGGAGTCTATATTTACTCAATTTTTGACTTCAAACAGCCATTCTCCCGATTGAGTAAAATTTGCTCAATTAATCGACAAATATCAATGGAGCGAAAAATTCTCAATTTTTGAGCATTATACAACAGCTCCATTTAGGCTAAATAATAATCAAAAATGAGGAGTGTCTGTCCGTTTTTAATTCATATAACTGTAACGTAAATAAAAAACTTTGTAAAAAACACACATAAGATGTTATAGGTAATAGGTGTTCCTCTTACCTATAACATCTTATGTGTGTTTTTTACAAAGTTTTTTATTTACGTTATTGTTTAACACCAGTATTTTTGAGTGTTTTTTCCGTTCATATAACTGTACTCAATTATGATTATTATTTAAGCTATAGAATGAGCGTTTTTGCAAAATCAGCCCTTTTTTAATGAACATATCTGTACTCCATTAAGATTATTATTTTAAGCTTGAAAAAGGGTGTTTTATTAAAATTTGCTTTTTTTGATTAATATATCGAATGATTCGTTTTCTTCATTTTTTATTATCAGAGCTGTACTCTGTGATTATAAGCCCGAGAAAATAAATTTTAAATCGAGGCAAATACATTACACATATCTTAATACACTATAAAAAAGTATTTTTTTAATAGATAGAATATAATTTCACTCTAGTCTCTCGTTATAAAACGAATTCACAGTACAGTCAGAATACAGAAATGCAATCATGGTTAAACCAGCTGTGAGATTTAATTAAAGAAGCAACCCAATTTATTGACATGAAAAAGGTAAAATACTACTTACTCACTTTGGGTGGAGATATCCTAACTTCATTTGTTTTACAACAACTTTTTATAATCCAATCGTAAGAAACTATGTCATTCAAGCGAAATCTTTACCTAAAGCATCTCCTCCATATCTAGGCTGAATTTATTTCACAACTCTGAATATGAAAAAGATGCATTTGGTATTCGGATATAACATAAAATTATGAACAGCGAATACACACACAACTATGCCCGACTATGAACCGTTAGCCGTTGAACAGCGTGGGTCACGTGATAGAAATAGGATATGGGCCGTGGGGTAGAAGAGACAGACAGAATTCTCCAGTTAGACAAGATTTTTGCGGAAAATGAGTTAAATAGAATATAGCGGATGGGGAGTGCTGGGGCGAATTGAGGCATTCAAAAATTATTGTCTTGAATGAGTATTTTTTGGCGTAAAAGGATTTAAATCGGCCGATAAGAAATTTAATCAATACATGAGTGTTAGTTTTAATCAATAGATTTAAGCGTGTACTACTCCTTATAAATCGTACTTTTTAAATAATCATGCCCGAAAATTCGCAACGATCGAAGCTGCCTCCATTTTGTTTCGACCGTGCACATGTGTTTGGCACGCTCAATGATGTTAATCATTATTTCCCTCAACTAAATACACTATTTCGCGAATACAAACTGTTGAATTGGAGAAACAAGATTGTAATGAATGACTTTCTAAAATTTTTAGGACACTGGCAACTCTGTAACAATAAAGTAAAGAAATCGGTGTTTCGATCATTACGCGATTTGGGCATCGTGGTTTATATGCATTTTTACAGAGACGTAGGTAAATGCACAAAAACTTGGGAAAATGCTTTAAAACGTTTAAAAATATATTTTAAAGTCTGGTAAATGAGTTGAAATGCTGAGCTGGAGTGTTTTTTTGTAATAAGTGCCCAACAGCCTAGACTGTGAAACCTTCATAAATTTACGGTAAATCCTCAACAACGTATAGTGTAAGGCATTCATAAAATTACGGTCAATACTCGACAAACTAGTGTGAGACATACATAAAATTACGGTCAATACTCGACAACCTATGTCATAATCCATTATCAAATTACGATCAAATCTCGACAAACTATAGTGTGAGACATTCATAAAATTACGGTCAATACTCGACAACCTATATAGTAATCCATTGTCAAATTACGGTCAATACTCGACAACCTATGGTGTAATGCATTATCAAATTACGGTCAAATCTCGATAACCTATGAATGTCTGACACAATCAAATTACGGTCAACACTCGATAACTTATGGGTACTGTGATTTTGCGGGCGCACGTAGTTTGACGAGATTCTCTTGGAATTTTTTGCTGCCGAGAATTGCCCGTAATCTAACAGTATTTTTTTTCACAGTGTACTTTTCGACAAACACAACTGCGGCAAGAACATGTTATGGGATTCCTGTTGTAATTCTTCAATATTTTAAGCATGCTACTGCCATATGTTGAAAGAAATACTAAACAAATCATTTTATTGTTTTCACTCAATATTTTGACTATGAAACTCCTAAAAACGGGGTAGAATTTTTCTTTGTGTTGCAGAAACATCAGTTAACATAAGAGATTTCCAAAATTAACCATTTGTAGCTAAAATGTTTTAATTTAAGGATATTTTCAACAAACTTCTGTAATAAATGATACCAGTTTTTGTTTCTGAGTTGAACTAAAAATTCGCTGAGGAAAAAAAAAATTCCGTTATAAGATCTATTTCCTTTTTCTGTTTTGTGCCCACCTGTTTAGAGTCTCCCAATTAATAAATAAAAAACAAAGAAAACATGCCAAGCACATCGATTATAAAGCATTTTCCAACATAAATCCTTTTTGAGCCAAATTTTGTGAGATTTTAGGGATAACCACAAAAAAAAGCTGTATATTACTAATAATGCAATTTTGTTGAGAACCGCTAAAAGAACTTTAAATGCTATCCTTTAAATAACATACTGGCGAACTCAGGTTGGAAGGGGCCCGTCACTGCTTTTGATTTCGTCCGCGGAACATAATCAAAGCTCCGTATAAAACCACATAAACCCCTCATTTAAATCCCAGTTATACGGCCTGTGACTTTTCAAAGGTAAAACTGAGTAAAAAAAACGGAAGAAAATCTGAAACACTGGCATATTTTAAGTACGCACTAAAGTATTATGTTATAGTTTAAAAGTATCATAATCCTAGCGTGCGTCGACCATATTTGTCTTCCTTTCTTCCATTAAGATGGAAAGAGTACCATAATCCACGAGTGTGCCGTATCTGTCTTTCATAAAATACTTCAGAAATGAAATTCATATAAAAATCGCCCACTAAATCGGTTTTGCAATCTTCGCCTTGCATATTCTAACTATACTTCACTTTTATCTACACCAACATAGACACTCATTCATTTTCCCATAAAATTAAACATTAAAGGTTTGGCAATTCCTCGCCCAATACAGAAGATATCGCCAAGCTGGTTTCAGTTTGAGTAACTTTTTTTATGTGTGTGCGTGCCAAGCATACCGATCCATCGCCGTAAATGACAAATCTTGGCGAATTTTGACATTTCACTGCTCCCCCCAAGCTATCTGGCAACCATGGAAAAGTGATACGCCGTTTTTTGAGCATAAAAAAACGTGTGTCTGAAATTAATAGTACACAAGTGCTAAAAATAATTAAAAGCTTTATGAAAAACAACATTAAAGGTACTAATCCGAAAAACGGTGGTATAGAAAGCTTTATTTTTCTTTAAACCTCTTCACCTTCAGAAAGGTTACAACTAACGCTACTAAAGAAAAAAAACTAAGAAAAAAGTATCTACTTCATTATATTAATATTAAAAAATGATTATGAATTTGCTTCATAAATTTCGACACATTCATACATTTTAGTTTATTAATTACTCAGTTTTTGAAATAATTCAATGTACATTCTTTATTTAATTAAAAATTTAAGAAACAAATAATTACATTTCCATGAATACTTAATTAAGATTCATTTAAGTGCATTGCAAATAGTATGTTTGTTTCGAAAAACAAAATTCTAACGAATTTTCCATTTTCCTGGAAGTATATTGAAAGTCTCGAATGAATTGAGTTTTTAAAATTTTAATAACAAAGGTTTATTAATTTGAAATGAATGCAAATGATGCAGGACATGATAAAAATGCAAAATGTCTATTAATAAATCTTTCCATTCATTAAAGGCGTGTATTCATCTATAAAAATTATAGTTTTTGAAAAAATTGAGGTGCGATATGTTTAATCTGGAATTAACAAATGCTTTAAGTTAAATTAATTTAACTCTTAGGAATTTTTTGCAAATTGGTATTCTTTATACGAAGACTGACCATTTTTTTTTTTCGTAATATGTTACATAAAATATTTATTCATTATATGCAATAACGGCCATCGTGACCACAGAGAAAGGGAATAATATATCTATCTATATAAATAAAACAAACCGTAAAATGTCTGTCAGTTTGTCTGTGTCTCGCGTAGCTCCCAGACGGGTGATCGTTGACCTACTAAATTTTGAATGGAAATTCTCCAGGACGCGTCCCGACAGACCTCGAAGCGATCTTTTCAAAATTCGAATTATTTTGGAGATATCAATAAAAAAACGTGTCGCAAAAGGCTCATTTTTTCGCTTCACCATTTCGCAATTGTAACCCCGCAGTGGAAAAAAGAAGAATTTAAGCATATCTAGGTTGCCATACTTGGCATGTTTATAAAATGATACAGACTCTTGAAGTAAAAATAAATGAATAACTTTTTTTTGTTTAGATTATTTGTAAGGTTATTTTTTAATTAAAATATTGTGTGCATGGGAAATCAGAGTAGGAATGAAATTTTTTATACTCAAAAGAAAAATAGGATTTAGAAATTTTCCGAGACTAAAATGTGCAACTTTTTAATTTGGCGAAAAATTAAATGGTTAATGTGCGACTTTGGGGAGATGATTTTACCGCTTGGTGCAATTTATCGTCATTTTATCGTCTGCTATTTGGATTAGGAATGCACCTCAATAAGTTGTTGAAACTTACATTCAGTTCGAAATGTGCATTTTTCTGCACTGTTTTCCCCCCATCTATTACATCCAGAAAAAGGATGTTAGAGATATCAATTTTAATTTTGTTTAATCACACTCATGCATAATGATATACTTTCCAACTTAATGGAATAAGGAAAGGAAAAAGGAAGACCCATGGATTATAACGCTTTTAATATATAGCACTTGGGTTCGTATTTAAAATCTGAAAGTATTTCAGATTTTCTTACTTTTTTCTCTTTCCGTTTTTTTTTACAAAGGTCATTATATCCAGAAGCTCTTCAGAATTAATATAGGACGAAAAGAAATTTGTAACATTTTCTAGGTTTTTATCATTTAACCATCTTGATTTTGTAACCAGGGGCGGCCCGATACGGTAAGCATCACATCGGGCGTCATTTCGAACTCAAAAACTAAGTAGAGCATAAAAGGGGGGGGGGTCTTTTTTACATTAGCAGGGTGCGCCACTTACCCTAGGGCCGCATCTGTTTGTAACCATCTTCATTTTAAATTCCATTCACAATCTGAGAGATTTCAGCGCCAAGGAAGCCAGTGAGGAACAGGATTCTCTAGGAACTAGATTTATTAAAATGGCGAAACAACTGATTGCCGGAAGCGGCTAGTGATAATAATAATAATCCGAACATTTTACCAAAATAAAATCAATTACACTTAACAAATAAAATGTGTGTAGATCTCTTTGTTCATGCTTTATCTACAGTCATGCTAATAAATTTTTTGTGCCCGATAAAATAGCTAGTCACCCAAGAAAGCGTGAAATCAAATTTCATTTCAAATACATTTATAACAAGGTAAAAATTTCTGAATATTTACATTGCAAGAAAAATTACAGCAAACTCTTTCAGAAAATACAACTTATAAAACCCTATTTCGGAGGAGACTGATATAAGATATATCAATTTTTTCTAGCTAAGAAAATATTCTTTGCGATAGGAAATTTAAAGCCATGAATATGTAGTTTGAATCTGAAACTTTCTCAGCACAGTGATTGTCATTTTTCGCTTACATTGATATCTTTAAAAATTATGAAAGGAATCAACACAATATCGCTTATGATCGATTTTTATTTTATTTTATTTTATTTTTTATTTATTTATTTATTTTTAGGGATTTTGGTAAGCAAGAACGTTTTTATGTCTTCATGCACAGAAGTGCAGATGTTTCAAAATTTCAAAAAGAATTCTTCATCCTTGTTTTATGAATATATTTGAAATTGCACATTGAGATGTAATTTAAGCGTATTTAATAGAAGTAGGCTGTCACTGATTAAAAATCAATCGATTTTTTTTAAACCTTTGTTTTAAATTAAGGATGTACAACCGCTAGGCCAAAGTCCATTATGGGTCCATTGTGTTCCATGCACCCTCCAACCCAGTTGCACGTTGAGAAATACGAATCAGAATCCACCCATTCAATTTATAAGAAAAGGAATTAACTGTGTAAATTTAATAATGACAGATTTGTTTTCAATTGCCATAAACATGGCACCAGAAACTATTCAGTTATACATTACTAATTGACATATCAATATGTTCCACCCTATATTCAAAAACTTATTTGATAATTGGGTTATTTTACAGTATTGCGATTCTGTATGTCAGGACTGCATAAAATTCGATTGGTCTTAATTGCACAAAATATTGCATTAGATGATTTTTTAAAGAAACAATTAACATACTATTAAAAATAGTAAACTATTCACCTAACTCAAATTTTGTTTAGTTATGATCAATCAAACTTGTTACCGACATGACATAAATATTTGAAATACAGTGAAATCACCCAATTGCCTTTCCGATGTGTGCCATCAAGAACTTTCCAAGAAATTAAATATGCGAAAGAAAACTTATCAATACATCACTGGAATTGTGTCATTACATCCATCTATTAGTGTTTGATATATTGGTTTTAAGACTATATCACTCAAGAACGCACCACTTGACTGGCCCTCGATATCGTACATTTAAATTTTAAGGGTCCACAAGCTGAAAGAAGTTGTGCATAATGCAATGGTTGTTATTGCATGTAATTAACATTTCTGTAAACTTTTATTTTTAAAACCTTTTCTTTTGAATTTGCAAATTAAGTCTGTTTATAATCAGTCAGCTTTTCTGTGCTTTCAAAATCATTCACATGAGGCACAGTTATTTTATTTACATACCAAACAAATATTTTTTTTACAAATTTATACTATCAACTATGTATTAACCATAAGATAAATAAAAAACTTTGCGAAAAAACACACATAAGATGTTACTTGTAAGTTGATTCATACGTTTCGACCAAAAATTCTTTCTGTCTTCCTCAGTCAAAAAGAATTTTTGGCCGAAACGTACGTATAAACTTACAAGTAACATCTTATGTGTGTTTTTACACAAAGTTTTTTATTTATTTTATCATTTAACACCTGTATTTTGAGTGTTTTTTCCGTTATATATATGTAAAGAATGGGCCTTACGCCATCCTTTGTTGGAATGATTGACGCAAATCCATTGGGGTTCTAGGTTAAATAGTTTATTTCAAAGTTCAGACAGAGGGCAGGAGTCGGGCCGGCGACCTTATTCGTTCCGTGGCTATCTTCTTACATCGCAGTCTAAAGGCTCGAAGCTAAGCTTTACGTTCCAAACTCCTAAAAAGCTAAGCGCGAAGTTAAGACAAAGCTCTCGAAATTTCCGCGCTCTTGCTTAAATACTCCTTAGTTACTACACCTGCTGGCAGGGTGCAGCACGATCGCGAAGGCGTTACTCACAAACGTAATTAGTTAACTAGATTGTCAATCAAGACATGAGAAACACCTGCGCTTACCCAGGAGTTCTAAAAGCACGTATTAACAAAAACCACAGAAAACTGAAGATACGGCTGAATCAACAACTTTCTCCTTATGGAACTTCAAAAAACGTCTCCGAGCGTAATATTTGTATGGCCGAGAAACAAACTTTATAGTAAGAGTAAAAGATTAAAGAAGCTTTTTCAAATAACATTAAATTAAATTAGGTTAAATTAGCAAAGTTTATTTTATTATTACATATATACAAGTTGTCTATATATGAAAATGTTAAACCTACTTAATAATCTAATTTTTTTTAATTTGACTTCATTTTTTTAAAAAATCAGATTTAAATTTTAAAACAAATGATTTTTTTACACCCTGAATAAAAGCCACACATAAATTTATGTGTATGCATATTTTATTACAATAAAAAAAAAAAAAAAAACTCTTCCCCTTCCTTCTTCATGCAACCAAGATCACTCCCTTTCTCAAGAGGTTATGCCATAAACTTACCGCATATGTGTCACGACATGATTAAGTCCGAGAAACGCCCCCCCCATAGTCAGTCCAAGAACGAATGCTAGACAACTTGTCCACCAGAGCCGTGGCAGCGCCGTAGTTAAGGCACCGAACTAGTGACCGGAAAATTAGCGATCGATTGCCAACTTCACTAAAGGCCATCCTGTACGTATGTCCCCGATTACCATAACCCTCTCGTGGAACGCTAATATTCAGAAATCCCCATGTTCGGATTATGATCTCGAGTTGAGCGGAGAGAAAGCTACAGCGTGGTTAATACGGCGCGACCTGCAGCAATCCCATGTTTCACGTTCTTGTAGGTACATGAAAGATACAAAATGGGCGACTTGTGACTCTTAACCCTTTAACGCGCAGTGTTCCCGCTCTCGGAACATCAAACTCTGACCATTTGACTGTTGCCAGTCAGAAAGAATAGATTTGATTTCTATAAAAAATAGTTGCGGGTGACATAGCTCCACGAGAATCCTTTACTCGTCACTGCCCGTAAAAAATTGTCCGATTATTTTCAACAGCACTGACATCTGCTGAAATATGGAAGAATGCGAGAACAGCTGGATGGATTGTCCCATGCTGAAAAAAGGGCAGCCGTGGCCATCGCTCGACTGAACGGCCAGCAAGAGGGCGACGGAGACAGCTGGCTGTCTCCGTCATTAAAGACAGCTGGCTGTGCGCGCGCAGCCAGCTGTCGTCAAAAAAAGGGTCTCTCGCTCTGTGGCACGCGATGAACGTTTGGATCGTCCGCCCTCTTGCTGGCAGTTCAGTCGAGCGATGGCAACGGTTGCCTTTTTTTCTGCAATGGGAATGGGTTGTGCCTCAAAGGGTTAAAAAGCACCATTAAGTAATATGTATTTTGCCCTCCAAGCTTTAAAGTTGGGGAAGTAAATATGATTTTTTTCCCCTCACGAGTGATTAGTTGTTGAACGTTACCTACATTTGAGTTTTATAAATTAACCGGCTGTTAACTAATAAAACTGCACAAACTAACAAAATCATTATTTTGTAATTCTTAATAATGTACATTAATTTTGTATTGCTTGAATGTATTTCAATGTGTTGTGTGTTAAGGCAAACCTGCACGCGGGGTATCTGCCTAGGATGAGGGGGGTGCCTTGGTAGGAGGACTTTCTAAGCGGTTCTAATGCGTATTCACGTTAGATCTGGAGAAAACCTGCCAAAACTCCAGACCGTTAGATCGACAGCCGCGCGATAGGACCCGAACCCGGTACCTTCACACCTCGGCCGTCTACCATCTCCAGTGTGTATTGCTTGAAATGGACGAACATAGCTAAAATACGCTTTCAACGGTGGCTGTCCAAGAACATGATGTATTGAAATTCTTTCGGATGCTCCTGTAAGAAAATCATAAACGCTACTACACCATCCTTAGTAGGGGTACACGGTACAGTATATACAAAAGCCATGCATACATTTCATAGTAATCTAATCACTTTTAAATCAGTTAGAGCACGGACAAACAGACAGAGAAAACCGAATCAAGCATTTTTCAATTTTGTTGGGTAGTAAAATAAATAAAAACTTTGTGAAAAAAAAAAAAAAAAAAAAAACACATAAAATGTTACTTATAAGATGTTACGATCGTTTCGACCAAAATATTCTTTCGGTCTTCATCAGACAGGCCCTTCGACTCAATGAGCAGAGGGAAGTGAAAAAGATCTCTTTTTCAGTTCATTATTCACTGTGAAATGTGCTTTTTCATAGAGAGATTCAAAGTCCGTTGTACATAATTTCAGAGTGTGAAACTCGGTGGTTATCCTTTGTGAGGGGGCGATTTCAGAAATGCATACATTATCTAAAGCTCAATTTTTTAGTGTATTTCTAAAATGTTGAAAATAAAATCCCAGATGTGTTTGGACTTTTTCTTCATCTGCAACTGCTTCTGCACCGTGAAATAATTTGTGCTTCAGATCTTTCAATTTTTGAAAATATATAGATTCGGTTAGTTTCTCCTGAAATGCGTTTATAGTTTTGTTCTCAACAGCTCTTTGGTATGCATCCGTTCAAATATACAATGTGGTTTTAATTTAACTTTCAACATAAACAGGTCTCTACAGCTGAAATGGGTGAACAAGTTAAAACCAAATTTGGTGTATATCGAGTAGACACGAGATACGTTCAAGGAACTTTGAAAAAAAAAAAAAGTTCAAAAATTTTCCACTCTCTACTCAAAAACAGCCATTTTATCAATGAAAATGGCTCATCCAAAATATGCAAACAATTTCAACATTTATTCAATAGTTTTTGATCATTTTAAAACTATTTTAGGTCATTAGGTCAAAGCGCCACCTAGTGTACATTTTTCGAACTAAACGATTTAAATTCGGCCCACCCGTTTCAGGTGCAGAATGTTTATAGAGTTAATTATAACCAGCCTGTATGTAGAGGCAAAAACACTCAAAATACTAGTGTTAAAAAATAAAATAAATAAAAACTGTAAAACAAAACACATAAAATAACAAGATATATCGTTTCGACCAAAAATAAGTTCAGTCTTCATCAGTCGTAACCCTTCGTCTCACTAAACAGTGGGAACCCAACCCGCGAGTTTCCACTCTTTAGTGAGACGAAGGGTTACGGCTGATGAAGCACGAATAAATTTTCGGTTGAAACGATCGTATCTTGTTAAAAGTATTCCTTTTATGTGTGTTTTTACGCGAAGTTCTTATTTCACCCTGTATATAATCAGCCGATTTTCTCGAGAAATTATTTAACTGCGGTACATAGTCATACATGCTTTCCGCTCTAAATAGTTCCCTGAAAATGATACTTTTCTGGAACCACTTTTTCTTTGATTCATCAGTCAATAAATAAAGTAACATGCGCGTCCACTATGAATCTTCAAAATTATACTGCTACAATATTGATTCATTTTCAGGATCATTCCTATCCATATACAATATATAAGTTCATTAACCTTCCGAAAAATGAAAATTTTATAAACATACTCTTCGAACAGCATCCCATCAGCAAACAAAATATCTTTTTCTTTCGTTAGATATTTTTTAAAACTTATGATACACGCATCCACACGTCTTTAAGAAGATAAATTTCTACAAAAAACCCATAAACGTTTTCATTTGCAGTCATTCATGGAGTCATTACCCAAGAAAAGTTTCATTAATTTAATGCCTTCGAGCTTTCGAACATACTTCCTTACGATAGTTTTTTTCTTTTCCAAATGTGTATGTATTTCTCGAACGTGATAAATTACTTATATTCGAAATATACAAGTGGATTACAGTACTGTAGTTTTTTTTTTGTTGTTGTACGAGTGCATTTGACTACAGGTTTAAGTGGTTTATCGTTGCATGTATAAACTGATTTGAAATATTTTAACTATGAAAGAGCAGCAAAGGTATAAAGATGGTGTGATATAGTAACTTGGTGTACGTGACAAGATCTTTTGCGTTACTGAAATATTTTACACCAATATGGATTGAATACTTCTGGGGTTAGACAAATTTTCTGTGTTTACAAGAAAACAGAAGCACTACGATGCATCCCTTGCTGAAGAGAAAATGAAATGCCACCCAATACCAACTGGCATTCTTTTGCCTCCCATTTTTATAATATAGACTTTAATTATATGTATTTTTAGTTGAAAATAATGGAGGAATGTACAATAGAAAATACATTCATTTATAGCATTCAATCAAAAAATTTTCTAATTATTTACCGTACAGGCTCGGACTGGTCAGGTCGGCTGGTCGGCGATTGCCGAGGGCCCCCGGCCTAAGGGGCCGCAGCAAGACCTCCCAAAAATGGATATACTTCTCTATAATTAAAGTAATTGCCACACATCAGAGTAATATACCAAAGTAGTTTGATCATTTATTTCCTTGTAATCTTACGCTTTTACACAGTGGCGAAGCCTAGGACTCCACAGACTGTGCATTGCGAGGGGTCCCCCGAAGAACCAGGGGTCCCCAAGAGCTTTAAAATAGTTAAATATGGTTTTTAGGCATGTAAGCCTAATTTTCAAGTATTACATATCCTAATATTCTACTTCCTCTAAATTCCCAGAAAAGGACAAGTTTTCAATCTCCAGCCGAGGGCCCCCAAAGGAGCCAGTGTGGTCTTATCCTGAACTATAGGAATGTTTTTGTGATCGCACAGTGGAATTTACTTACGGGTTTAAATTTATGATTAAATTTATCGATAAAAAGGTCTCATAACACACAGGCACCATAATTCACTTGATTGCAATAAATGTCGAAGACACCAAATTCTTGAAAGAAAAAATATTTGAGAAGGCAGTTTAAAATAAGCACATTAAATTACGGTTCGGTGATGGCCACCGATAAAAATACCGTGCTACAAGAGAAGTCGAATAGAGGTGGAGTGAGTTAAAAAAAGATGCCAGCACAAAATTTTACATATGCGAGAACATATACATGACTGAGAAAAAAAAAATCGCCAAATACAGAGTTACAATAAATTTAGATCAATGAAATTAAAGTAATCAAGCAGAGATAGGATAATTTTGAAAGCCAGTGCATGGCATCAAAATAAAGTATGCCAAATAAGAGCCAACAGCGAGGGATGAGAAACTTGCTACAAAAAAAAAAAAAGAAAAACTCTCAAAAAGAAAGTGTTTAAGAGGTGAAATAAATAAAGTTTTGCAAAGTAGCATACAAAGAAAGACACTTATTAACTGTGCAGATAAATAAGTACATCTTGATATGTAGTACTTTACAGTTTTATTTATTTTATAAGCCAAAAAATGCTATTCCATGCTGAAAAAGCAAAATACAAATTTTGAAAGCCGAAGTAAGGAAAAATGAGAACAGAAATAAAATTTTAAAATCTTGATTTCAAATAGATTAAATTAAGGCACTCAGAACAAATTATTGTGAACATTAAATATGTGATGAACATCTCTGATCATCCCCCATAATTTGGCAAACCAATGTAAACTAGTTTATTCTGTTTATTTGCAATTAGAAATATCATAAAAATTTAATATTTATAATTTAATGTGTTTAAAGATAACTCTAGTTCCAACCATTCCATGAAAGGTATCTCTTTTTTAATAAAAATTGTTTATTTTATAGCATTTTATTGTAATAACGAATAAAGGCCTGTGTATTTTTACGCCCAACATTTGTAAGTAAAAACTAGGTAAATAAATAAATGATAATGTTTATACTAAAACATTACTTTGAAAGCAGTTCATACTGGTTTTGGTAACTGAGTAAGGATGTTATAACATATTCACAAATTTTCAACACAATATCTTACACAAGCAAAAAACTCATAAAACTTTAGAATCCAAAGTGCGTGTATAAATTTGAAATTAAAAAAAGCCTTTTTTACTCCATTTCTTATAAAAAAGTACTACACATATATTTCCAAACAACAGCAAAAATAAAATACCAAGCCTTAACACGCACCTAGAATACAACTTATATTTTAAAACAATACAATTATACATTTTATAATATTAATAATAAAAAAATAATATTTAAATTATCTGCCAAATATTTTTCTTTTCCTTGAAATAAATCCTGTTTGGGAAGGACAGCTCGTTGATTTATGATACGACTTTCAAAAAATTCCTTGTGGCTGAAAATAGGGAATTGGAAGGGATAAAAGCTCCTCCAAATAAATCCCATTATCTAAAAATCTATTTCTCCGAAGCCTCACCTTTCACATAAGACAGAGTGAGTTATGATAAATATTTATTAACCCCTGGAGTTTCAGCGGCGCGTTCCACGCATTTTCAGAAAGGAGCGGCACAGGCGATGTGTAATCTCGTTCAGCAATACGTTTTAATCTTTCGCCTGAAAAATGAAAACCCGTATCGCGAAACAATGAAAAACAGAGTTTTATGACTGCGCGGCGATGCATTTTTCAGGTGAAATATTTATTTTGTTTGATATTACCGCTTAATAAGTTATCTAGGTTAGAAGGGGGAAAAATGCATTACGAACTTGCTAACATTTAGAACTCTTATAAAATATTTTAAAATCATGATTAATAGTAAGGCATGTTTCAACAACGATGTTGTTACACGCAGGATCCAGGAAAGGCGAAAATTCTTCATAAGCGACAGATGACCATTGCTGATCTGTCGGCCGTATTCACCAAATACTTGACACCCGTGTTAACCCACCAAAACAAGGGCCAGATGTCTAGAAATAGACGGGAGACGGAAAATAGCCGTCTCGCGTCTCTCAAAACAGCCTGAAAGCTTTGTCTCGTCTTGCAAAACAGCCTGAAAGCTTTGCCTCGTCTCGCAAAACAGCCTGAAAGCTTTGCCTCGTCTCGCAAAACAGCCTGAAAGCTTTGCCTCGTCTCGCAAAACAGCCTGAAAGCTTTGCCTCGTCTCGCAAAACAGCCTGAAAGCTTTCCCTCGTCTCGCAAAACAGCCTGAAAGCTTTGCCTCGTCTCGCAAAACAGCCTGAAAGCTTTGCCACGTCTCGCAAAAAAGCTGTAAGTCTGTGTCTTGTCTCGCAGATAATCGTCTCGTATCCATCCCTACAGATGTCTAATGGATATATATTTGATGTCTATTTAAAGTCTGAAGGGGTTAACATGGTTGTCAAGTACTCCGTCAATACGGCCGCATGGAAAGCGATTTTAACACTAACAGCTAATAGCTTCCTCGCAGTTAGGGGACACAAAAATACTCGAAGCGTTAATCAATTTTTCAAGTTTTCATTTACGAAGAATAAATTTGATTTCAATAAAATGCTAATGGGGGGACATAGGGACACGAGAATATTTTACTTTTTAGCACACAATTTCCTATTAAAATAGTCAGTTAATGTCGCAATTATTTCTATCAGGCACCTGCTGAAAACTGGAGAACGTGATAAAAATGGATCAATATACAGTGAGCTCACTATAACTCAAAAGTCTCATAAGTCTAATTTTCAGTTATCTGGAAGTTTTCAAGAAATATTAAAACAATTTAATTATTTAAACACAGAATCATGTCTCTCTTCCCCTTGTTGAAGTCTTCCCCTTTAATTCAAAACTTTTTGTAAAATTCTTGATTTCATTTCATGCTTGGAAACCCATAGAATAAGAAAGGGGGAAAAATATTTTTCCCCTCCCTTTAAACTACATATTACTCACCATTCAGTTCGTATGGGTCCCCGGCGAGGCTCCCCAAAAATGGATATACTGCTTTAAAACTAGAGTAATTTCATTTACTTTAGAATAATTTGAATATTTATTTCCCAGTTATCTTACGCCTTTAGACAATGGCGCAGTAGAGGGGCCCTCCCAGAAACCTCGCAACGTTAATTGACACAAATAATTGGAAAAAAAAACCTTAGCATACCGGTTTCGACATGTTTTACATGTCGTCGTCAGTGCTAGAGCCATGCAGAAACTGACTGAAAAAGTGTTGCATTTATAATGTAACACTTTTTCAGTCAGTTTCTGCAAAGGAATTTTTAGATCTTTGTAAAGCCGTTCATTTGCTACTTAAGGTTTATCACTTCGCCAAAACAATCTGCAAATTTTCTTATTTGTCGAGTTCGGTTCATTTTTGAGTGACTTTTGTTTGCTGATTGAAAGGAGCAGTTTTTTTTTTTTTTTATGCGCTTATACAACGCGCTCTAATAACTTCCGATGGCGAATAAATGCTAGTTGTGCATTTTGGAAGCTTAACGCAGTTCCTACAAAATTTCATTCACTCAACTCATTTTCTACAAAATTTCATTTTTTTATATGTGTCGCGTGGAAGCAAAAGTCATATTACCCAGTTCCTTCGACTGGAATAAATATGCGCGACATAAAAATGAAGTTAAAAGATCAGTGAACAAGCTTTGAAATTCATATATTTACTTTTTACTTTCCGAACATGTACCATGTAAGGAAAGTATTGTAATCATGAAAAAATTCGAATTCGAGATTTTGGTGTTTTGACACGTTTTGAGGGCTTCTGAATCCATTTATGCTATTTTTACGAGATGTATGTATGTATGTGTGTATGTGTGTGTGTGTGTATGTGTGTTTGTGTGTATGTGAGTGAACACGATAGCTCCTGAACGGAGCTTTCGATGGAGCTCAAATTGGATATATAGGTCATAAACCACAGTCGCAAGACCGGTATTGATTTGGGTGTGTATAGGACTTATAGTTTTACTACAGGGCTACGACAAAGATTTCTTTTACAGGATGGCCTATGGGGGGAATTTCTTGAAAGTGCGCTAGCGTTTAAACGGTAGATTCGATTGAGCTCAAATTGGGTATATATGTTATAAACCACCGTTGCAAGACCGGTATTGATTTGGGTGTGTATAGGACTTATAGTTTTTCTACAGGGCTACGACAAAGATTTCTTTTACATTATGGCCTATGGGGGAATTTCTTGAAAGTGCGCTAGCGTTTAAACGGTAGATTCGATGGATCTCAAATTGGGTATATATGTTATAAACCACCGTCGCAAGACCGGTATTGATTTTGGTGTGTATAGGACTTATAGTTTTTCTACAGGGCTACGACAAAGATTTCTTTTACATTATGGCCTATGGGGGGAATTTCTTGAAACTGCGCTAGCGTTTAAACGATACATTCGATTGAGCTCAAATTCGGTATACATGTTATAAACCACCATCCTAAGACCGGTATTGATTTTGGTGTGTATAGGACTTATAGTTCTCCTAAAGGGCTACGACAAAACTTTCTTTTATGTTATGGCATAATGGCATATGGGGAGACATTCTTGAAAGTGCGCAAGCGTTTAAACGGTGCATTCGATTGAGTTTCAATTGGGTATATATGTTTGAATGATTCATCGATTAAAATTTATTTAAGTGCTTGGTAATGATCTTAATCGTAAGTATTCGGAAAGTCGAGTGGAGTCACTCCAGATTTTTATTATTTTAAGAAGTATGAATTTATTTTGCATGCATAGTCAATGTTGCAACGCTGACTAGGAAAGCTAGTTTAAACTTGCCATTGTTCCAATTTTCCCCCCTTTAAACTGAAAGAAATTTAATGGAGTTTGTAGTTCTACTTTATTTATGCTAAATGTTTGATGCTAAAGTTTAAAGTACGTGTGTATAGGACACTAAATGTGATTCTCAAGTTCAGATCAATTGTGCAGCTGTCGATCTGACAGTCTGGAGTTTTGGGCTGCTTTTTCCAGATGTAATGTGAATACGCTTTTGGACCTCTTAAAAAGTCCCCTACCCAAGCCCCCCCACCGTAGGCAGATATCCTTTGTGTAGGTTTAACATAACACAAAACAATATCAAGTACGTTGTTGTAAAAGTTTTACAAACATGTAATTCTTTATTTTTAAAGCAGAACATATCATTTCATTCGCTTAGAATTATTCAGAAAAAAAAAATTGAATCTAAAGTAATTAACACCCTGAAAACGCATATGTCAGTGTTATCACTGTCAAAAAAGTAAGCACATGTACGCGGAATAATTTCAAACTTCAGCATACTTGAATAAAAAAAAGTACCAGCAAAGTTTGATAGCTAATAATCAGAAAGAAAAGACTAATCAATGCAGATTTTTTAAAGTTTATTCCTTATAAATGTGTTTAGTTTCTGTAAAGTCACCTTTTATGAATCAACAACTAAAACAAAATTTTTACGTTAAAAAGTTTTTACTCAATTTGAAAAATTTACAAGAATTATCTCGAAGGAACAATAAGGCTTCCAATAACTGCGGCTTTGTAAAAAGCTGTGTCAATAGTTGAGGCAGACTGTTCTTAATTAATTTGATCTGACTCATGTGTTTTGAAAAGAAAAGATAATCAATAAAAACAAAACTACAGTACTAAAAGAAAAAAAATCAACTCAATCCTAACTATTACTGAAATAATTACTCACTTTGCCGTGAAATATTTGATGAAAAAAGGAAGAACAATAAAGTTCATAAACAAAAGCAAAATAAAGGAGTGGGATTTTATCAGAGATAAACGAATTGGACCATGAGACGATTGAGAAAATTAATTTATCGAATGTACTAACCATTATAAAAATATAAAGCGATTCACGTTTTACACAACAGAGTGAAGAACATCAATGCGTAACATCTTACGCGTAAGAACTTTTTTTTAAGGTCAAAACTAATTAAAATACGGGCAAAAAACTTTATACAAAGCATTCATTATACCAGTTCTCACTTTTTTAAACTCTGCGACGTGGACTCTGGTTAAATCGTAGATCTCGCACCGAGCGATTTCCATGTTTTCAGGCCATTCAATCGGCAGAACGACATTGTCGAACCGATGCCACAATTCAGGACGCTGTCGTTAAGTGGTTCAGAAACGTTTATAACAAAATGGGTCCCGATTTCTTCAAAGCCGGTTTTGTTATATCGGTATACAGATGGGACAAAAGCTCTGATGTCCACGTGGAGGACAATATTCAAAAATAATCAGAAACAAATGCCTTGCTATGTCTGTGCAGCTGTTGGTTTACGTGAATAAACTTTTTGGTTAAAGGACTTGTTACATTACTTTCTGAACTACCGTCGTATCATGCTTAGTTTTATACATACATATATATATATATATATATATATACAGTTTAATTGTTAAGAATTTAGCTTGCCCAAGCTACTGCCACAGCTTTTAACTATTCGCAGATATTGGAGTCTTACGCAATTTGTGCTTATAACCAGGTCAGAAATCAGAATTTTCGGGCAGCAGAGCGCAGTTTTGAGAAAAGGCCCTCTGACTCCACCGCCCCCTTCCCCACCCACTTCCCCCCCACAAACAAAATTCTTCAGTCTTTTCACCCCATACTTTTTTAAACAGTGTAAAATTCGTCCACTTTAAATTTACCATAGGTCACATATGCAAATCTTTATGCAGAATGAAGTTTACAACCGATTCCGGGTCCACCTAAAACCCAGGTTCAATTCCCCCCCCCTGTAAAATATTGAAAGCTAAATATTTTTAATCATTTAATCTTCTGTACTGTTGTTAAAAACATTAAAATACTTTAAGCTTTAACTTACTAATACTATACGAGGCTTTGAGTATTTTTAAAAATTAGGCCCATTAGTATTACCAATTAGTATCCTAAGAACAACTTGTTTTCACAGACAACTCATTGAAAAATTATTTTTGGAACGGTCAGTAAATGACTGTAAGGGAAAAAAAAATCCCAAGGCGATTGAAAATTTCAAGTTTTTGGCAATTAATCGTACAATTTCTCGTCGAGGGAGCTGCTAATTACTCCGAAGTAAACAACTACTCAAGTCTGTACTTCAAATGTTATAGTTGCAGCTAAAAATGAAAGTAAGCGCTTGTCAAAAACACTTAATTATCACGAATTACTCTAGAATCCAGTAAAATATTCAACTACAGAATTCAGAGGCATTAAAATCTTTCTTTCTGCGAGGCTAGTTTAATTATTTCCTTCTTGGAGAGCTTTCATCACAATATACGCTTGTAGGATGGAAAAAAAAAGTAGAATGAATAGGAAAAATGAAATTACTTTATATTTCAGTTCAATTTCTAAAACGTACCAGCATGGGAATACTAATGCAAATACAGTTTTGTCTAAAAATCCAATCTTCAGCTTACACAAATAAAGCGTTTAAAAATTAAAACAGTAATTCACGGTATTAGAGAAAAACAGATCGATTTTGCATAATGGTTACAGAAGGAAAACACTGCTGCATTTTGATAATTACTGTGAACTCGTAGTCATTGTATAAATAAACAAGAAAGAAAATTACGATTATAATTTTACAAGCGATTTTAAATAAATAATTTTGTTGTCGATTTTTGTTCTACATTTTATTGTTAACGACATGCATGTGCGAGGGTTTGTTAAGTTTTCTTTTTTCCCCCATAATTGTTATATTATACGAAGATTGCAATTTATTTTCGTGCGTAGTATAATTTTTTATCCATGCATATATCCGTACACAGCTCCCAAAGAATAATATTCTAGCATTGTATATTACATTAAAAATGTTGCTTCAAACAATTTCTTTATCATTTATCAGTTTAAAAAATAAATTAATAAGAAAATTTTGAGCATGTTTCCGGCAACAAAAAGATAAATGCATGTGAAAAGTAATTTAAAAGTGTGACGTAAAAAAATTATGAAAAATGGTTGAAGATTATAAAACATCATTTTAACAAACAAAAATTGCGCTTCTATGCCTTTAAGATCACAATTCAAGTAACGATTTCAAGCGGATTTTTTTCCTGTTTGCTCAAAGTTTTATAATTAATTTTATTTCACGTTTATTTTTATTTGCATTTCATTTTTTACATTAATATGAATAGCAAACAAAAGTAGTTATTTTTTTAATATACTGTCTGAAATAATCATAGGTTATATAATTTTATGCATAAATCTGTGTATAAATATGTACATAAAATAAGAAAAATGTTTTTAACAATTGATTGCAGTTACTATGTAAATATACCTAATTCCTTCTACTAATCAGAAAAATAATTCTTTCAGAATGAAACTTAAATTTCCATTTCTAATTTAAGTACTCATTAGTATATAAAGAAACGAGTACGCATACAAGATGCATATTAAAACCTTTTAAAGGGCACAATCAGGTTTTCATCAGCACAAATGACATTTGTGTGTTGCTCACTTGTAAAGATATTTGTTCTCAATTTTAAATGTTTCTTTTCCATTTTTAAATGTTAATAAAAGGAAGTAATGTTTAAATATTTTTTACGCGCAAAGATGTATTCAAGATTTGAAATATTGCAAGCAATTTGTTATAATTATAATGCTATGATTATGATGCTATTTAAAGTTATAGCATCACTTGGAGACTTACATTGCTTCAAATGTCATCACACATTGCTTTATGTTGAAATTCATTTATAATTTTTTTTTCATCTTTCAGATTAAATTCCATTTTTTTTAAATGTTAATTTCCATTCAACTTACAGTGGTGAATAGTAACATCAATATCCTGCTTATTTGTAATATAGTATTTTAAAATTTTTAACCCTTTAACGCGCAGTGTTCCGGCACTGGGAACAACCCAACTCTAACGTTTTGACTGTTGCCAGTCACGAAGAATAGATTGGATTTCTATAAAAATAATTGCGGGTGACATAGCTCCACTAGAATCCTTTACTTTTTAGCACGTCCTTTCCCGTAAAAAAAAAAAATGTCACGATTCTTTTGAACACCACTGACATCTGCTGAAAAATGGAAGAATGCGAGAACAGCTGGATAGATTGTCCTCTGCTGAAAAAAAGGGCATCCTTTGCAAACGCTCGACACGGTCATCGCGTGCCACAGATCTAGAGACCCTTTTTTGACGGCAGCTGGCTGTGCCGCACAGCTAGCTGCGTCAAAAAAGGGTTTCTAGACCTGTGGCACGCGATGACCGTTTCGATCGTCCGCCATCTTTTCCACCGCCATCGTCACGTCTCTTACTGTCATCTTAATTACTGACACTAGTTTGTAAAAAATAATGTAGTAAAAAATGATAGAAATAAAAATAATAAAGAGAAAATGAAATAAAAATTAATTAACTAAGCGCACGTAACAAACCAAGGGAAAATACGGAAGAGATACCAAAAAAAAAAAAAAAAAAAGGCATTTTATGCACGATGAAAATGTGCGACCGAAATGATAGAAGCAGTGCCGTGCTTCTTCCCAGCTCTCTCCGCTTCTATTACCAGAGAGCGGTTCAGAAGGAAAATTTTGCGTTCGCACGTGCGATTGATTAAAGACTGTGCTGTAGTAACCTACACTAAAGTTCGTCAGCTGTAATAAGCGTATTTAATAATAGTGGGGGGGAGGGAGGGGGAAGTTTTAAATAAACAAAAATGTAGAAGAATACTTAATATTTGTTTTACATTTAATATGTTAATTTAGCTTTTCTTTGGGGGCTCACGTGCTCATGTGCTCCAATGGAGGAGCCGCCACGGTTAACAGGTAAATAATAATTTTAAAAAAAAAAACGTTTCCTACTCTGCACTCCAATACGATTCTGAACTGTCTTGTTTCCCTTTACCACCCTTACATGTTTTTTCAGAAGAGTTCCGAATCGCCCTGCATAAAGAACTAGTATTCTGAAGGTCGTTTCGATTAACCCGCTTAATGTAACATCGGTTAAACGAATATCCCGTTAAATGTAATAATTTTTCAATTGACCAAAGCATGATAATTTGTTCAGGTTATCCCGGATAATGGAATTTCCCTGCTTATAAGAAAAAGTTTTCGTGGCACAATGTCCATTCCATTAAGCGGGCTTAAATGTATGACAAAGTTCATAACTATTGCTTATTGAAATTAACAAATATATCAGTACAGTTATGAAAATATTTCTTTTAACGCTTCTAAAGTTTTCTTTAAAGCCGATAATACATTAGGCATTGTCGGCTACTTTACATTAAAACTTCTCTCGCCCTTCAAAATTTAAATTTGCGATACGATGATAATTACGGGGTGAGAAAATCTTTCGGGAACTGCATTTCCGTAATATGCTTAAAACAGTAAGAATTCGGGTTCATATTAGAAGCAAAAATGCAGGAAATAGGAAGTTTTTGAAAGATCTCCTGTGTTGGAAAAGTTAATTTAAAATGCATCCTCTCTTGCACGCCATCTGTAAATATTAAAATATTCTCAACGTCTTTGAATGATTCTTCATTTAAGTTCTTTTGGACTCAGGTGTGATTATTAAAGTGTAGTAGCGTGAAAATTTATCCAAACTGTTCTCGACGGATGACACTATCAGAAAATTCAGTATTTTCTTTTCAGAAATGATTAAAGGGAGGAGATATAGCAAAATAAATTGCTGCTAGTTGAAAGCATGAAACGTAGGAAAAGATCCATTCATGAAACATTTTCTGTTATTTTTAGCACTTGCAAATGTTTTTACCCAGAGGCAGAGTTATTTATTTTTAAGTTCTTCATCCTCTAATTTTGGGAAAAAAATTAAACATTTGTTAGCTTAAAGCATATTTACTGAAGTACGAAAGCTTTAGTCTAATTTTTAAATACTGCACATAAGCGCATCTGATTTTTTAAATGAATAACTGATTTCTACAGTTCTCAACGATGAAAAGGGCCAATTTTTCCCGAACACCATGAATTGTGCTGTTTTTACTTTTAAATTTTCTCAAAAATTTTTCTAATTTTTTCCTACTGCAGGAGTTACAGAAATGAATATTTTTACTTACCGCAAACTGAGGTATTTTGTGAAATTGGGGAGAAAATAAATCACTGTCTCTTCAAAAAGTATCTTGATTCTGAAGTTATTTCGGTTCCTGAAAATGAAAAACCTTTTAAAAACATCGACATAAACTGATAAAAATACAACGATAAATTTTAACAACACTAATGTTGTTTCATGTAATTTACATCACTGATCTACAACTATTATAAAAAATAATTTAAAAAAACCAGCAATTTGATTCCTACATTTTATTTGATCCTTAGAGTTACTGTAAGACTTATTTGTAGCATTACTTTAGAAAAGAGAAAATTTATAAAGTAATCTTCCTTCCTATACATCATCTGCGTTTCTGTATTTAACCTACTGTTAAATACATAACCGTAGTAATACTGTACAACAGAACTCCCAAGAACAGAGGAAAATACTTTTTTTTAAGTAGAAATACTATTAAATATAGCCATGTGCTTTTTTGAAAAAGTATTTTCAAACGTAATCTTTTAAAGAAATTCTCTCGGAATCAAATAAATTGTGCAGATGTAATTCACACATTCAAAGGAAACAAAGCATTTATAAAATTTCTGTAATGTGAGTATTGAACGCCGGCAGAGCAAGTTGGAATTTCACTTCAATTCCAAGTTCTCTTGTAAGTAAAAATTATAAAATAGAAAAAAAAAATAAAAAGGTGGGTATGGGGGAGTTGTCGGTGGTCGAAATTGAAAATTTTTGTGTTGGCCAATTGCACGATCGCAAAGTGGAACAAAAATCCAAAACGCTTAAAATCGATACAAAGAGAGACGACTTCCATTCGTTGTACAGGCTACATTTTAATTGAAGTTAGAAGCAAAAAACAGTTTCAAACATAATTTCAACATTGCTTTACAAACAAAACTTTAATAAACACCAAGTTATATCTAATTGTGACGTATATCGCACGGCATGCCGCAGATCCTTTAAAAACAGAACCAACCTCCTCGTACGGAGAGCAACGCAGAAGTGTAATAAGAATTTTTTTTTTTTTTTTTTAAGGCCATCTATTTACAGCCTGGCGAGAAAGAGATGAGCCACCCATAAGCAGTCGCCAACGTGACCGAAAGTGTCTTTTACGCGTAACAAATATAAAATATTTGAAATTAACACTGGTCAACACGATTTTTGGGTCTTACTTGTTAAATTTTAGTTTCTCCTACGCCAAAACTAAGGAAAATAATTTTTTTTATGGAAGTTTGCTTTTGTAGAAATTAAAGTAATTTTTCAATTTTTTGGCAAAAATCACTGATTTTTTTTTTTTTTTTATAATTCCACTCCAAATTATGATCAGAAAAGATTTTTGCTGGATAAAAAAGTTTTTTTTATTCAAGATTTGTGATAAACAATAAGATATAAATGTAAAATATTAAGAAATGAATGTCTAAAAGTGAATATTTTTCATTTTTTTTTTTGTGTTCGTATGAGCAAATAATATTACAAATAATACTACAAATAATACTACAAGTAATGCTACAGAGTTACAAATAATAATACAGTTTACTTTCAGGTTAATCAAAGTGCTGCCATCTTTCGTTTATGAAATAAATTAATATACTTATCGACTTAAATCAGACAAAAACAAACTTTAAGAACTAAAAATGAACAGAAACCCAAAAAAACTTTTATGTTGTTGTTGACAGGTGTAATGTTTTAAAAGCATACCGCCAAGGCAGAAGTGCCAGAATTTCGCGAACTTCATCACAAAAGCCTAGCAAGTCCGTAAAACCGGACAGCTTTAGACAGAAAGGCACCCCGAATTTACATTTTATAAACTATACCGATAATTAATTTGGAAGGGGAATATCCCGAAATTGCAGGCGGGAAAAAGAGAGAAAAGGAAGAACATTTTATCACGCAGAAAAGCTAAAATGGAGAGAGATTAAAACTGAATAAAGAATATTTTATTTACAAAAACGAAACTGTTTTAGACCCGAAAAATGTGATCTGCATCACAGTGGGGAGCGAGTGTTTTTTTTTATTCTTTATAAAAATAACGTCTTCATTACAGGAAATACTCTTACCATTGAATCATGTGCCATTAATATTTTCATTAATGCGTACCTATCTATCTCCAAAATAATAATTAAGCAACATCTTGTATAATCCCTGCAAGGCATACTCAGTAATGAAAAATATATATTTCACTCATTTTCCATAATGATATGCGTCATGTTTTATACACTTTTATTTATGATTTTATTTTCCAGCGTGCTTCTCTAGTGTCTGTTCTTCATCCTAAAGAGCTATCTAATACCCTGAAATAGCTTTTCGGGTGACATATGCCTTCTACATTTTACGAGCATCTTAACGATGTCGTAAATTACGAGATCGCGAGGATTTTGAACTTATTTGCATCATAAAATTTCTAAAATGCTCATTAATTTACAATTTAACTATTTATGACTAGGCAGCAGTTTTGATGAAGTACGACATCATTCAAAAAGTATAATTTTAGTACGAGTTTTGGGAGAACTACATTGGAGAATAGTTACAAGCAGACTCTTAAAATGGTGTGAAAAATATGAATAAAGAAATGATTTTTTAACTGAGTTAGCTGAGGTTGTTTGCCCTGCTAGAAGTCATAAGAGTTCAATGTAAGTTTAAAAATATATGTATTTTCTCTATCAAATTCATAATAATTAGACATTTTAACTATTATGACCGCCTATAGAGGTTATATATGACTATTAACACGTTCAGGGGTCGCACTGTCGATCGCCAATGTCGCAAATTGCGAAAATAAAATTAGTTTGGCGAAAGAAAATACGTTTTGGTGAAAATATTGAAAATTACCTTTCTTAATGATGGCCGGAAAATTCACATTTGGCGATTGAATTGGGGAAATATTAGAAAGTGCCAGCGCAAGCCCTGCGTGTGCTTATTTCATAAATCAATGTAAACTACTTCTGTCGAGTGTTTTTTTTTTTTTTGTGTTATGACAAGACTAGACTACGTACATCTGCCAACGGAGAAGGTTGCCTTGATAGGAAGCCTTTTTAAGGGCTTCTGACGCGTATTCGAGTCACACATGGAGAAAACCGACCAAAATCCAGACCGTTAGATCGACAGACGCAAGGTAGGAAAATAATGGACATTACTTTGACACGATTTTTAAAACTTATTACTAGACCCAATGTACACATGAAAATTTAATAGTTTTTTTGTTCTGGTTCTGAGCAGAAAGTAAGGATGAAATTTTTGGGGGATGTAGTGGCATACCATCTTTTTAAAACACGTGCTTCTGATCAAACATGCCGAAAAAAATCCATTATGTTTCTTAGCAAATGCAATTCTCATGCATAAACCATCAACTTAACAAGTTTTCCTAGAAATACATTCTCACTTCAGTCACTTCTAGGGTTAAGGTGTTATTTAAGAAATTTAGAGAAAAAATGGCGTACATTAAAGAAAACTTAAAAAATTGCATAATTAATTTCTCTGTAATATCTCTGTTAATTTCTCTCTAATTATCGTAGAACTGGCTAAATTGAGTTTTGGAGTTATCTTAGCACATAAATCATCTATATAAAATTTGAGGAAAATCTAAGTGGGTGCGGTGAACTGCGCTGTTTGATTTGACGTGGAATGGCCCATCAGTGAAATTTTTCCTTTCAACCGGTACATATTTTCGGTATTTAGGGATCTACAAACATACACAATTCATTAAAGCTCCTGGAGATGTTTTAAACATTGATAACATATCACGGACTCTATTTTTTTTAATCATTATTTTAATGCTTGAGTCCAGGCAATGGCTCAGTCGATTCAACTCGGTTTCCATTAGAACACAGAAAGTTAAGTAATACCGCCTCTGGACACCACTTGGGAAGGTGAACACCTCTCATGATTGAGTCTGCCCTGTACGCTAAAAAGGCGCAGGTGCGCGTAATATCTGTCGGGGCTACAATGTCCTCCATGTTCAAACGGCACCTCTGGGGGTGTCGATCCCGGTGCTAGGTCTCTCATCTTGAATGCGTTCAAAAATGAAGAGGGCACTGCACTCGCGTGGGATGAGGCTGGCCTGCCTGTAAGGTTCACCCCCCATACCGAAATAGCAAACAACTCCGACCCTGGTTGTGGTCTAACCTAACACAATACGTGAAACGCGCATTGACTTCAACTCAATTTCACACTTTAGAAAATGAGAAATGAAGGATACTTTATGAGTCAAATATTTATTCAGTACATATTGGTACAATTATTTGAGTGCAAAACGAGGTAAATTGATAAAAATGACTTCTCGACAAAGGTCTTGGAAGAGTGTATCGCAGTGACAAACTTAATTCACACATGAAAACTATGCATTGTGCTATTTCGTTTCTCACGGAGATGCAAAAATGAAACAGGTAAATTCTAAGAGCTCATCGGGCGAAGTTCTTTGAAGTATGCAAATAAATATTTCTTCCCTATTCGCTTTCACCAAAAAGTCGCCGGAATTATGTTTTAGTTTCTTTTGATGTTCTACGCGAAAGATAACAGTTGTTTGTGCTGTTCCTCCGACTTCCTTTGTACTCATATTTTGTAAAAACAAGTGAAAATTGTCATACATGTTAGAGAGATATTTAGGTAATTTATACGTTGCTTTTATGAATAAGTGGCGCATTGTAGTTTGAAAGGGAAATTAACGATGTTCTTTTAATCCTTTGTGTGGAATTCTCCGCCGGTGGTTCACGAAATCGTCGGTTGTTAGCTACCAACTGGGCAGAACCAGTTGTTTGGTTACCGACTGCGATAACAACTCCGGAGGGAAACGGGAGGTCTTTTAGCCAATCACATGAACCCCTTGACGCTCCTTCTTAAAACTCCACCTCAAGGAGGGGCAAAGTTAACGACTGCGAAAAATTAACGACGAGCGGAGAATCCAGCTGTTTGAGGCGCAACCCTTTCCCAATGCTGCAAAAAGGGCAGCCGTTGAGGGTCTCTAGATCTGTGGCACGCGATGAACGTTTCGATCGTCCGCCATCTTGCTGGTCGTTAACTCGAACGATGGCAACGGCTGTCCTTTTTTCAGCATGGGGCCATCTATCGAGCTGTTCTCGCATTCTTCCATTTTTCAGCAGATGTCAGTGCTGTTAAAAAGAATTGTGACCATTTTTTGACGGGAAAGGACGTGCTAAAAAGTAAAGGATTCTCGTGGAGCTAGGTCACTCTTAACTATTTTTATAGAAATCAAATCTATTCTTCGTGACTGGCAACAGTCAATTCTGTCGTTTTGACAACTCTGGGAACACCCAGCTCAACTCCAACGCCCAACTCTGGGAACACCCAGAGTTGGGTGTTCCCAGAGCGGGAACACTGCGCGTTAAAAAGTTAAGAAAACATGCAAAGTTTAACAACTGTAAAGTTTTGAACAGTTTTTTAAAGATTTTAATTAGGCTAGAGACTCGAAACAATTTCGAATGTCCCTTTACAAAAAATCTGGTGAACTGCTATAAACAATGAACCTACAGAAGTTAAGAAATACTCAGGAAAAAAATGCTAAACACACGTAATTTTGCAATCTTTCCAAAACAAGCCACTCGCCCATTTTGGAAGGCAATTTTTGAGCTTCTGATTTTTTTTTTTTTTTTTTTTTTTCTGAGAGCTGCGTGCGACACAGATTTGCTGTTCGTTTTATTCCATTGTGTATTTCGTGAAGAAGCATTATTAATTTTTTTTTAATGTTAAACATCATGGGTTCGTTTCTAAATCTAATCAAAATAACACTGAAGGCCATCGATTTTCCATTGTTAAGAACAGTATACGCTTAAAATTATATGGATTTTAAAAATATTTCACAGAATCATACCAGTAATTTATAAAATAAAATAAATAAGAGTACTTATTTTCATATTTTAATACTTGTGTAGCAAACACGATGACTAAATCCGAAATGATTAACATTCTGTGAGACAAAAATCTGATTTCTTATTTGTGTGTTTTTCAAGGATAATCTACTCGAGGGCTGTCTGCCTAAGGAGGGTTGCTCTTGGACGGAGATTCTAACGCTCCTTCGTTGTCACAGCTTGAGAAAACCGTCTAAAACTCCAGACCGTTCGATCAACGGTCGCGCGATACGCCTGAACCCAGTAACCTCCACACATCAGCCATTTGTAGTGTTTCTTATCCACTCGGGCAATTAACTTTTTCGGGACATATGTATAGCTGTTTTCACGTGCGTGGTTTTCTCCGGGTGTATTACGAGTTGAAAAACAAAATACTTTTTCATAAACGCCATTTTGGTGCGTGAAAATTAGTACAAGGAAAGTATATTTGAAGCTAAGGCGTTTCACGCACATTTTTAATTCACATTAAACACGCAGAAATAATTTTAAAAGAGCTGTATAACCTCCAAGTAAAACTTTGAGTGAAACTATACTTCTTCGTGTGAAACATCTTTTGAAAATTTTGTACTTCAAAAGAATTCAAAATTACGATTAAAATTGTTTCAAGGAAACAATCCTCCGCAATACTTTCTATTTTGAATTTTGAATAGTGTTTAATGTATGCTTATTAAGGGAAAATTATGTAAATGTCCCTGTTGAAAGTATTTTTTTGGAACAAAATATGAATTACGGCAGAAGTAATTATCGTAGAACTCCTTGCTGTTACAAGCTGTTAAGTATAAATGTAAAAAAGAAAATTTATCAAGGGCGCTGTTTGAAATTTTAATTAAAACTTTTAAATTACTTCGGGCGTAAATCTACATTTTAATCTATGCATTTTCTCTTAAGTAACAGTTTCTTCAAGCACTCACTACGACCCTCTTGTAAATTGTGATAAATTCACGTTTGCAAACGAGAAGCATTTTCAAAACGCATCGAAACTAATTAAAAATAATATAGTCTCAAGCCTCTCTATAAAAATGAAGTACGAGGAAATTTCGGCAAACTGTTTTATGCATTTTATTAAGTGCTAATCAACAGTGTACGTCTTATACGCATACAGTTCAAGAAAATGCGCAACTATTTGACTTCAAAGATTAAGCTTCAGTCTTGCGTATGATCACATTGTGCATTAACCCTTTAACGCGCAGTGTTCCAGCTCTGGGAACACCCAACTCTGACGTTTTGACTGCTGCCAGTCACGAAGAATAAATTGGATTTCTATAAAAATAGTTGCGGGTGACCTAGCTCCACGAGAATCCTTTACTTTTTTGCACGTCCTTTCCCATAAAACAAAATGGTCACGATTCCTTTTAACAGCACTGACATCTGCTGAAAAATGGAAGTATGCGAGAACAGCTGGATAGATGGCCCAATGCTGAAAAAAAGGGCAGCCGTTGCCATCGCTCGACTTAACGACCATCAAGAGGGCGGACGATCGAAACGGCACAGCCAGCTGTCGTCAAGAAAAGGGTCTCTCGATCTGGGGCACGCGATGACCGTTTCGATCGTCCTCCCTCTTGATGGTCGTTAAGTCGAGCGATGGCAACGGTTGCACTTTTTTCAGCATTGGGAAAGGGTTGCACCTCAAAGGGTTAAGGCAAAGCTACTCAACTGTAATTTGCCTAAGAAGGGGTGCCCGCCCCAAACTCCAGACCGTTACATCCCTGGCCGCGCGATAGACCTGAACTCGGAACCCTCACACTTCAGCCGTCTACAATGTTCAGCGTCTTTATCCAGTCCGCGTTTATAAACTATCTGTTTTCATGTGCTTTTTCAATCCTATTTCATTTAAATTTTATAAATCACTACTTTTAAGCGAACAATTAAAAATAATGGCCTTTAACATTAAAACAGGATACAATCAAATATCTACAAAATAACAGTAGATAAGAAAAAACAATCAAGATCATAAAAAACCTTTTCTCACAACATTTCACAAATAAAACTACATTTTGATGTTTTTATTTTGTGTTATTCAGTGACACTGTCTTTTGTTTTGAATTAAACGCATGAAAGTATGTACACAAAAGAAGTGGCATGCTTTTTGTTTGCCGGCACAAAAGGCTTCAAGAAATGTAACAGCGTGAAATGGAAAACATTGAAATCAATTAAAACGCCTTCAAACATTGTTTTATTCAGGTCTCTGAGAGATAAAAGAGTAAATGAAACAACAATTTAACTTAAAAATAAAAGGATTTCTCGCAGAAAATATATGAATTTTATAAATTAAGTGCAATGTAAGAAAAATTAAAATGCATTTCTTATATTTCATTTAATTTATAATTGATTCGTCTGGCAGGATTTATGTTTCTTTTTGGAAATGTAAATGGTGTCTCATAATATCCATGTAGATATACTGCAGTGAAAACTTGATTACGATGAATTGGATTTTAAATCCAGCCCTTAACACATTTTACACATTAACAGCCTAGTGTCCCTTTTTTGGGACGGCATTTTCACTATTAGTCGAAAACGTTATTTATTTTTCCTAGCCTTTATTCATGAGTATTGAGCCTCAACTCTACAAAATATTTTAACATGACCATGTAGGATGTTGATATTTCGATTTTTATGCATAATGATTTTTAAAAAAATCATCCCTTGTTCAAGAAGTTGACATCAGAAATTTATCAATTATTTCAGTTATCAGTAAAAATCGAAGAAAGTCGCAAAAATATCCAGGCACAAATGGGTTAAGGTAAAGCTCCGAGGTGTGGGGTAATACGTCTGTGTTAAAAATAGAGTTTATAATATAGATTACTATTCTTGTATACGATATCGTTCCCACTGAGAATCTACAGCCCCGTAACATAACGGAGTACAATAGATAATGATTTTAACCTTTCATAGACCGCATCTAAATATAGGCATATTTTTAATTAGTTTTTTGCCTTCTAATGCGTTAGTTAACGGATATTAGTCTTTTAAATAGCGAAACAAAAAAAATTGTATATCCCTAATTTTCCCATTTGAGAACATGGGTCCTTTCTGACTATAGTTTTAGGGGCTATACTTTGACCATACTTTAATGGGCAGTTTAAATAATAGGTGAAATATTAAGAATGAATGAAAACTTTATTTTGTAAATTTAAGTAAAGATACGAATTAAGTTTGAAGGTGGAGGTGGGTGTATTAAGATAGCTCCTTAAAAATGTATGAAAATGGCTATTTTTATGATTTTTTTGTCCTTATTTTCAATCTCATGATAGAAATGCAACTTCAAAAAATCAAGTCTTTTTTTACTATATCTGCTCAATTTGTCAATTCAATATTGATGAAAATTTCATTCTTTAATAAATTTTTACTTTCCGAACATGTACCATGTAAGGAAAGTATTGTATTCATGAAAAAATTCGACTTCGAGATTTTGGTGTATGGACTCGTTTGGAGGTCTTCTGAATTCATGGATGCTATTTTCACGAGATGTATGTATGTATGTGTGTGTGTATGTGTGTGTGTGTATGTTTGTGTGTATGGGAGTGAACACGATAGCCCCTAAACGGGGCATTCGATGGAACTCCAATTGGGTATGCATGTTATAAACCACCATCGTAAGACCAGTATTGATTTTGATGTGTATAAGACTTATAGTTTTTGTACAGGGCTACGAGAAAACATTCAGAACTTCTTTTACATTATGGTATGTGGGAAGAAATTCTTGAAAGTGCGCTAGCGTTTAAACGGCGAGTCGATTGCGCTTCCATTTGGTATATATGTTTGATTGATTCATCGATTAAAATTTATTTAAATGCTTGGTCATGATCTTAATCGTAAGGGTTCGGAAAGCCGAGTGGAGTCACTCCAGATTTTTAATTTGATGCTCCCAATTGGGAACATTGGCCTGTAAAAGGTTAAGTGGATCCGACGGAACAGCTTTGACAAAAAGGGATAATATCGAAACTGTACCGATGAGGAACTTTCTAACTATTCAGCTAACACGGCTGGTAACGCCACGGGTGCATTACTCTACGTAGAGTACGGCTCTTACTTGCATAATAAAAAAAGCCTTGGAGTGTCGTTTGTGTATTAGAGATGAGTTCGGGCTCATTTTTGAAGCCCGAGCCCGAAGACTTTTAATCCGAGCCCGAGCAATATTATTAAAGTTGGAGCCCGAGCCCGAAATTTCAGCTTTTTTTAAGTGAGTTTTTTAATGGATAGTATTAAAATAGAGTAAAACGCGTGTATTTTTTAATGAAGGTAAATTATTCAAAGAACTGCCTTACATAAAAGGAAGATATTTTGATTTACACGGTGCTTAGTCGGTGGGGCCAGGCCCCTCTGGCCCTTAATGACGAGCCGCCACTGGGTGGTTGTATTAAGATAGCTCCTTAAAAATGTATGAAAATGGCTATTTTTATGATTTTTTTGTCCTTATTTCCAATCTCATGATAGAAATGCAAATTCAAAAAATCAAATCTTTTTTTACTATATCTGCTCAATTTGTCAATTCAATATTGATGAAATTTCATTCTTTAATAAATTTTTACTTTCCGAACATGTACCATGTAAGGAAAGTATTGTATTCATGAAAAAATTCGAGAGATTTTGGTGTATGGACACGTTTGGAGGTCTTCTGAATTCATGGATGCTATTTTCACGAGATGTATGTATGTACGTGTGTGTGTGTGTGTTTGCGTGTATATGAGTGAACACGATAGCCCCTAAACGGGGCATTCGATGGATCTCCAATTGGGTATGTATGTTATAAACCACCATCGTAAGACCAGTATTGATTTTGATGTGTATAGGACTTATAGCTTTTGTACAGGGCTACGAGAAAGATTTCTTTTACATTAAGGTATGGGGGGAGACATTCTTGAAAGTGCGCTAGCGTTTAAACGGCGCGTCGATTGAGCTTCAATTTGGTACATATGTTTGAACGATTCATCGATTGAAATTGATTTAAATGCTTGGTAATGATCTCAATCGTAAGTGTTCGGAAAGCCGACTGGAGCCACTCCAGATTTTTAATTTGATGCTTACAATTGGGAACATTGGCCTGTAAAAGGTTAAGTGGATCCGACGGAACAGCTTTGACAGAAAGGGTTAATATCGAAACTGTACCGATCAGAAACTTTCTAACTATTCAGCTAACACGGCTGGTAACGCCACGGGTGCATTACTCTACGTAGAGTACGGCTCTTACTTGCATAATAAAAAAAGCCTAGGAGTGTCGTTTGTGTATTACGAATATGTTTAATCAGAATTTAAAACATTCTTTTCCTTTCAACTTCATTGTTTACCTAAAAATAATTCCGTTTTCTATCGTTCAATTTAGTCACTTTTCTTAATTAGTAATTTGCATTTTTTGATAATACGAAAGAATATTCTGTAATAGCAATGCATTCTTTTCCACTAATAAGTAATTTTTCATGAATAGTAACAATAACAATTAGACGTTTTTTATATGTGACCTAAAATCGTGTTTTTTGTCACCTATTTTAAATTTACGCGACTAATTATTTTTTCAATATCTTTATTTTTAGAAGATAATGTCTTCTTATTGGAACCAAGAAATAATATCCATTTTTTTATCATTTTTACTGAAAATCGTCTGAATTAATTTGGTGTAATTATGGACATGACCTGAAGGTTTCACAGCGTATTTTGGAAGATTTATTTTTTATTCTTTTTAAGCTTCGATGGACTAATGTAGCCATGTTCATGTTAGAGGTACTGGAGTCTTTTTTTTTTATACATTAAATTCAAACAAATGAACTAGGTTTTTATTACAAACAATCTCAACCTTAAAGTAGGATTCGTAGTTGCTACACTTCAGAAAGCAATGACTTTATAAGGCTATTTTTCTTCAAGAAAGTGGACAACACTTCCCCTATTTGCCCATAGGTATGGGACTTGTCCATACCCTCCTTCGAGAACGGATGTGCGAAATGTTCGTTAATGTGATTATTGTGTTCGAGAATGTTATTTTCCAACATAAGTTTTATAATTATCTTTTTTATGGGGGGGAGGAGATCCCGAGGGGTATGTTAAAAGAAGTTTTGGTGCCTTAACACATCCCATAGGTTACGAATCGTGAAAAAAAAGATGATATAGCACCTATATTATAAAGCCCATATTCGCCAAATTTCATATTATTAGCTTCAGTTGTTTTGGCACCACGAATTATTTAAATGAGAAAACACTACGTTACTTCTGCTCCTTCTAATATGTAGCTACTTATAACTACATTACAGCCGACCAGATTGTATGGTGGGTTTCGGGTTCAATTCCCGGCGGTCGGGGTTCGATCCCCGACTGGCCGTGTCAGTCATTGTGTCCGTCCCTTCACAGGGGGCGACGCTTTTCCACCGACTAGGTTTCCCCATAATTAAGAGACCAACAACTCCGGCTAGTGGCCAATGCCTCGAAGGCAGAGGCCCGCCATTGGGAAAAAAAATAACTATATTACAACACTGAAAAATAAAATAAATTATATCGGAGTATAACTCTGATGACTAAAATTACGAAAACTGCGGAGAGGGCCACATTTTTTTTTTTAAATCAACATAAAATATTTTTGTTATTTAACTGTTTGAATGCTACTCGGCGAGCACAGGCTTTGATATAGGAGAAAAAGCATCAGCCCGTCAAAGGAACCCCTTTTAACGATAAGCTACATAAGCGCACTCTAGCGACGTATCATAATGTAATCTACTGTTAAAGCACTCACGCGCATAATCAGGGATTTTCATATAGGACAATCATCGACACATTGTAAAAGAATGGTAAAAGAGTTAAATGAAATTTTGCCTGTAAGATGGCGGCGTGAGTCGTAATCACTTTTTTTTTTTTTTTTTTGCGCATGCGTGCGATTGCAGTAGATTGCATCATGAACACGCACGGAAGCTGCTTACGCTATGTGTCGCCAGAGGAAACCGATATCATTCATCATTTAAAGGAGGTCGAATATTTTCCTTTGAGAAGCTGACACAATTTCGCCGGTCTGCCCTTTGCCTATGATCGGTCTATCAAATCCGTGCGGACAGCGTAAAAAATGATAACAACAGCGCCATCTTACAGGAAAATATCATTTAGCTCTTTTACAATACATCGATGATCGTCCTGCGGCGAGATACCGCTGCATGTTACTATGTAATGCAATGCAATTAAGCGACAAACAGCAACGGGACAATGATTCCAATTGTCTAGTTAGACTTAACAAAACGCCGCAGGTGCACAATGTGGTTTTAACCGTAATAATTACTTATAAAATAAGTAATATATGGGTCTAATTAGCAAATAGACAATACTTTTTTATTGAAGAATCGGGTGCTTTAATATCTTTCATTAAAGACACAATCAGTAAAACAACCAGTGTGTTTAAAAGTCAAGTGCACAGAAGGCAACCAGATTTGCCCCGCTGCTGTTTCTATCCAATCTAATGCAATGCAGTGGTTAACCCTTTAACGCGCAGTGTTCCCGCTCTGGGAACACCAAACTCTGACGTTTTGACTGTTGCAAGTCACGAAGAATAGATTGGATTTCTATAAAAATAGTGGGGGGTGACATAGCTCCACGAGAATCCTTTATTTTTTAGCACGTCATTTCCCGTAAAAAATGGTCACGATAATTTTTAACAGCACTGACATCTGCTGAAAATGGAATAATGTGAGAACAGCTGGATAGATTGCCAAAGCCGAAAAAAGGGCAGCCGTTACCACCGCTCGACTTAACTACCAGCAAGATGGCGGACGATCGAAACGTTCATCGCGTGACACAGATCTAGAGACCCTTTTTTGACGACAGGTGGCTGTGTGGCACAGCCACCTGTCGTCAAAAAAGGGTCTCTAGATCTGTGTCACGCGATGAACGTTTTTCGATCGTCCGCCATCTTGCTGGTAGTTAAGTCGAGTGGTGGCAACGGCTGCTCTTTTTTCAGCATTGGGAAAGGGTTGCGCCTCAAAGGGTTAACAAAAAGGTTCAGAATTAGAACGGAGAAAATATAAAGTTCTAATTAAACATATCCAAACACGCATACAGTGGACAATTATGACTGCCCCAGATATATTACATTCACAATATCCAGTCTGAGAACTGGCCATCATAGGGCATGAAGATTCATCTGGACAAAACAAGATCGTATGTTCAATTCAAAAGCTGCCCAGAAGTCCAGCTCACGCCTAATCATATCTTGGAATGTCCAGCTGTCGCCTCGAATATATTAAAAATTAGAATGGCTCCACCCTGGGACTCATTGCGAGAAATCCTGTACAGTCTTGATGCACCAATATCAGCAGTAATGACCGTATGGTGGACGGAGTTTAGTGACCCTTCTCCCTATTTTATTACTTCATACAGTACTTTAATCATCTATCCATGGACACGAGAACAGTAACAACAACAAGATTGCGTTAGGATAATAAATTATCTCTTTTTTATGCATAAATTTTTAATTTTTTGCAGTGCGACAAAATTAATAAACGATTTTTATTACACCGAAGAGCCATTACATTATGACCATGTTCTCAATAACGCGTTGCGCCTCCTTTGGCCTTCAAAACAGCTGCAACTCACTGGTCATGGATGCCACGAATTCTTGGTAGATAACTGGAGACAAGTTGTGTCCAATATTTAAGCAGCGGCCACACAAAGTCGAGATATTGGAACAGGGCGTTGTTTGAGCTCTCAGCTGCCGGGGAGCGAGGAGCAGCTGTTATCCTGTAAGACGGCGTACCAGGACACGACCATCGACGTGATGAAGGAGAGGCCGGGATTCATCCTTCCAGGCAACTCTTCTACATATCCGTGGTCCAGTCTAAGTTCCCGTGCCCACTGTAGGCGTAGTTGAACACGACGCTTGTTAAAGACAGGCGCACGAGTGGGACGTCTGCTCCGCAGTCCCATATCCAATAGTGTCCGCTGAATTGTGTGTTCCGAAGCACTTCTACTTGGACTTGCATTGTATTGGGCTGCCAGCTGAGCCACTGTCTGCCGCCCATTTTCCGGTACTAGGTGGGACAGTCTCCGACGGCCTGTTTCTTTGATTATGCGTGGACGCTCAACATCTTGGCGTCTATTGCTGTTTTCACCGTCATTCATCCACTTTTTATAAATAATAACAAAGGCAGATCGTGAACAACCGACCCGTCAGGCAGTTTTAGAAGTACTCGCTCCGGGTCTTCTGACCCTCTGTCCAATTCGCTTACGCCCGTATTCACGAGAGCGAGTTTTTCCCCAGACTATTCGTGGATCCCTCAATCCTCACTGGAGGACAATCCGCGAATTGTCCACTGGTTGCTTTCTCCCTTATTCACAAGCCCAACTCCTACTATCCGCAGATAATACCTGGCTTCGGTGGATAAAGTGGGTACAGCTCGCTATGATTCGCCAGGGACCACCACGTGCTTGGTGCACCGATTGCGACGGGGAAAGGTTGGTGGCGTTCCAAAACCGGTTCGAATTCTCTGACAACTCTCTTCTTAATCCCTGGTCGAGGTTGGGCTCAGGGAGAGATCAAGAGCAGACTAATTCAACTTGAGAATAACAATTCTGTGCCAATTCGCCTCTCCTTGGATGATTCACAGATAATCGCGATTGGCGAATACGACCATTAGATCAACAGCTTTTCCCCCATCATTCCCAAACGTAAGTGATGGGAAAGAACGATTCCTACCTTCTCCAGCAGCAGTTCTATACCATTCGTACTTAATTACGTGTTCTCCATGCCATCCAGACGAGTTCATCGAAAAATGTGTGGGTGTTCATTATGTAATGGCTCTTCAGTGTGTATCAACTGGAAGCTTTAATTGAATATTGTCAAATTAAGCAATATATAATTTCTGTCTACGCGTATAAACAAATGGCGGAAGATAACGCCTGAAACCTTTCTGTGAGTGTGTGTTGGAGGGAGGGAGGAAGGGGTAGCTCCTCTGCTAAACGGATTTAATATAGAGTTTCATTAGAATTTCCTATAACTGTGGGGGGGGGGTACTCACTAAACACCGCACATGCATTATAACAGAATAAACCCTAGGATGTTCCTAAAGTGTATAAGTAGAGTTCCTAAATTATAAGAGCCGAAAATTTGGACAGTGTTCTGCGGCAGAGTGCTGAATTTCTATGTTACTGCAGGTACTAAATATACAGTGTGCCCACTAAAGTCCATTGTCATCCCAAATATTTGTGAACGGCAAGGGCTGCAGTCATAAAAGTGAGGTCTCGGTGTAGTAAAGTTGCCATGCGCTACGCAAGAAAACTGCTTGCAGCGCAACCTGGTGGCTCAATTTCGAGTTAGCGTTCTTATCTCAAAAACGGTACGAGATACGGGATGAAAGTCAATTACAAAGTTGTTCAGCAACACCGATTTTTTAAGAAAAGATACCTAGCACACATCAACGTGCACAATAACGAATGGAAGGCATAAAACGCTCATTTTTGCTGTCAAGTTTTCCAGAAAAGCACTTGCCCGACATTGGGTTCATTTATCTTTCATGCTCAAACTGTTTTCCGTCAACAAAGTACACATCTGGACTCTGTTCTGAAATTCCCGCTGCACATTGTCCATCATGACTGGTGAGATCAGAACGCTCACTCCAAATTTAACCGCCAGGTGGTGTGCTTTAAGAGGTTTTCTTGCGTAGATCAGTGCAACTTTACTATACCTAGATCCCACATTTAAGACTGTAGGTCTTACCGTTCAGAAATTATGTTGATAGCTTACTTTAGCCGGTACACTGTATAAAGACAATACATTTTTTATCATTTTTGGTCTATTGTGCTGATTAAGGCGTTAAAAAAAAATGAATACGTTATTTTGTTATGAAGATGACGGAGGGGGTTTAATCAGGTTTAAAGACAATGTGATACAGGAAAGGGATGGGTGAAACGTAATTTAACGCACCAAAGCAGTTTTTTTCCCCTCAAATGCATTATGACTAGAGGTATGGAATTTTCGCAAATAAAATACAGGCATTTCACAGAAAAAAAATATGAAAGATGAAATCTCACTAAAATTCGCATTAACTACTAATAAAATTTTTTTTATATACTTAAAATTTATATCAAAATTTAGTTAAAAGCTATATTGTTGTAATTTCAACATTTGAATTGTTTTAGAGTCATTCTTCTGTCCGTACCCTAGTAGCACAATTAATTCAAAAAACGTTCAAAAACGTTTCTGACGTTCAAAAGACGTGATCTCAACGTTTTTTAAACTAGTTGAGCTGCTAGGGTTAGGACTACGTTATAATTACTAAAAACGTGTTCTAGGTTTGTGTCACAGATGGGGAAATAATAGCCAATGTGAAAATAACCCTTCAGGACCTGGACTATTTTTACTAAAAAAGTATTTGAGTGTAGATAAATTTCTTATTTTAGCTTTGTGAATAACGCATTTAGTGTATCGAATAACACACAACTAAAAAGAAATACGAGAAATTATTTTATACCTTCTTATGAAGAATAAGATTTTATAAGTGAAATCGACTTAGGAGATATGACTTACACTTTTTGAGAGGATGTAGAACACCTACACAACTGTGTAAGTCAGGGCTTAAAGGGATAAGCTTCATTTGTGGTATTTGATTTTTGATTGTGGTATTTGATGTGGCATTTGCGCAAAGAAAGTGTATAGGATTTTTCAGATGCGATTTTTAGCATTGTGTTAGCGCCCAATCTCCTGACTTTGTTGTTCAAGAGTTGCATTCAAGCCTTCTAATTTGTTTCACAAAGGGTGAGCGAATGGATAACTTGAATCTTCTAATTTGTTAATCAACTTCATTAATTTCGGACGAAGCTGAACTATGAAGCTTATTTGATTTTTGAGTTTATGTTTGAAAGATTCCTTAATATAATTTTCTTCCTTTAAAAAAAAAAAAACATATTTTACACTTATTCACAAAAATAAGAAAATTTTCCATAAATTCGCGTCTATGCGCAAACTCCTTATATTTCCCATCTATTCGCAACTACAATAAAATTTCTCATAAATTCGCATCGGTTTCTTAAACACGAAAATTCCGTACCTCTAATGATCATACAAATTGAATCTTTGAAATAGAATAAATAGATTGAAATGTGGTTTTGAATAGTAATGTTAAATTTTTTCTTCCCACCACACACAGAAGAAGAAAATTTATTCTCTGCCCAGACGTTGACATAAGATACCATAATTCGATGTCTAGACAGAGTAGCGGGAAAGTGCTGTTCCTCTGCGGGTACCGATTAAAAGGTAGCTGGAGTCTAAACGTCAGGAACTGTGTAATGTTTTTGGTTCTTAAAGCACGGTTTATTCCAACCTGGATTTTAGAGAATGAAAACCTACGCTCATATGAGTGTTAGGGGATGAAATATATACAGGGTGTCCCAAAAGAATTGTAACACGCATTTATTGTTTGTTACAAACAGATAAGTGAGCAAAGTAAAATGAAAAACATGTTCGAAATGAGGTCGGAAAAAAAAGGGGACCGCGCCAAGAAAAAAATCCTCTTTTTGATTTTTAGAAAGTTACACTTCTTAAATTTTGTATACGACCTTCATAAAACGAAATTCCCAGTTAATAAAATGTACCTCCATACACTCATGAGGTGATGTGCAAAATTCCAGCATATCATCATAGAATATTACAGAGATATCTTTGAACAAAGATGCTCAGGGGTTATACATGAATACGTATGTAAACGTTTATTGCAAAAAATTGTTTTTTTTTTCAAAATTTTTGTGCGGACCCTAAAATACGATTATCAAGTCTTGATTTCTTCGATCGAGAGCCATTGAAAAAATGGTTTAAGTCAGCCTACATTCATCTGCATATTTCTGGAACTTGGGATATAATTCTCAAGTTTTGTGCGTCACCTAATGAGTGTATGGGGCACATTTTACTGAGTGGGGATTTTTTATACAGGGGTCGTGAACAAATTTTAGAAGTGTCACTTTTTGAAAGCACACTTCCCTACTAGCAATTTAGCTCGGATTACCACCGGCCGCGTAAACAGCCGATGAGGATCCGAGCAAAATTGCTAGTAGGGTTATCTCTAATGGATAAAGAATTAAAATCTATTACCAACTTTTTGTTCTTTATTTAAAATTTAATAGGCTATCACCCATATATATTCTCTCGTATTAGCTACGAAGAATATTGTTCAGTTATTCATCACGTGCTAGACTCCAGAATTATGTTACGAATAAATAATTTTTCAATTTTAAGATTTGCAAAATTTTCTTCGCGGTATCGGGAGATGCGATTTTGGAAATTTCCGCCTCGTGCTTAAACATAAGGAACTTAAATATTTTATTAATAACTATTTATTAGAGTAAATACATGTTCATAATTGCTGTTATAATTTTCTGAAATATTCATAGAATTTAAAGCTTAGGCAACTGCTTAGATGATCACGAAAGCAAAGATCGTATAAAAGTTTGTCATGTGCTGTGCCTGTAATTATATTGACAAAATTTATTCTTTGTTTTATTACAAATTTTATAAGATTTAACAGTTTTGAATGAATGAAAACAGAATTATTCTTCATAAATTGACAGTCCAAGTAATGAGAAAAAATTATTCTCTTTAATTGCACGGCTGTTTGAAACGAACGATGGCGGATAAAAAAAATATGTAAACATTTATTTTTCATTTATGACTGATATGTAGTTAATTTTCAAAATGAATAGATAACAGTTAATTTTTTACTTATGAAATTGAAGGATTATACCAAATACTGGAAGATAGAAACGAAACTATTTCTCATTACAAACGTATACACGTGTTCCAAAACATTAACCACACTTAAACCAAACGAGCGAAATTCTTTCAGTCGGAGTGATTTTTGGCCCAGTTTTCAAAAGTGCGCTTCTCCTTTAGGAGCGTTTTTCGATCACAAGAGCGGAGCGAAATATAACAATAAGCGAGTAGGGTCATTCTCAGAAAAAAGAATACTTAAAGAGCACTTTTGCGGAAATACGGGTAGCTTTCCATGGAAACGGATCGCTCCGGAATGTATAGTTTTTTTCGCTCTTTGGGTTTAAGCATGTAAGCTTTGTCCATTTATTCCACCTTTATGGCGAAAAAAAAACAGCTCGCAACAAAGTTTAATATTTTTGCATTTAAAACTAACATAATTGTGTATAATTTTTGAGGGTATGAAGGGGGCGAATGCATTGCATAAAGTATTCCAAAAAGATATTTTAACAATATATAAACAGAATACCACATGAATGCAAAAATGGCTGTTTTTATACTCATTTTACCCCCCACCATAACCTACTGAAATAAAAATTATTATTATTATTACTTTGTAAAAGTTGTTTCACTATTAGATGGTTGAACACGATCTCATCATATTACTCTATAAAGAAAACTCACAGACAATTGAGACAAAAAGCAATGGGCGCTAATTAAAGAATTTGAATCTTAAATAATCTGAATAAATAAGAATCGGAATAAATAAGAATCGATTCTAAAATAAGAATCGCAATTGGAGGGATAATTTGCATGTGCAGGTTTAACTTTAAATTATTTTTAATTTCACCTTGCTTAGCTGTTTTTTCTTATAAATATTCCAAACGCTTCCTAGTCTGCTTACATGAAGGCACTGCCTTTCAAATCAAATCATTAAAAAGTCCAAAAAACAGGAAATTTTAAAAATGGAAAATATTTTTTTAATTCAAACACATTTCTCAATTTTATCTTAATGAAGTAAGAAAAATATGCTTAGCAATTTACATAAAAAATACGTATAACAACTTTCATTCTTAAATGACAAGTTGTCGCACGTGTAAACATAAAAGTATTTTCAACCACCTTATGTAAATTGACGCAGTCGGCATCGATGTATTTTTTTTTTTTTTTTTTTTTTTTTTTACTGGTATAAAACTAAGCGGTTGGATTTAGTAGACTTTTTTAAAAACTTTTAAATCATACATTTCATGCTGAGTTCTTGTATGATTTACCAGTTGTAAAATAAAATTCATAAATCTATACTTAAAATACTGCAAATATAACAACGTAACATATCCAGCATAATATCTTAAAATACTTCAAATTCAGTTACTATTAAAAATGATCTCCTAAATTTATAGATTATTTCATTTTTTATTCTACGTTTTCACTTACTTAAAAAAAAATTATTCTAAAGCGAAAGAAGTTTTTGCTGTCGACTTCAATTGATTTCACCCTGTTTTGATTTAACGCGTACAGTTTTGTGTTTAAATATGCGCTTTATAACTTTACACAAAAGCTTGTCACATCTTTTGTGTAAAGGAGATCATGCATTTAATTGATAACAAAGGAATATGTCGTCGGGAAACATTGTAAAAAAACTTAAAAAGGGACACACGAGATTTATTCGAAAAAAAAAAACACTCTTTCTGACACAAGATTTTTTTTATTTACGAATGTTATTTTTTCTTAATACTTCACCGTCAAGAAGAAACAAAACATCGTTCGAATTTTTCTTTACAATAGTAAAGAATATTTTTTTTTACTCTTAACATGACCAGTAATGAATTAATGATGCAGACATAAACTGGTTAGTGAATAAAAATAATTGGTTATATGAATTTTTTGAAATTCCCGTTTTAAGCCTTTCAGATTACATCTGTATTACAAAAAATCATTTTAGAGATTAGATTTATAATTAAAGAAAATACTGCTTATTAAATCTGATTTTTCTCCATGAGTGCAAATTCGGACATTCGTCCAGTACTGACAATTCGATAGTACTGACAATTTTCTTGTCTTTATTTCGCCAGTCTGAAAGGGTTGCTATCCTTTAAATAGATTAATCACTTATTCGGAACAATTGAGTAAGCATGCACAGCGAAAAAGTGAAGATCTAAAGATGATATCAGACTATAGACAAGTAGTTTCCGACGACTGAGAAACATTCACGCTACGTGTGAACAAAAACCGACCGAAACTCCAGAAAGTTAGATCGACAGCCGCGCGACAGGCCCGAACCCAGGACCTTCACATTTCAGCCGTCTGCCATTTTGAGTGCCTTATCCGCTCGGCCACGGTGAAGCTTCCACCAGTTTAATGACATGAATACTTTCCTGTTTTGAACAAAACTTATGCCGAAATGTTTTTTGTATAATATTGTATCAGAAACCTCTGCTTGTTTCCTGGGTTCGTCGTTTTAAAGTCCAATTGGTGTAGAAAGTTCTACTAAAAAGTCCACTTGTCAGTATGGAACACAAACTTTATTGCTTCTAGAAATTCATCGAACAGTAAGCTGTACAAAATTCACAGGCACTAACGACCAGTAGCTCGTTTATAACAGTCCACTCAATTCCGAAGCTTTCCCAAATGCTGTCATTCTAACACAAAATAAAACACTTCTACGGGCGAAATTCAGTGGAAATATGCAAGGGATATATCGTACACAATCCCTTAAGACACAGCAATGAAGAATTGACACACAGCACTTAAAAATAAGCTTCGAAAAGCAAGCCAAAACACAGCTTCTATAGGGTAACACAGCAAACTCACTGCACGGGAGATCAACTCAGACTGAACTGGGGCCTCTGACAGCTTGTATTTATAGTCGACGCAGAAGCTACAAGAATCTTCCAGAAAAGTCTATTTCTCGACGATTCCACATAAAGCGGGAATTTTGATAACGTCATAGAAGAGAAGTATTAGGCTATTATGCATGTTATGCAGAAAAAGCATCTTTACAAGCCCCGTTAGTAAATTCGCGCCAAATGAACAAATTGGCGCCAAGCTTGGCGACTTTGGGCGAAATATCGCCAAATTTGGCGGCAAAAATAAGTCCCCAAAAGTGAAGTGACCGAAGACCTAGGACCCATATTTCTCGAGATTTCTAGAAACCCCACGCTAATGCATACGGAAACCGAAACCTCCGTATCTAGTGGACCGATTTTGATCGAACAAAAAGCAAAATTTAACTGTTTGACGCCTAGGATACGAATTTTTAAACTATTTTAAACCCCAGAACAGCGGGTTGCCCCGAAAATTCGTAACAATATCATGCAATTTGTTTTCTGAAATTAAAATATTTCAAATTGAGTATGATTAGTTTTAGATAATAGTGTGGCCTGACCGGATTGTATGGTGGGTAAAGCACTGTGCTACGGTTTCGGGTTCAACTCCTGACGGTCGGGGGTTCGATCTCCAGCTGGACGTGGTTGTCGTTTGTCCGTCCCTTCATAGGGGACGACGTTGGTCCACCTACTAGGTGCCCCCATACTAAAGTGGCCAACAATTCCGGCCCGTTGTGGACAAAGCTTTCCAAGGCAGTGGCCGGCCATTGGGAAAAAAAAAAAGAAAAAGAAAATAGTAATAGACTTTGAATTAGTAATTTAAGTGTAACAAAAAAAAGAATGACAAGCTTATACTTCAACATCAGGTTTCTTAAATATCGCTATTTATTAACCTTCAGAAATTACAACTTCTATGAATTTCTTAGTATTATTGAGAGGGAAAGTAAAATATTAGATTGGCAACTATGTTCCTAACCTTTTTTTTAAAAAAAATTACTTAATGCATTCTCCCCCTAATGTTTATAACTTCTTAGTCGTTCTTTAATGGTTTGATCGCTCTTCATCGATCTCAACTGGATGTGCAGAAAGAGACCAGTCTTTGAGATCAGTAGATTTTTCGGTCTTACAACCTCGATTAAAAGTAAATAGAACGAGGTATCGAAAATTCTCTCAATTGGGCATCTACCATTTTATTGATCTAAAAATTGACATCATGAATGAACTCGGACAAAGGAACGAAACAGATTCTTAGGGTGCAAAACATATCCTCATCCAAATGATTTAACCCTTTGAGGCGCAACCCTTTCCCAATGCTGAAAAGAGGGCAGCCGTTGCCATCACTCGACTTAACGACCAGCAAGAGGGCGGATGATCGAAATGGTCATCGCGGGCCACATATCTAGAGACCCTTTTTTTGGCGTTGCCGGCAACGTCAAACGTTTGCACGTTTGCACGTTTTGACTGACTGTGCCGGGCACAGCCAGCTGCGTCGCCGGGCACCGACGCAATAACGCACTAAAGTGCTATATATTAAAAGCGTATTATAATCCATGGGTTTTCCCTATTTTCGTTCCTTCTTTCATTAAGTTGGAAAGTATATCATTATTCATGAGTGTGATTAAACAAAATTAAAATTGATATTTCTAACATCCTTTTTCTTAATACATTAGAAATGGATGGAGAAAAGCTGCGCAGAAAAATGCACAATTCCAACTGAATGAAAATTTCAAAAACTTATTTTCAGGTGTATTCATCAAACGATAAAATGACGATAAATTGCGCCAAGCGTTAGAATCATCTCCTGAAAATCGCACAGCAACCACTTTATTTTTTGCCAAATTAAAAAGTTGCACATTTAGGTCTCGGAAAATTTCCAAATCCTATTTTTCTTTTGAGTATGAAACATTTCATTCAGGCTCTGATTTCACATGCACACGATATTTTAATTAAAAAAACAACCTTGCAAATAATCTAAACAAAAATAATCTTTATTCTTTTATTTTTACTTCAAGAGTCTGAATCATTTAATAAACATGAATATGGCAACCTAGATAGGCTTAAATTCTCACCCATTCCACTGTGGGGTTACAATTGCGAAATGTCGAAGCGAAAAAATGAGCCTTTTGCAACACGTTTTTTATCGATATCTCCTAAAATAATTCGAATTTCGAAAAAAATCGCTTCGAGGTATGTCGGGACCCGTCCTGGAGAATTTCCATACAAAACTTGGTAGGTCTACGATCAGCTGTTTTGGAGCTAAGCGAGACACAGACAAACTAACTGACATTTTACAGTTCATTTTATTTATATAGATAGATAGATAGGTCTGTGATACGAAAAATACGAAACAAATCGAGATTTCTGCGGTAAACGTCCAGTCAATGCAGGTATTACCTTGCGTTGTTGGAGAAATTTCGATGCAAGACGAGTTAAGCGCGCTGATCATGAACTGGGGCAACGAGTGGTCCCGGGAGACATTAATATTCTCTCTATTTTGATTTGGCTTTCAGACGAGTATAGGCCTACATTTTAATATTTTAGTTTAACACTATACAATTCGCTGTAAAGATGCTATCACACGAGAGCTCTACGCACTGCAAAATGCACGTACAACACTTTTGTACTGCAGTTTTGCCCTTCAGTCAGGCGAAAACCGTTGTGTGATAGTGTTTCCCTTGACACCGGACTGTTTCGAACAATGTTGAAAAATGTTTGGTATGAATGGCGAAATCAGCCAATCAGAGCTCTAGACACTGTCCACACCTTCATTCAAGATGGCGACCTCCATGCCTGCAATGTGGACGGCGGAAACAGAAGCCGATTTTATTTCCGAAGTGCAAATCAGAAACCATTATAAACTTTTTTACTGTATTTACTTAAAAATGAACCTTCGAATTCCACCGTCAATGTCAATGTTCGAATGCACGGGGCGCGACAGGACGAGTGATTTTTGTAACAAAAACAGCGATGACGTAATAACTGTTTTGTCACAAAACGAGAGATAACGTCGCCAAATCGGTAACCCCGTGCCAATCCACCAGATCGTTTTCTTGCCTTGCAATACAACCTATACCTTGCTTTTGACAAGAAAAATGAAAGCCGAAAGAGTTGTACGAGCATTTTGAAGGGCGAAAATGCGTCGTCTGATAACGGCTTAACTATCTCACACTCATGTTTCATGTACAAAATGGATAGATCTTGACGGAAGATGACGATTGAAACGCCAAAACGAATGTTCTAACTTCTCCAAATTAAAGTTATTCTAACCGAGCATTATGGGACGCAGCGAAACGGCCTCAAAATGGCGGCGCTTCCCCCTCCGCCGAAAGCGAAGCGTCACAGTCCTCACTCAACGCAAGGAATTCTTGGATCCTTTAGCTATCGAGTGGTGTACACGCTTAAATCTATTGATTAAAACTAACACTCCTTTATTGATTAAATTTCTTATCGCCTGATTTAAATCCTTTTACGCTAAAAAATACTCATTAAAGACAATAATTTGGTATCTCCTCAATTCCCCTCAATGCTCAGGATTCGCTAGTTTCTACTATACTCCATTTTTCACTGAAATCTTGTCTATTTGAGAATTCTGTCTCTCCCCCACGAAGGATGCGTAGTAAGGTATCCTATTACTTTCACGTGACCAACGCTCTAACGGAGAACGGTACAGTCACCACAGACAACACAACGCGGGAAGCGGGAATAGTATGGCTTACGCAGTGGTTATTTATATTCTTTGTAGTGGCGAGCATCGAAGAGCAAACATGTCGTTATCAAAATATGAATTAAAAGAGTTTCTGAAGAGGATACCCCATGATACTTTAGAATGGTGATAATTTTATTTTATATCCGAATAACAAATACATCTTTTTCATATTCAGAGTTGTGAAATAAATTCAACCTAAATGTGGAGAGGATGCTTTCGGTAAAAATTTTGTTTTAATGGACATAGTTTCTTACGATTGGACTATAAAAATCTCGTCCCTCTTGTAAAACAAATGAAGTTATGATATCTCCAGTCAAGTGAGTAAGTACTATTTTACCTTTTTCATGTCAATAAATTGGGTTGCTGCTTTAATTAAATCTTACAGCTGGTTTAACCATGATTGCATTTGTGTATTCTGACTCTACTGTGAATTCGTTTTATAACGAGAGACTACAGTGAAATTATATTCTATTTATTAAAAAAATACTTTTTTATAGTGTATGAAGATATATGTAATGTATCTGCCTTGATTTAAAATTTATTTTCTCGGGCTTATAATCATAGATTAAAAATGAAGAAAACGAATCATTCAATATACAAATCAAAAACAGCAAATTTTCATAAGACACCCCTTTTCTAGCTTAAAATAATAATATTAATTGAGTACAGATATATTAATTAAAAAAGGACTGATTTCGTAAAAACGTTCATTCTATAGCTTAAATAATAATCATAATTGAGTACAGTTATATTAATCAAAAACGGACAGACACTCCTCATTTTTGATTATTATTTAGCCTAAATGGAGCTGTTGTATAATGCTCAAACATTGAGAATTTTTCGCTCCATTGATATTTGTCGATTAATGGAGCAAATTTTACTCAATCGGGAGAATGGCTGTTTGAAGTCAATAATTGAGTAAAAATATACTCCGTTTGATTATTATTTTACTCAATAGATTTAAGCGTGTACCTAATAAAATTTTCGATGTAGATGATGGATATTTAACTGCGACATCCAACTGTATCACCCGATTTTGTTATCCGTTTTCTCAATGCCCTCCCACTATGGAAGCAAATTAAAAACTTATAAACGTAAAACTGCGAGTTTACTTAATGGCCGAACACAATGTATATATTGTTGCCCACTCGAATAATTTCTTAACAAACCTATGTTTATAGAATGTATTAACTCTTTATAACTTACACCAGTCAACCAATCACAAAACCCAATCGCACGTAAGCATATTCACTAAAAAAAATCTAGGTTTAGTGACATATTTTAGAATTCTTATCTATATACAGGCGACTTCGTGAAGAGAAATGATGTCGTGGCTTTCACATTTATAAAATTGACTAATTGATCATACCAGGTGATTCGATGAAATATTAGCCGTAAAACAACCAGAGAAATAATAATTCTAAAAGCCACTTAAAGTATATAAAATATCCTTCCAACGCTAAGTGAAATTGCAATGAAATTTCACAAATATTAGTACACCCAAACACACAGCTTTGTGGTCTCAGGTGTCTTTAGAACAGTTTATCGAGCAAATAATAAAAAGGACTGAAGTAAAACTTCATTAAGTCGATAGCACATTTTCCCCAAAAAAACTACTTTTTTATGTTATATTATTGTATGCCATTGCTTTGTTTTGCTTCTTATTTTCGACAATAAAAGATTATCGCTTGCTGAGAAAAAAGTTTAAAGTATGTCTTTCATCTTAAATGTGAAACAAATTTATACCATGGACACGCAAGAAATTTTTATTCGTATACTAGCTGAAGGCCAGTTTTTCCCACTGAAATACATCATGAGAATCCAAAACTACCTCAAAGAGAGACTAGGTTCGTTTAAATGCTTCATTATCGTGACTATTTGTAATTCCTGAGTGAAAAATGAACTCCTTTAAAACAAACAACCGAACAAGTGCAGTGTTAATGGAGCGTATTGTAATTATTCATTAGAACGAGTGAGCTAAACTACAAAATGCATTTTAATACGAAATTTGAATACGTGAAGTGCGAAATGTATAATTACGGCTCCTTTGAAACGCAGGTGAAAATGTTAGCACATGCAAATGAAATATCTAATTAGGAAGCTCTGGAGAAATTTGCTAAATTGTCATTTTAAAGTGATTGCGACTAGGCAAGCGCGTAAAAGGTAAGTTTCCGGCATCTGAATAAAGCCAGAGAGGTTCACATAGGCCCAGTCGGTATTTCTGAGAAGTATTTGCGATTTACAGAAAGGAGTTTAACTGCAACAATGCATTTGTGATGCGAATATATTGCGTTGGTTTGAAGAGCGTTGTATTTTTACACAAAACGCTCGCACGAAAGAAGTTTTCGGTTAATTTACACTTTAAAATATACGATTGTAAATGTGTCATATACAATTTTTTGGTATGCAGTATACTTGGATACTGATAGCCCTTTTTCCCCCCAAAATAGTAAGAAATAACAGTTTATGATACTCAATGAACAAGCACGTATCCAGAAAAAATTTTGGAGGGGATCCAAATATTAAAAATGGCAGAAAATTTCACAAAAAGACCATGTCATTATCATTTTAGTAACAAAAGTCAAAATTTCGGGGGCTCCAGACCCCTACCCCCCCCCTTAAATACCTCCTTGCCAATGAAATTATTAATCCGACATATGGAACCATACAATTTACGGAAAAGTTAGGGATTATCGGGAGTATAGAAAATTTACAGATAAAATGCACTTTTTTAAGGGGAAAATAAGACCTAGCATTTGGCCATGGAAAATTATCATTTCTTCTTTGATTTATAAATTTTATTATAAACACTAAAAGGTTTAATCACCAGGACCTCATCACTTGTGGTGCCATCGTGGGCGGACAATGATATCGGAAAGTGTGTTTCCCCGAGGTCGACGGATTACCGAACGTGCCGGAGTAACCAGCTATAGGTTTATCAAGATTGCAAAATGGATCTCCCCTCTAACACGGTAGATGCACCCCGTGTTATGTGAATCTGCTGTACGAGGCCTGAGCTATAATCCACCTGCAGAGTGAATTGTGTCGTACGGTCCTCTTTTCACGTGCTATACGAACACGACTGCAAGTTTTCTTCGGTGTTATATGAATCCGTGTTACAGGGAGGGGACATGTTCCACTGTATTTGGTCGCGTTTCTTTAAATATCATTAATTTTATCTAAGATTGCTAATGAATAGTTGGAATGAAGTTTAAACTGACAAATACTCTCAGTTAAAAACCAAATAATTTTTTTGTTGTTGTTGTTGCTTTAACAGTGTGCACAATTTGTTTTGTGTATATTATTTAAGCGTTTTAAGGCTATATCTCTTGTCATTACAGTTGACAGTTTCAATTATGTTCATTAAGTACTCTAGTTAAATGTTTTTTTCTTAATTGTTGTGTATGATTTACTTTAACGTTATAAGTTCTACAAATTAATATGTAGTGAACGGGACTTTGGATGCTAGAGCTGGAGGCAAGTGGCAGTTCGCAGATCGCAGATTTAAGACAACTTATTCTACGGCTTCAAATATCTTTCACAGGACATGTCAATCGTAAATAGTGAAATTGTGTATCTGTGAAATCTCTGGCCTAACCACGGACATCTATATCAAGGTAAACGGCACATCCTGTCACCAACACATCTCTACCTCAGTATCAAGGATGTACTATGTGATGATTTGACTGATCAGGTAGCCAGCTTGAGACTTTAGTCGCTCTTTTGGCGTTACTACAGGGAAATCAATCTTAACCTCTTAAAGTAGATGTCTTGTACCCTTTAAAAATGGTAAAAATTAAAAAAAAATTCTTTTATGTATATGATACTGTATGTACAAAAATAATTTATTTACATGCAAAAACTTTTGCACATCAATACAATGGCCTTTTCTGTTTACATTAATTTCTTCAAAATTTTTCTAAGTTAATTACGAACAATTAATTTGTTCACTGGTTAAAAGCAACTCTTTTTCATATTTGGTTCTCTGCGCTCAGCCTAATACACCTAAAAATCATTTTACAGACTCAATATTTTTTTCTATATACACTCTAATTAATACATAATTAAAATGACCTATTATTATGTAGATGTTACATCCCTATCCACAGAAAAATAATAATTAATCTTTTTTTCACTAGTTAAAAAATTAAATCATTTGTAAATTTAAAAATTATATAACGACAGATATAAAAATAGGTCATTTTATTTATGCAATGTCAGAGTCTATGTAGAAAAAATATTGAGTTTGTAAAATGACTTTTTGATTTTAGATATGTTAGGCTGCACGCAGTTAACCACATATAGAAAATAGTTGCTTTTAATCTCTTAATTAATTTAAATTTCCTAATTAACTTAGAAAACTTTTGAAGACCTTAATGTAAACAGAAAATGCTATTGTAGTGATATGCAAAATTGCTTACATGTAGATAAATTATTTATGTAAATATGGAGTCATATGCATGAAAGCACTTTTTTTTTAGGTTTTCAGAACTTTTAAAAGGTACAAGACCCCTTAAGAGAGCAACACATATGAAGCGCAGTAACAAGGATGTATCACGTGACTATTTGACTAGCATATCTTTTGGACACGCCGGGTTGTCGAACGCGCCTTCTAATGTATGGTCTATGGGCCTAACGCTAATCGCATCCCTATGTAAAAATGGCACAAATATGCTTGTTTGTTTATCCTTTCCAGACACAGAATGTAGCGTATTTTATGGTGTGCATAGAAAGAAACTATTCGTTAATTTATTACTCTCTACAAAGGCACAGCAGTTTTTTTAATAATGTCAAGAAAACTACTGCTTTTACTTCAATAAAACTTATTGTAAAAAAAGTTCAAAATTCTGTTCTTTTCCTCTCAGCTCCTTCTCATATCGCACCTGAGTCCAAAAGGAACTTAATAAGATGAAAAATCATTCGAAGCAGCTCAAGATATTTTAATATTCAGCGATGCCTCGCAAGATGATGCATTTTAAATTAACTTCCTAGAACTGCGCGATGTATTCTGAAGAGCAGTTTAGTTTCCTATCAAAATAAAATTTTGCTGTTAATACTATCTCAAATTCTACTTCTCACGATTGCATCTCGCTGCAAGAACATTTATTTCAGATATATTAAGGCATGGTAAATTTGAATTCTTAGTGAAAAAGTTTGAACTGTAAAAGTGTGTTATTTACGCACCAATTAAACTTCTAAATTTTTTTTTAATTTTAATGTAGAAAAAAGACTATTAAGATCTTGGATATCTCTAACAGTTCTTTGCTTTGTATGCATGAATTAAATTGTTGCAAATAAATTTTTCAGTAATATAATTATTTAAATTCTTTACACTAAGAAATATTTATAAATTTAATGCTGTTATGTAAAATAAAGATACTCGATTGACACGAAGTTCCGAAGTTTGGCTTTTACATTCTAATATTAAAATTAACTAAAAATTCGTGGTAAAATGACAGAGTGCAAATAATTTGTAGATATCTCGGTGGCTTAAAACATGTATTTGAAATTGAATTCTAAACCGTCTTTCTTAGTATGTAAACAGGTTTTCAATACTCTCAAAGAAAGTAATTTATTTGTGCCCAGTTTAACCCATGCATATGAGGAAATTTTCAAATGTGTGTCTATACTATCTACTAAAAGGTTATGTCACTGGAAATGGTAGACGGAACTGTGAAGGTCCCGGGTTCGGGTCCCATCGCGCATCCGTCAACCTAACCGTTCGGAGTTTTCCGTGGTTTTCTCCGAAACTTAGCGTAAATACGGGTTAGGACCCTTAAAAGGACCCCCACGGAGGGCAGTTCCCCATAGACCTAGATCCCTCGCGTAGATAATTGGCCTTAATCCCACAACACAGCATAATCTATCTACTAAAAACGACTGAAGCGACATCAGCACGAGTTTTTGCGAAATCATCGTTCTTGTCCGGAGAATTAAAGCCATTAAAAACCTAAATCTAATCAATGGAAAGTTAGGACCCATAACGTTCTTTTCAAATTCACGCTGTAAGGTTTCAGTCCCTGAGAAGAGCGATAATGCTGTTTTACCTTGCAACCATGTCGGCGGGAAACGAAGGAATTTTTCAATTTTTCGAAATAATCACCAGATGAAAGTTATGCAGTAGATAGAAGGAATATTCCGCTAAATGTAAGAAATGTCCAGTGTACCAAACCGTAATAATTAGTCCATGTGATCTCGGATAATGGAATATCCCGCTCATTAGAATAAATTTTCGGGAAAAATTGGCTATTTCATTAAGTGGATTCGACTGTATTCAATTATCTACAATCAATGCAGTAAAAGAAAATAAATATTTAAGCTCGGTAGATTTTTGTTCCAGACAACCCAATGGGCAAAAGATTTTTGACACGCATTTTCTTTAAAGGTATCGCAAAGAGCTGTTATCCTCTTAAACTTCCAAAATATTGAGAAATTTTTAACCAGGGAAACAAGAAAAAAAAATCTTTCAACAAAACAATTTTGTCCATGAAAATTTGCATACATTAATATTAGGAGATTCAGTGATTTGGACGTGTGAGTAGTCGTGGTTACTGTCTTCAACAACGCAAAACAACGACTCTTTCATTAGCTTAACGTTGCTGTTTTTTTTTTTCTGATGTTAACACCTGAAGGGATCCTTGAGGTGGTTGTCGACTGGCAACACCTTTTCGAGCAAGTTCCATAGATGTGCTATGGGATTGAAGTGCGCTATGGGACCAGCGACGTCTCCAGCCGTCGCTCGCCGCACAACATTTTCAATACTTTCCCCTTCCATGTAATCGCTGACGTTGCAACTTAGTAATTTTTCCCTCAAGTGTACTAGATTGGGTATTTCAATAGTCAGAAGGGCACATTTTTAAAATGCAAGTGAGATTCGTAATTGTACATCCGGGCAATCTCAGCAAATAGCAATCAGGGATACAAATGAATAAAGAGGAGAGGAGGTATGTAGGAACAGAGGGATATAAATAAATTTGTAATCAGCATCTTAGTCTTTTTTTAGTATTTAGTGAAAATATTGAATGTTTTGAATAAAAATGAGTTTTAAAAATAAAACCAAAAGAATTTTTTTCCAGAGAAGAATACTCTTTTCGCTTTCATTTTATATTAGTAAGCAATGTGATATTTTAATTTAGTTTCATCTTATATTGTTTAATCATGAAAACAAAACCTTATTTGTACTAAAAAAATATATTATCTGTCGATATTTAATTAGAAAACAACAAAGGTGAAAAAAGCAAAATAATTATCAGCCTGAGTTCATATTTCTGACAATCAATCAAACAAAAGCTAAAAAATAAAACATGCACTTTTATGATTGCAATATTACACTAAAAATAACTGATTTAACATCCGAAAACGAATTTTAAGTGTAATCAAGCAGTCAAAAGCAAACCAACAAAATAAAGTTTCCATTAAATATTAATTAAGACATGATCACAAAACGCAGTACATTTTTCTCTTCTCAAAAAAATAAAAAACAAAAATAAATTTTATACCTTTGTGTCATTTTTCATCTCCTCCTCGTTGCACTTTTAAATTACTTTTCAAACATATTTTTTTTTTCCTTTTGTTGCTAGAAGCGCGGTGAAAATTTCTTATTAACTCCGAAAGTGTAAGTGAGAGGAGGGGGGGGGAAGTGAGTTTTGAATGGACATTTCAGTAATGTTATATATACTTCTCGGTAGGTTTCTTTGTAAATCATCATGCATGTGAAAAAAGTAATTACAATACGAAATTTCAAACGACTTACAAAAATTACTTTTAGAAACATGAAATATGACGTTTCGAAGAAGTTGTTAAAAATAACTGTTAACATTTCATGCTTCGCAGCAAGGAAAAAATACCACTGAATTTTACTTTATTACTGGAAATTATCACCTAATTCGAAGTATTTCAGTTTTGCCGAAATATAACAAAGAATATTTTTTGCTTTTTTTTTTTACTCTTCGTTGAAATGATCTTTCTTTCCATAAAAATTTTCCTCTCTCTCTCTCTTTCTGCTTAAAGAATCAACAAAAAAAAACTTATTATACCTACTAAAAAAAAAATGCTTTTAATAAAACATTTTGAGTAAAAAGATAAGAGTCAGGTCGATAAGATCATTTTGGGCTGTGCCGAAGGTCCACTCTTTTTCAGTTGCAAAAATGTTCCGAACGTCCACAAGAGTAGAAAGTATGGAACTTAGGGAAGTCTGTAGTTTCAGGACAAAAACCGAAATCAACAAACCGAAATCATACACTCTTTCCAACAAGGTTGAAAAGTGTTTATGATTTCGGTTTGTCTGTCTGTCTGTCCGTGCTCTAACTTACGTTAATACGCATCGATTTCTACGAAATTTATGTATGTTCTTCTTATCTACTGGACCATGTATCCTACTAAAAAAAGGTCTATGTAGCGTTTATAGTTTTTCTACAGGAGAGCTCAAAATATTCCCACTACATTGCGCTCTATGGGAAGTTATCCCTTTAAGCGTATCCCCTATTAGCACAATGAGTCCAAAAGACGTTTAAAACACGTTTTTGAACGTCATAAAACGTGTTTCCAACGTAGTTTGAACGTTTTTTGAACTAGTTGTGCTACTAGGGTCATCCTACTAGACCGGGTGATTCCAAATAAATCCGGGTGATTCAATAAATCGTAAGTGATCGAAACATACTTTCAGTTAGGAAAGTTCGTCCATTTAAGAGTAGCTTTCAGATAGGGCCTTTTTTACTGGGGGTTGTATACATATTAAAATACGAAAATTACTTTTTATACGGTCCCTCTTTTCCTATCACTTGGGAAAATGTTGCCCTTTGTCTAAGAAATTTAATGAAAAATAGTGTCTCTAAGTGAAATAGTTAGCAAGAAAATCAATTTTGAAAATGATGACCTACACCACTTTACCTGCTGTGTTGGCGTCGGTTTTCAAGCGAAAAAAAAATCTTTACTTGAGGGGACCCACTATGAGTTGATAAAAGATAAATAAAGATCCCACTGTTAGGAAAAGCTATTAGGTTGTAACGAAAGTTTTCCGCCACTGCAAGTATTGCCTGCACAAGCAGTTCGCGTTGGTGTCTTTGCCAATATTTTGCGAAACGATTTTTGTTATTTGAAAGAAAAAGACTTGTGTTAGAGCACTGTGTTGTGAAATCTGTAAAAAAATATCGTTATGATTAAGTATAAGGTGTCTGTAATGGAACTATCACGCTACCAGATTGAAATATCATTTACTCTCAGTTCTGCTGGAAAAAGTCAGCTACAGAATGACACCGAATCATGTGTACAGCTTAAGGTACTACTGTTGTATCCTATGACACAGTGAAGATGTGGTACCGAAAGTTCAAAAACGAGGACTAGGACATTAAAGAAGCAGAGCGCTCTGGCCGGCCTAATGATGCTGATGAGGCCCGCCTACGACAATCTGTGGAAGAAGATAAAATATTCATCCACTCGAGTGCTAGCTAAAAGAGTTAGACTTTAGTGCCATGTCCATGAGTCGCACTAAGCATTGCATAAACTTGACATATAAGGTCAATAGCTGGGTACCGCGTGAGCTGACTCAAACAAATCTGGCGGAAAACTTTCGTTACAGCCTGATATTAACCGCCGTTTAACTGTGTGAACTGAACAGGCACAGTTTTACCTAAAATGATCGGTATTGCTGTATGAAATGAGCGATAATTTAGTCTTTTAGGGGGGTCATCTACCAATTAGACCACGCTTCTAGAATAAGAATTGTAAAGTGTAAAAGAGAATGGCAAAATAATGTTGTAGGTTACTATCGTGCGGTAAATTTCACTAGAAACTGGCAACCATGCTTTACATGAAAATTCAAGCTAAAATGGGATTTGAGGAGTCTGTGCCTATCGAGTGACTATTAACATAAATTAACATAAAAAAGTTGAAAAGTAATTACATTTTTCTCCCTTCGGAGACTTTCCCTTATTGCTTGGAAACAAATGCCAAAATTTTCAAATTGCTATATCTCGGAAACTATTCCACGTAGAGACACGAGGTTTGTTTTATTACTTTTCTTAGGCAAAAAACAACATTCTTCTAAATATAAAGGGTAGGAAAGGAAGGACCGTATAAAAATTAAATTTTGTATTTTAATATGTATACAATCCCCTGTAAAAAAAAAATGACATATCAGAAAGCTGCTCTTAACTTGACGAACTTTTCTAATTGGAAGTATGTTTTGATCGCTTAACCCTTTGAGGCGCAACCCTTTCCCAATGCTGAATAAAGGGCAGCCGTTGCCATCGCTCGACTTAACTACCAGCAAAATGGCGGACGATCGAAACGTTCATCGCGTGCCACAGATCTATAGACCCTTTTTTGACGACAGCTGGCTGTGCCGAGCATACCCGGCTGTGTTCAAAAAAGGGGGTCTCTAGATCTGTGGCACACGATGAACGTTTCGATCGTCCGCCATCTTGCTGGTAGTTAATTCGAGAGATGGCAACGGCTGCCCTTTATTCAGCATTGGGCAATCTATCCAGCTGTTCTCGCGTTCTTCCATTTTCACCAGATGTCAGTGCTGTTAAAAATAATCGTGACCATTTTTTAACGGGAAATGACATGCTAAAAAGTAAAGGATTCTCGTGCAGCTATGTCACACGCAACTATTTTCATAGAAATCAAATCTATACTTCGTGACTGGCAACAGTCAAAATGTCAGAGTTTGGTGTTCCCAGAGCGGGATCACTGCGCGTTAAAGGTTTAAGTTTAAAAAAATAATCGCCTTAACATCTGTTTTGAATCCCCCTGCATAATTGCGATGATCGCTGATTCCAAGATAATACTTTTTCCCCATAATAACTACAAAAAGATTGCAAGATTAAACACAAAAAGCCTAGTAACATTTACACAGTTTATACGATCCGCTTGAAATTTTTCGTGAATACGTATAAAAATATAGAAAACAATCTGCGCTATTTAAAAAATCTGAAAATGCACCCGTTCCCTCATTTTTAAGCATTTTTTTCGCTATTTCCAGATCCATTTCATTTCCAAGTGTAAAAAAGGTGAATCTTATGCATCACAAAATTAGCTATTGGAGGTGAGAATGACTTTTTTGCAGAGTTATAAGTTTAATTTTTTTTCTCTCCGTCACTCAGTAAAAGAATGACTTTCTGGAGAAATTGAATTGTTTTCAGATTATGAACTGAATATACGAAAATGATTTTACGCTCTTACGAATAGTACATAACTCTAATTACTTATAAGACGTTCATTTCGTTATATTATGAAAATCCTTATGCAATAAATGATTAACTGTGAACATTTACTACTACAAATATTTGCAATATTAACATTAAGTTGGAAAGTGTTTTATAATTCATGCGAGCCACATGATTTGCTTTTCTTTTTAAACTGTATGGGTGTATATGAAAAGGGCCCCCACTCACAAATGTATGCTTCGGGTCCCATGCTGGCTTAATCGGGCTCTTCACAAGCCTTAAAATACTGCAGAATCGGTAGCCACCTGAATGCAGAATGTTATTGTTTCCAACATTCGTGCATGCAGTCGAAAAATTCTCTCCTTTTTCTCATCTAGAGACCTACAAAAAGTCGTCCCAGATTGTATGATGGTTAGAGCGGGGCCGTCGTTATTAGCAACGGGCCTGCGTATGAGTTGCCATCACTAAAAATGAGTTTATCATTGAGGCCTGTTTTCCCCCAGTCACAGTGTTCTATTTTATTATTCTAAGTATTATAAATGTTATATTATTTTATTATTTTAAAACAATTTTTTATACCTTTGTCGTACTAAAGAACTTTAGATGTAGGTAATCCGTTTTGTGAATCTTGCGCCATTTTCTTTCATGAAAATGTATCCTAAAATTCGAACATTTTGCTCTGAATGTAAAGGTACGTGAACACTTTTATAGTGTATTTAAAAATTCTAAATTATTTTAATCAGAAATCGCGTATTACTTACTTGAGTAGTTTTTATTCTTGTAAATAAGCATCACGTTGTGATACTATTTAGACAATTTAATTTTGCCAGTTGAAAATGTTATTTATCAGTTATATATGCCTTGATTATGTGATTCAGACTTACATCTGGTACAGTGCAGAAATACAGTAAATTATAAATTACTGATTTTTGCCCGTTTATACAGAAACTTCAAATGTAGTTAATATTTTGTACAAGCGTTCATTATGCTTGCTCAATTCCAAAGTTCGATTGAGAAAGCGACAAAAGAATAATATATACTACAGGAAATGTCTTTATTAAAGAATAATTAATTCGGGGATCGCGCTATAGAGCGTATTTTATCCATTTTCTCCAATATACAGGATATCCCGAAAACACTGAAATGCGCTTTAATACATCATTTGTTAAAGATTAATGTTGAATTGTTTAAAATAACGTAGGAAATACGACTACGTTCATGAAATATTCATTATAAAAATGTCTTTCTCATTTGTGTATTTAGTTATTTTAAAGTATATTAAATATCCACTTGTGAAACTAAAATAAGCAATCGTGAATCATGAGAGTAAGCGCTACTTTGTTTTTCCTTCAAATTATATGCATCTATTTTCTCTATGTCAATAGGTATCGTAGCAAACAAATGAATCATGAGTTCGTACTTGAATGAGTAACACAATTACTCCTTAAAACTATATTAAATAACGTTTGAAAGCACTGGGAAGGTTAAGAAATGCCTGATGTATACGTGAAGACTCGAGCATCCGTAGGCCTCTTTGGATGGCTCATCAAAATACACGCGCAGGCCCGTTACTAATTGCGAAGGCCCCGGTTAGAGTACCACTCTCAACGATCGTGGGGAACAGTTTCGACTCAGGGCTTGGTTCTTAATTAACGTGACCATTTATTTTTTCCTTCAGAACGGGACATCTACTACTTTTTTGGCAATAGTGTATTTATTTTCTTCCTCAAAACGGGACATGCACTGTTTTTAAGGTGATAGTGTAGGGAGACTGAATTGACAGGTCTGGGTATCTTTTAGTTGTTTAGAAAACGCTCAAAAAAGATTGTGTTAATGTTAATTTCAAAATAAAATATAAAAATACTTTGCTAAAGCAAACATATACTATAAAAAATAGTGCAAGACGTACGTTTCGGGGGGGAGGGGGGGCACAAGAGGTAGCCTCTCCTACGATTTCAAAAACACCATCCGACACAAGGCAGGAAGGTAGGAAAGTGAGAAATGTCAACAAAAGGACACGCAGAAAAAAAGGAAGTTGCCATTCTGAAGAAAAAAACCAAATCTTAAAAAACCAGAGTGAAAAGGGAAAACAATGTGGAGATCAGGTAGGGGGAGGGGGGAGAGGAATAAGCAAAAGAGGAACTTGACTTTAAAAAACGAAATAAACATTAAATAAATTGAAATAGTTGACAAAAAAAAGAATATTAAAAGAACAAACACAAAAACAATACATCCCCCCGGCGTTTTCTTTGTGTCTCGAGAGGGGAGGGAGGGAGGTCAGGTCTTCGTTTTTACAGACACTGCCGTTGGATGACTTTAGATTTTGAGCGGCCTTTATTGAAATCGTTATCGTGGGTTGCCTCTCTTTCTAAAAACGGGACATTGAAGGGGACATTTTCAAAAAACGGGACATTACGGTGCCCCAAAACTGTACTTGAGGAAACGGGACGTATGGTCACCTTATTCTTAACCCTACAAGGCACCTGGTGCCCTATGTGGAAGAACCACTTTAATTATTCCTCTACGTCTATAAAATACTTATCAGGAATAGTGCAGCTTTCTATTAGCGAAAAAGTTTTAGAATCGGTTCTATAGTTACAGAGATACCCATAGAGCGTAATGTATTAGAATTATTTTGAGTGTTCCTGTAAAGGAACTATTTGCGCTACATGCATTAATTTTAGCCTATAATACTCAAGAATAGTGTAGTTTACTATCAGTGAAAAAAGTTTTGGAATCGGTTCAGTATTTAGAGAGATACACATAGAGCGTAATGTAATTCTTATGAGTATCCCTGTAAAAGAACTATTTGTGATATATGCATAAAAGGTAGCCTATAACACTCAGGGTCCCCCCAGTGTCTAAGAGGGTCTGCTCTCAAACCTCGAAGGCGGGAGGTGCCAGGTTCAAACACCGGTCGCGCCTGTCGACCTAGCCGCTCGCAGTTTTCCGTGTTTTTTTCAAAAACCTCGCGAAAATACGGGCTAGGATCCCATAGAAAATTCCACACAGAGGAATTCTCCATATACGCCTAGGACCCTATAGGCCTAGGACCATATAGGCCTAGGACTTTCAATCAGTGAAGAAAGTTTTAAAATCGGTTTAGTTGCTACAAAATTTCCATAGAGCGCAATCAATGCATTAGCATTATTTTGAGTGTCTTTGTAAAAGAATTATTTATGATATATGCTTGAAAGGTTGCCTGTATGTTAATCCCGGGCATAAGATATCTTCATTACAAATTTTTCCAACCATTTTTGTGTGATTCAGTCAAAAACATCCAAACACATAAACGTACACATTTATATTATTTGTAGGATTTGGAAATTTACGAACTTTAAGAAACACATCTGGACTTTTCTTGGTACTTACCTATTATCCCGGCGGTCATTCCCGCCAAACTGTTTTTTCTTCAAATGAGTTGCCAAACTGTTGCCAATCGTATTCAAAACCATTAATAATTTCATGTGCCCGGCATTTATCTAGGCAAAAAATCGCTCGTCTTGGCGGACCGCCGGGATAATACGTAAGTACACTTTTCTTTATTTATGCTTTTTAATTTGGCGTAAAATCCACATAATTTCCATACTTATTTATGTTTTTCAAATGCATGTGATTTTGCAAATAGTATTTCTGCTTTATTTCAAAAGCATAAATCATTTTGTGCGGGCGATAAAACGGTTTTTAATTAATAGTTAGAAAAGTAATTAAAATTTCCGAGCCTCAGGTACACTTTACCGAAGTCATGGGTCAAGGCATGCTCAAATTTTCAAAGCTCTGCTTTCTGTAGATTTGTCTGGAGAACATTCATTTTTATTATTAGAGATAGATAGATTTGGCATAAAACTGGCATAATTTCCGTATTATTTAATGTTTTTCAGATGCACGTGCTTCTTTATTGAAGTAATAGCATTCTTGTTAGCTCAAAACATGAATCATATGATACGGGCGAAACTAGCCAAGCATGGCAACGTAAAAACGGTTTTTAATTAATAATTAAAAAAGTAATTAAAAATCTGAAATTCTAAGTAGCCTATAACCAACTCCAGGGTCCCATCTATATCTAAACCGAAATGCATCCTAATCGATTCAGCGGTTTAGGCGTGAAAGCGTCATAAACAAACAAACAAACAAATAAAGAAACAAACACACTTTCGCATTTATAATATTAGTTAGGATACTCGCGTGTGTCCAGTGGTGGATCCAGAAAACAATTCTGGAGGGTACACAAAACATATTTTGTCGCACTTTCTAATGAAATCACTAGAATTTATACAACAAATCAATTTTTTATAGTGTGGATTTTGTTGGCTGGAGGGGGGGGCTTATGACCCCTCCACCCTCTGGATCCGCCAGTGCGTATGTCTGATAGATCCACAAAGCATGGCATATTTCTTTTGACAAAAATAAGTATTACTCAGTTGTATGAATTTTTCGGTTTCAGAGAAACACAGCATTTCTTAAATTTTGCTAATTAATAAATAAATTTTGCTAAATTGAATGAGTATGGTGTGTAACATAATTTGAAAGTTTTCTTATGAGAAAAAATATGATTGAATGCATTTTTCTAATTTAAGTTTGCTTTCAAATGAGTAATTTCAGCAGAATATGAATGTTTCACTGAAAAAAAGAATTGTTGTTAATGAAATTATATCCATATTAATAAAGCAAAAAAGAAAAATTCATTTTCTGCCCTCACTAATTTCCGTCTTTTAGATTCATACACATTCCTAACACGAAATCAATAACAAATAAAGATTTTATTGCTGCACAAAGTAAAAGAGAAAAAAGTTGTTTCCAGCCTCTTGTTTTTACCAATTAATTAATTGCTTTCCGGTTTTGTCTGGACAGTAATGTTTTCTGTTTTAAAAATATAATTTAATTTAGATAATTTCTGGTCGCCTTTTATTTTATTTTTACCTGCGATGTTTCATTATATATTTATTTTTTTAGTGATTAGTCTGAAAAATCTTTTTTAACCCTTTGAGCGTTTTGGAAATGGGCAAACAGTGTAAAATTGTTTTCAAGGTAAAATTTTCATGCAGCTTTAAAATTATTTTAAAAAATAAATTTTGATAGGAAAATTTGTAATCGTTAAAAAAGGAGCTCCCAAGTTTTTTAAAAACTTTAAGTAATTTAAATAATAGATGCATTGAAGTGAAAACTGGAACGAAGTGAAAGGGATTTTACGTCACAACCGCTTGGAGGATTAAATAATTGTTATCTCGTTTGTTTATAAATAAATAAAATATTATCGATTACATAGTCTATAGTCATAGCGTAAAACTATTGAAGCCTTATTTTTTTTATAATATAGGTAAAGGTAACATAACCATACCAATTTTCCTGAGCCTTTGTAGATATAGAAAGGTCATCCGCAAAATAAATTTTGCAGAGCCAACAAAAAGGAACAAAACATTATTACCTGAAAAGATTTATTGTAAAAGATACAGCCAAAATTCGTAGGAGTACTTGTTGAAAAGTACTAAGAAGCACCGGAATTGAGATACTTGGCATACCGTGGGATAAGTTTTTGGTGTCCAATGTCATAGAATTCTGCCGCCTGAGAATGGAGCCAGCGTGTCACTGTTGTTTGCTGTCCGGAAAGTGAGACCCGGACAGGAATCTCTTCAGGTGTGAGTAGTTGGGAGCAAGATCGGTACTATAGGGTGGATGATCAAACACCTCCCAGAAATTTCGCTGGGAGAAAAAGTTTCCAGACCCTCCTCCCCAGGTATTTTGCTTAAAAAAAACGAACATGTTTAGTCCTCTAGAACTGATACTATAAAAAAGACAGCATGAATAAATTAAATGTATGTACTCCGAGGACTATTTTTAGCTAATCTTACTAATCAAAAGACATGAAATTATTTAACACGTAAAGTAACTATCGAGTCATCATTTTCAACCAGATGTTGTTCACTAATGTGAGTTTAAACCTAGGATGATATTCACACTTTCGATTTGAAAAAACTCTGAAAGAGGAATAGTACCAATAAGCACGAAGAAAAATCGTCATATTCTCATATTTTTATAACTGTAGGTTAAAAATAGAGACTCTAAATCAACCAATCAAATTTATTATAAGAATTACGAAAAAAATTTATTTCCTTCAATGCAATTATTAAACTATGTGGCATGACTAAAAAAACTGTTTACCTTTTTTTCACCCTTGCATTGTTTTCTTGTTTATAAAACAATTCAACATTTAGTTTTCTAATACATCGGCTCATAAGCTTTTAACATCGAGCTCTCCTCCATCCCCTCCCTATTATTCCTCAGCATACATACCGTTTTTCATTCGTTTTCATTGAGTCGCCTTCTCCACAAAATAATATTATCCGTAAAGTTTGAGCAAACATTTTACGCAAAAATAGACAAGTTTTGCAGTGAAAATAAGAATAAATAAGATGATTTCTTTCAACATGCATTATCAGTTGCTCTTTGCCAGTTTTTAGCACGCCCCCCCCCCCACACACACACACAAGGGAGGCGCATCTCAATGCTTGGGAACCGCTGTTCCAACATTTGGCTTTATTACTTAAAAATAAACGATTTATCATATTTTAATTTAACAGAACACGAGACTTCAAATCAAAAAACCTCGCACATCTACAATACATGAAAATTGTTTGTATTTAGTATATTGATTAGCTTTCAAACGTAAATTGCATATAAGTAAATCGAATTTAAAAATGTACTTTTCTTTTTCTTGTCGCCCTCAAGAAACACCGAATTCTTTAAGGTCCTTAGCTAGATGATATATTCAACACAACCGGTAGTTAGCGATAATTAACTGCTTTTGAAAGAGTCTAAACTTTAATTTTTTTAGCTTGTATGCTGAGGCGTTTAAGTGTTAAAACTTAAGTAAGTTGTTTTCTCCAAAGCAATTAGCAGCTCTCTAGGCGCAAACTTGTAAGACTAATTGCCAAACACCTGAAAATTTGAATCGCTTGGGGACTTTTTTCTTAATTTTAAGTTATTACAGCAGACTCCAAGTAGAATCTTCAAGAATTGTTTGTTAAAACTGGTTGTTTGTAGAAACCTTCGTCTTGGAATAATTTGAACTGAATTTAAAAGAGAAAAAAGTCAGTTTTTTTTTGCGATATTCATTTTAAGTTCTTAATTTATGCAATCTGAAATTATTTTGAACAGTTCATTACCGATGTTAATGACACAATCCTAAAAAATCTTTTAAATATGCTTTCACTCTGAATTTCGTTGTTAAAACATATGAATGGACAAAAAAAGAGAACTTTTAGAGTAAAAAATATGTCTCTTACTAAGTAAGTAAATATAATCAAAACTTTTTCTGATCAAAAGCGTAATTTTCACTCAACTGAGTTATTCAAACAGTGAAAATTGCTTCTAATTCATATTAAAGTAAAGTTCTGCTGTAATAGACACTTTCAGATTATTTTTAGCTGTGAGTAAATCTTTTGGTCAGTGGAACTTTTGCAATATCGCTTTATAGGACTTTATGCTTTGATTACCTACCATTCATGCAACTCTCCACAGAAATGCTGGGGTATAAATTAGCATGTTGAGTCAGTGGTCCAATGGACCAGTTATTTCATGACTTCCTTGGTACGTCTAATTTATCCCTGCATGATTAAAAAAACTGTAAAACAAAAGAAATTACATGAGCAATATACAGAGTCCAGTGCTAACGGTACCCAATGGCTGTTTCCTAAAGTCAGCGACACATAGTTCCAATTGCAAAAATGCTTTAAATTGTATTATCTGTTATATCAGAAACAATCAAAGTCAATAAACATAAAAATTACAAAATTTACATTTTTATATGGTCCCGTGGTCCTATCAGTTATATTTTTAAAAATTATTATTTTTTTAAAATAAAAACTCGGCTGTTCGAGCCTCGTCAGGGGGAGATACCCCTGATCCCCACTAATTTTTTAGTTTCATTATTGCCATATTACAAGATATTCATTGACTTTGTCAATTTATCGCTCATCTTTCGCGCATTTCGCCTGGTAACCCTATGTTGAAATTTTTATGAGTGTAACCTATTTATAGAAAAATACATGCGATGCTTATTCTACAGCTTACGAAATAGCATAACAATAGAGTAAAGCTGTTGTGAACTAATAGTATTTAAAAATATGTAAAAAATACATGTGAAGCATATTCTACAGCTTACGAAGTAGTGTAACAATAGATTAAAGCTGTTGTGAACTAATAGTATTTAAATACATGTAAAATTATGTCGCTTTATTATGTCGCATTTTTGGGACACATTTCTCAATAAAGGGGGTTGAGAGATAAAATGACATAGTCATTAATAAAAAAATTACGTGTATTAGAATGAGTAAAGGTTCCATGTAAAGGATTTTAAGACATATACTACGTGTAAATTTAATTGTTTAATTGAAATTAAGCTATACCAAATTTCATAATTACTTAATTTCTTGAAAATTTCATAAAATTTAAACGGAGGGTGGGGGGTTACAGGGGGACGACAGATATTTTTCCATGATTCTAAAGCTCAAAAATTAGAAAGAAATTCCATAATTTAGTTAACCACTATTGCAACAGTGTGGAAAATAGTCATTGTCACTATCAATCTTGGAAGTTACAGGCATTTTTGTTTCTATTATTACCATTGGAAAAATCAGACAAGTTTTACTTTTTTAGATTCGAGCAGTAAATTATTATCCAATAATCAATACCTTTGCTTTAATTTAAGCTTAAACTTTCTTAATTGCATGCACGTAATGATCTTTACTCCATTGATAAGGTTTGCACAACTTTTGAATTTGTATTTAAAAAGACTTCGTGGGGAGTACAGTGGGACACTATACATAAACCAACGGCTTGTGGAGGTATGGAAAGAACAATGACACTTGACGCAGTTTTCTTTTCCAGTGGACTTTTCTTTCCTAGTTCTTTTCCAGTAGAAAAAGAACCTTTGCAAACTTTTTGTTACCGCTTACTGTTTAATTTAATGTTATTTTACTATATCCAATTCATCAAACATTGTTGAGCAAAGAATTTTGCACTTTTTAAATGTGTTCCATCATTGTAACTATTTTTAAGGCCTGTCATTTAAAAAACTGCTTTAATATATTCTGTGTCGACTATCTCAACCTGTATTTAATTGTAGTAATAGTAATGCGTTGCATAATACATCGGATTTCGTATGTCTTACTCATTGTCCCACTGTACCCCAATCCCTGTCCCTTGTGCCCGTCAACTGTCACAATATGACAACGTTTTGACAATTAACTTTTTTCAAAGAATAAAATTAGGATAAATTCTGAAAAAAAAAGTACAATGAAAGCTAAGAGTTGTCAAAGTATTGTTCTGCATTTAAATTTTAGTTTTAATTAAAATAAAGGAAATTATTTTAAAACAAGTAAAAATTGTCCCACTGTGACCCCCCTCTCCCCTACATCTTAATTTTTCTCTTGGTATGTCTGTTATATATATATATATATATATATATAATAATTTTATTTTAATTTCCTTTATTATTTTATTTTCCTTTATTTTAATTAAATTTTAGTTTTAATTAAAATAAAGGAAATTATTCTGTGTTATATATATTATGAAATTATTATGTCTGTTATATATATATATATATATATATATATAATAATTTTATTTTAATTTCCTTTATTATTTTATTTTCCTTTATTTTAATTAAATTTTAGTTTTAATTAAAATAAAGGAAATTATTTTTAAACAAGGAAAAATTGTCCCACTGTGACCCCCCTCTCCTCTACGTCTTAATTTTTCTCTTGGTATGTCTGTTATATATATATATATATATAACAGACGGAATTATATATATATATATATATAATTCCGTTCTCTTTCACTGCTCTCACTATAAAATTTATTTCCCCGACTTACATATCGAGCGAGCAAAATGTTTGTGCCTCAACCGATTTCACTGTATGCTTGAACCGTGAAAGTTACTTTTAAAAATATACTTAGAAGCGATACTGTTAAGTGTTCGAAATACAGAATTAGCATTTCTTAAGCCGTCAACAGCCATTAAAAGGTACATTGGCACGCTTTATTTAAGTAGCCAGAACTGCTCCGTTCAATTAGGGAGCAGTTCAGAAACTCGCCAAGTTGTCACTTTGAAATGAATGAAATCAGGCGAACGTGAAAATTTACACGCTGCCATTTATTTGCTCATTGAGAGCGAGTTGAGAAATTCAGATGCTGAAAAGCTTGGAAGTGCGACGTTGAGAGTATTATGCTGAAGTGTGAACTTTTATATGTTTATTAGGATATATATTTTAAAGTTCTCATACATATTTCACTGAGCGAAAGACGTTCTTTATCGGGATTTCCTTTGCGTAAAATGAATTATGTTTTAGGAGCGGCAAATTAAAAACTTTGTATTTGCATTACAACATAGATACAAGGTATATGGAATATTTTAAATCTTCGATACAAGATATTTTTAAGGTTACTTTAATTGTAACTTTACTCTCATTAGTTACCTTAGATTTAATTTCTAAATTAAGTCAGCAGATGTAGGATACTAAGTCTTAAAATCGTTTTTGGGTTACAATCTAGTGCCATTAGAACGACTGTTCGGATTTGTGACGACTTATCGAACTCTTTCTCTCCAAAACGGAGTTCGTCAAATTTGGTATCTCATTCGCAGAGTCTTTGCTAAGATTTTTTAGGGCGGGAGGATGTCGATAAACTGCCAAGTCAAATATCGGATTTTACCAACTTTTTTGTTATCAACTATATCACCAACTTCTTCTTTTGCCAACTGGGTTTGCGTAATTTTGCCAAGTGATACCAGAAATAGACAGTAAATTATAGTTTTTCGTTACAAGTTTTTTTTATCAAGTTTGCCAACTAGGTATCTAATTTTGCCAAGTTTAACAGAATTCTACGATTGTTAGGAGGAGACTCCCCCCTACAGCCTTTAGGCGAGGACCCTGTTCCTCCGTACCTTACAGATTGCCGATTTTTATGGTAGTTTACGGCTGACGTCAATATGTCGATACAAATTCGAATGTTCGTTTAAACGAATATAGCAGATTAGTGCCCTTTATATGACTTTTCTTTTTTTTGAGGGGGGGGAGGATAAAGGATACAACAATGGGCGCCGGCAGCATAGGGCAAGGGGGGCAATGCCCCCCCTGGATTTTTGTATGAAGTGTTTTTTCTTGCTTTTTTGCTCTTTCCAACATGATAGCCATGCGTTGAAGTAGTCTTTGCCCCCTCTTGAGTAGTATTTGCTCCCCCCCCTGGGAAATATTCTGCCGGCGCCCATGGATGCAACCAAAGACTACAATCTGCATATTAGATGAATCTACATAAAACACCAACTAATCTAATGAAAATGCTAAGCTAATACTTTTTTAAAGCTAATGAAATTTCATAGTCATTAAGATGGTAACTACGTTACAGAAACAGGTCTGATGTTTTTAACAACTTCATCAATGCCTTTATTAAGTTGTCTACTGAACTCAAATTATTGCCGCATTTCAAACAGTTCCATAAACAAAAAAATTGGTTTTTCATCTCTCCATTAAATTTAAATACATAAATATGAATATTTCATTAAAAAAAAATTTAGTTAAATAATTTATTTCCTTTCACACTGAGTTCACTTCACTTGCGCTACTGTAACAAATTATTGCTTCTCAGACTCTGAAATACACTTTTAAAAGTAACTTTTGATTACAATGAAAATTGTGTCATGATTTTTTTTTAATCCGATGACATCTAAGACAGAAAAACATGTTTTCGATTACTGCAGGACGAATAAATATTTATAAGTTCTACTTCCATTGGGAATTGTTTTTTCGTAGACTGTCCAAGAAAATGTCACTGATATTTTTAACAGAGTAATTTGAGGATATATGAGTTTCAGATTTCTAAAAAAAAAAATAGTGGAAAACTTTTTTATACGCATTATAATTGTTTATATTCAGTCGGAAAACATCGATAGTTTAAAACATTCTCAAGGGTAATTATATGTGGAACATTCATTCAAAAATATGTGTTTTTTCTTTCCGGGTCAGATGCCAAATAAAATTTACTTAAAAGTTGTCGTGGCTCTAGAGTCCCCAATGTTCAAACGATTTGCAACGATTCCCCAACGTGGGCAGCCTTGCAGGCAGGCGAACTTTGCCCTTTATGAGTGGTCTCGTAATAGTGAGGCAATTCCAGATTTGATTTAGTGACTAAAGGCAAAGCTACACAAGGGCTATCTACCTAAAGGCCGAATGCCTTCCGCGGAAGGCTTTTTAAGAGATTCTAACGTCTTTTCACGCTACATCTGGAGAAAACGGTTAGGGATGGACGCGAGACGAGACAGAGATTTACAGCTTTTTTGTGAGACGAGACACACATTTTTAACATTACGATATAGGGATTTTTGCGAGACGAGACAAAGCTTTTAGGCTATTTTGCGAGACGCGAGACTCCTATTTTTTGTCTCGCGTCCATCCCTAAAAACGGTCGAAAACTCTAGACGGTTAGATCGACAATTGCGTGGTAGGCTACAGCCTGGGCCATCGTAATTCTACCGGGCCTGCTTGTGCACTCCGATGAGTCATGGAAAGAGGCCTACGGATGCTCACTTATTGGTCCCAGCACTTAGATACGTCATCTAACGGCCTAATGTAACCAATGAGGAAACGTCCGTAGGCCTCTTTCGGAGTGCACAAGCAGGGCCGCTAGAATCACGATGGCCCCGCTACAGCCCTGAAGCTTCGCACTTCGGCCATCTACCAGCGTTCAGTATCTCATCCAATCGGCCATGTTCAGCGCTGAACCCATTCAGATGATTTGTTTGCGTAATGTGTATTTCGGACTTGTGTGCTTGGTCCAAAACCCGCTTATAAATCCACGTCAGAAGGACAACAGAAGGGGGTAGTGCCCTCCGCGGGGATCTTTCTAAGGGGTCCTAACCCCTATTTACGCTATTTTCGGAGAAAACCACGGAAAACTCCGAAAGGTCGACTTAGGTCGACAGCCGCACGATGGAGCCCGAACTCGGGACCTCCACACTTCAGTCGTCTACCATTTTCAGTGGCATAACCACTGTGCCATGGTGAGGCACCCGTTCCAGATGAGAGAGCTTAAGACCTCCAGGTAAATCGTTTGAACATTGAGGACTCCAGACCCACGACAACTTTTTAAAGTGCTGCAACTGCTTTAATTAAAACAATAATAATAATTTTTGTTTATTTGTAATAATTATTCAGTGGAAAGAATTATTTAAATATCCCCCCATGCATGTTGAAATTACAGAAGTGTAAAATTACAATGAGAGATCCTTCTTCCGAAAAAAACAGTCGATGACAGTAAAAGTATGTAGTTAAACCAGGGTTTCCAACTAGCGGTCCTCGATATCTTTTATTGCGGCCCGCGAAGATTTCTGGGAAAATAATTTGCTACGTCCAATTAGATGATCTTATTTAAGGAAAATAAATTTTTGTGAAAATCCATATCATTTTTAAAAGCAAAGTGACGGATAGTTAAAATCATTTAAAAAAACAGGTAAAAACACATTAAAATCCGTATGTAGCACTATCGGTGGCAGCCACCACCTTCTTCAGCACAGGTCTTGGTTCCAAATGGCCAGCTCTCTTCCTCAGCAGGACGTTCCACCCAGGATCGATCTGCGCATGCGTCATATCATTCTCAGCGCCATCTGTGGTTATAATCTGTAGGGCTTCCATATTTAGGGCATTATGACTGTTTTTGTAATTGGCGAGTTTTTGGCTATTGTTAAAGTTTATTTCTATGGGGTGTTCCTGGGCTATTTTTGCGAGGGCAGTAGTGGCTTTATTGAATTTAATGTCAGTTTGATGTTCCCTTTTTCGGTCTTTGATTTTTCGTTTTGTCATGCCAATATAGCAGCCCTGTTTATTGGTACTATTGTCTGTAAAGCTTAGTTTACCGCCGGTATTTATAAACTATGTCCATATCATTTGTCTATAACATTGTCCATATCATTTCAAACACTTTTCATTTGAGAATAAATTTGATTTTCCGTGAAAAAAACACTCAAAATACTGGTGTTATATGATAAAATAAATAAAAACTTTGTAAAAAAAAAACACACACAAAAAGTTACATATAAGATGTTACGATCATTTCGACCAAAAAAATTTTTCGGTCTTCGTCAGACAAGTCCTTCGACTCACAGAGCTGAGGGAACTGAGGGATGTTCCCTCAATTACATAAGTTGTCAAGGTATGGTTAGTCTTAGTAATACTAAGCAAATTTGAAGAGAATCGGCCCAAGGCCATATCCAGAAAAAACTTTGGGGGGGGGATATGTAGCGCTAAAATTTTTTCATCTATCTCCTTACTAATCCATTGACTAAAATTTCGGAAGAGGGGCGAAGATCAAACACCTACGTTCCCCCATCCCTGGTTACTGCCTTAAATCAGGATTTTTCTAATTTTCCATAATGTAAACGAAGCAACCAATAAAAATTGTAATTGGAAGCGATTTACATGCAACAAATTTAAACATTTATTTATTATTATTAATAATAATTTATATGTGAATTATTATTATTCGTTAATTTATACGAATAGAACAATAATTTATTTTTATTTACATTAAAACTAAGATTACGAGGAAAACAATTTAGAGAGAAAATTTACAATTTAAACCGATTATAGGTCACAATTCAAACTATGTTAGTAAAATACTAGACACCCCCCCCCAAGTGGAATTCTGATATTTATTAGAGTAATCAAAGCTATTGCACATAGCTTTGATTTAAAAAAGGGGGGAGGGAGAAGGAAACGCTATTTTTTTTTCTTCAAAAAAACAAAAGCTACACGAGGGATATCTATCTGAACGGGAGATGCCTCTGGCAGAGAATTTTTTAAGGGGATCTAACGCGCATTCACGCTACATCTGAAGAAAATCACCGAAAACTGTAGGTCTAGACCAGGGATGTGCAAACTTCGGCCCGCGGGCCAAATCCGGCCCGCCGGAAGGTTTTATCCGGCCCTCGGGTGGAATTTTAATTAGCCGGTCCGACGGAAATTGAAAGAATGTATATATTTATATATTATATATCCATATTAAGAATTTTGAAGATGGCTTGAAAAAAGTGCATTTTGAGTTCCAACGCAAGATTTCAGTGCCATTCAAACAGAATTGGATATTTTTACCATGCCTTGCAACGTAAATTGTGAAGCAGTGAGGTGAGATTTGCAGCTTGAATGAATTGAATTGCAATCTAACAATCCTCTCAAGCAATTGTTTCTAAATATGCCACAGTTAGAGTTTTACAAATCATGATCGAAAGTACGTTTCCCAAATTTAATATCTCACGCCCAGAAAATCAGTGCTATGTTTGCTTCATCTTATAAATGATGATGACTACTATGAACCTTAGAGAGAATTCTTTCAGAAGTAGTCTGACATTTACCCTCGTTCCTTAGAATCAGTACGTCTCACTTCGAACCTCAATATAAGGAACTTTTAAAAATGAAATAGCAATTTCATTTATATCATTATCATATTTAAATTGTAATTTTACGAAAATTTTTCTTGGCCCGCCAAACTTTTTTTTTTTTGGCCCGCGACCGAAAAAGTTTGCCCATCCCAGCTCTAGACCGTTAGTTTGGCCGCCGCGTGGTAATTCAGAACTCTGATTACCTTTAGAAGAAGCTAAAGCTAAAAATGAGGAATCTCACCTTTGACAGATATCCCACGTGCAGCTTTGCATTTTTGGAGGAAGAAAAATTCCATTGTGCCTATAACGACGGGAAGAAAATATTTGGAAATATTTAGCTATTAAGCAATTTATGTCTTAATAGTTTGCTTATAAAACTAGTAAGAATTTATTTCTCAAAATTTCTATTGGGCATATACTTAAAAAACTAAAATATAAAAGATGAAAAAACATTAAAACTCAATTTTATGTTTAATGCTAGTGACAATTTAAACATTCTTCAAACTCATGTACATATTCTCAATATTCTAACAACATAGAGGTGCGATGTTTTATATTTACTTCCCTTTGAGATAAGAGACTTCAGGAAACGATTCTTTCAATAAATATTCCGATAAAATGGCGAAAAAATCTTTCCTTTTTTTTCACAGTCTGGAAGCCTTTACAGCACACAAAAACAAAAAGAAACGTTGATATCCGTAAGAAGTTAAAATAACATAAAACACGTTTCATTCTCGTTTTGTTCGTCCCGGCTTTTAGAAATATTTCAAACTGATAACGAAAAGTGACGTTGGAAGTTTCTTTTATTGTTGAACCTTTATCTTTTTGACCGTTCTTTATTTTTTTGTACTTTTTACTAGAAGCTGTTATTTCATGGCGAAGTTCACTCCGAAAATCTAAACAACTGAATCTTGGAACACAATTACGATTTGCCAGAAAAAGCTATGGGTTCAGTCGGTTATTGTAATATTTTAAGGGATATTTGTATAAAAGTAATGGAACTTTTTTTCTAACACTTCGCGTTTCAAATTTCTGTGTTCTCAAATCGTTACTTCGACTTTAAGTGGGTGTTCCCACAATACACGGGGTTTACCGTGCCTTTTCTTGGATCCGACCAAGCCTCATCTTCGGTGCAAATGTGGAGTCTAAATTTATTTTTTCTTTGTAATCAGCAATTGGAATTGCCATGATTCTTCACAGGTGACCGCGTGGTCATGAAGCAAACTGTCAATCAGCAAGCATGGTTCTCTCCTGCTGAGAAGATTAGGCATTCGGACTTTTGCTCGACTACTGTGTTAAGGTATATAATTTATCCCCGGGTAGAGTCTGTCTTATCTTTGCTTTTTTTTACAGTAAATAAAATAAGTTTTAATCCAATGCAGCCTCATCAATATTAAAACGTAGCGAAATCGTTAGAGATGATGTTAATGGCCTACGATTGTAGTCGTAAAAAAAGACATTCTCTTTAAAAGTTTAACTTCAAATGTGTGCTTTTATTTTAATGTAAATTAAAACAATAAAATAGACATCAAACAAACCATGAGTTGAGACATAGGCGTCCATATGATTATTCAGGGGAGTGGGGGTCTTTCTAAGGGACCCTAACCAAAAAAAAAAAAAAGGTAAAAAGTTCAGTAAATGCTGTCTGCCTGGAAAATTATTCCTTTCCCTCATTGACTTAAGTTTTATAATTATTTCAATTACGAAAAAGTAGCAGGATTACTCGACAAAAACTGGTGTTAAGAGGTAAAAGCAGTGTTAATTGTAAAATAACACACATAAAAAAAGTACTTATCGAAAAAATGATCGTTTCGGGTGGAACAATAGGCCTACCTTTTTTCACCCGAAAAAAAATTCCACCATCTTTTACTTTCTTGCAGTTGAAGAAGTGTGGATCTTTTGTACCAACCCGAAAATATTGTTTTGCCAATAAATAACTTTTTCACACGTGCTATTTCACAAAGTTTTTGTACATTTTTATCAAAGTAATTGATAATGATAATTAAAGCCATTGTTTCGAAATGATCTCTTAAACATGGTTCTATAAACATGATCTCATAAACAAAGCATTGATAGCTGAAGTCAATGGACACTAAGTGATAGGTAGAAGCCACTGGCGATCGAATAAATAAGCTGTTACTATCCAAATAAATATGCTGTATTGGATCTATGGTATATGCAAACAATAAAACCCAACTATGATCTGAGGATAGCAAATTAATTTTAGGAGCACTACATTTTAGGTCCACTATAGACACACGTGACATACTCGTATCATACAAATTTAAACGTATTTGTTAAGTGACCACGGTCATCTTGAAATGTTTACGCTGTTTAATGTATTGTATCCAACTTTGTTAGTCGCATTCATTTTGCAGTATAAATAAAGTTGCTGAACGCGCTTAAATGGAAGTGCAATTCCCTCATAAAAATGACATTAGCATACATTATATTAATAGAAACACACATTAATAATGGAATAACATGCATTAAAAATAAATATTTAATTGCAACATCAAAGAATATTAATTAAGTTTTCAAACATTTTCTGCCAAATTAGTTCAGAACTGAATGCTTGATAATTTTTTTTCACAGACACCTTATATATATATTTGCTGACTGACTCAAAATAGATATTACAGCGACTATCGCTTCAACCGTGTGAGTGATAGAAACATATTTTCAATTAGAAACGTTAGTAAAATGAAAAGTAACGTTCAAGTATGGCAATTTTTATTACAAAATGGTCGTATACCTATTATTTTTTTTAAATAATTTTTATTTAGTCCCTCAAATCCCGTCATTTATATTTTCAAAGATATTGTTCTGTCTAAGATGGTAAATAAACAAAAATCCAAATAAACAAAAATCCCCTGTCTCTGAGTGAAATAGTTTCAGAGATACTTTAAGTTAAAAATAGTCACTTACGCCACACTTTACCAGATGTGTAGGCGACTGTTTTGAGATGAAGAAATCTTTGCATTAGGAGACGGAGTACTAACTGATAAAAGCTCAATAATGATCCCTTGGATGTAAAAGATCAGTTAAACGCATTCAATCTGGTGAAAATGACGGGCTAAGTTTTACCTGAACTGATCGGTACTGCATTATGAAATTATAGATAATTTAGATTTTTAGGGGTCATCCACAAATTATGTAACAATTCCACTACAAATTACATCAGAGTTTAAACACCAAGAGTATTTTTAAACACCAATATTTTGAGAGTTATTATTAAAATCTCATTTAGTTACAAACATATTTTATAGGAAGCTAACTTGCTTGCTTGCTACAAAACTGCAGAAAGTTTAACTATTCAGGAAGCATTTTTCGAACCGTAAACGTGAAAAGAAAACTAAATTCCTCAATGCATGTCTAGTAATAATTACATCCATCAACCGTGACGTAATATTTACGTCAAAGCCTGTTAACTTAATTGAGATTATTATGTATTTTTAAACTCGTGGCATCACAATAACGTCATTTTCTGGAAAAAAATATGTTACTTTATCCACTCCTCTATTCTATCGGATATTTTGAATATGACTAAAATAATATTTTTATGATCGATTAAAAATTCATGCATAGGTACATTCCGTTTCCCAATACTTAATAAGTATTATATTCTTTCGGTTATTCGAACGAACCAAAATTTAAATAAATTGTTCGAGAAATTCGCTATTTTAAGCCCTTTATACTTTCAAAAGGCGTAGCTTTTCGATTAAAATATCGATTATCCCGTCCAAGCTGTTTAAACACCTTATTTGCATAAGTTGCGCGTGCAAACTTTTTGTTCCCTAATGAAGCACTGTTCGCAAGGAAATAGTTTCGTAAGAAGCTCAGTGAAATCAATACGAAAAAGTTATTTCGGAGTATTTATGTGCATTTCAATCGACAGATGGTAGTTGCGATTAAATTTCTTCCAAAACGAAAATACCGGAATCGTTAATGAGCTTTATTTTAATCTAAACTCCAGTGTGCTTTTCTTCATTAAAGTGCCATGGGCAGTTAAAGACAGCTTTATGTTCAGAGAAAGAAGTCTAAGTGATTATACCAGCCGATTCAAAATAGAAGTAACGGAGATTATATTTTAAACCGTGAGTGTAATCAAAGATATTCTCAATTAGAAAACTAAGTCAAATGAAAAGTAGCTTTCAGATATGCAATTTTTTTACTAAGGTCTATATACTAAGCTCTATCTCGAAATTTGTTTTCTTAATAGATTCTAACTATTCATAAAGAAAACTAAGTACTTTTTTATTAATAAAAAATATGGAGTGACTCCACTCACATTTCCGAACACTTACGATTAAGATCATGACCAAGCATTTAAATAAATTTTAATCGATGAATAATTCAAACATATACCAAGTTGAACATCAATCGAATACGCTGCTTAAACGTTAGCGCACTCTCAAGAATTTTTCCCCATAGGCCATAATTTAAAAGAAATCTCTTTGTCGAAGCCCTGCAGAAAAACTATAAGTCCTATACACATCAAAATCAATACCGGTCTTCCGATGGTAGTTTATAACATATATACCCAATTTGAGCATAGTCGAATGTGCCGTTTAAACGCTAGCGCACTCTCAATAAATTTCCCCCATAGGTCATATTTAAAAGAAATCTTATGTAAAAAAGAATATAGTGTAAAGAATATATTGTAAAAGAAATCTTATATAGTCTTAGCCCTGTAGAAAACTGTGCGTCCTATACACATCAAAATCAATACCGATGCTACGACGGTGGTTTATAACATATATACCCAATTTGAGCTCCATCGAATGCCCCGTTTAGGAACGATCGTGTTTACTCTCTCTCTCTCACACACACACATGCATGCATCTCTTAAAAATAGCTTAAATGAAATCAGAAAATCTCAAAACGTGTCAATACACCAAAATCTCAAAATCGAATTTTTTCATGATTGCAATACTTTTCTTATATGGTGCATGTTCGGGAAGTCCTTTTGGCTGATCCGGCACTTATACTGCTAATAAACACCTAAATTCTACAGAACAACATCCGTTTCATACTTTTATCCCATAGTTAATTTTGCGCATGCAGCCTGTGCAATGTTTTTTAAATAATAAAATGTCACTTTTAATAATAAAAGTCTTTGAGTTTATACTGGAATGAAAGTGACTAAACGCTGTCACAGACATATATATTAAAACACAAAATGTAATTTTTATGCGCCCTACCCCCCTTTTCCTATCACTTATTTCTGGGAAAATGTTGCACTGTGTCTGAGAAGAAAACAGAAAAAATTCTCGTCTATGAGTTAAATAGTTTCACAGACATCGAAAGTTGAAAATTTTAGTATTTTTCGCCAAATACTAAGGGGATGTCTCAAAAGTAAGAAAGGTTAATTACTTTACAATTAGCGTTAATTTAGGTTAGTGAACATTCGACAGCTAGATTTGACTTCTGAATATCTTATTTTAGCCAGAACTCGTAAAATATATGTTTGGCAGTATCTGGTGAAAATTAACGCACGCACCTTTTCTTGTCATTCTCAGTTGGATTTTGAAATACCTTTTCTAGACGTGTGCACGTAATTAGTGAATGACCCCTGAAAAAAAAACAGCCAAATTATCGATAATTTCATAATGCGGTACCGATCCACTCGGGTAAAACTGAGCCTGTTAATTTCACGAGTGTTAATGAGTGTAATTTCCGTTGACTCATTTTTCTAATAGGAAGTAGGGTTTTTTTTCCGGAAGATCGTCTACCACCAGGGGCGTAGCCAGAAATTTTTCATGGGGGGGGGGGGAAAGTTACAACTACTACAACTCATATATATGTATACATGTGTGTGATAATGTTGTGAAGAATATACATTTTGTATGGCAAAAATTTCTCATGGGGGGTTATGACCCCCCTTACCCCTCCCCTTGGCTACGCCCCTGTGTACCACTAATTCGTTTTATGGTAATTTGTTTACATAGACCCAAATTTTAATGTAAAATAAAACTGTTTTGACAACCGGTATAGGTACACAATTGGTTCCTATTCCTTAGTTTTTCCATTCAAAAGCCAATTCAGTATTCAGTGTCATGTTCACAATCCAATTTATTTCGCGTGACGTATCATAAATTGTGTCATACTTAAATTAAGCTTATTTAAAAGAATAAAAAAGATCGGTATTAGTATCGGTATTTAAAAAAAGATCGGTATTATATTATGTAGATGTATCGGTATCGGTATATCGGTATATTATTATGAAAGATTGGTATCGATAATTCTTTCTTTATTTATTTAGTTCATTCACTTTATTAGGGAGACTAGAAAGTAATATCGTTTTTCCGTATGTATGTATTTCGTCTAGACCACTAAAACGACTGAAGTTAATGATGGGAAATTTAGCATGTAGGTGCGTCTTTTCAACAGAGAAGCTAGATTAGACAGCACTTTTCATAATTCGTAACCTATGGAGGCCAAAACGTTCTTTTAACATACCCGCGTGATCTCAAAGAAAAAGAAGAGAGATCCATAAAATATTTGCTGTAAAATACGCCACCCATGAACACTTAAAAATCAATTTCTGGACATTTTGAATGTCGTTTTCAAGGAGGTCAGACGTGGAAAAAAAAAAGGGGGAGGATGGCCAATTTTCATGAGAGAAAAAAAAAATATATTATCTATAAAATTCTTGCTTTAAAATTTAACAAATATGAATCTTACATCTAAGCACAGCTTGTTGGTAATAAAATGCACATTGAAAATTTATTTTAAATTTATGCATTACTTTTCGAACACCTAATACAAAACATTTCTTGCAATAAATACAGTCGAGCCCAATTAACACACTAGCCAATTTGCCACGAAAAATTATTCTAATAAAAGGGATATTATATTATCCGGGGCTAAACTGACATTTTATTTTTGGGACATCAAAAAAAGCGGAATATTCTTTTAACCGATATTCTATTGAGCGAACTCGACTGATATTTCTTATTTCTAAGAAATTTTTAAGTAGCCATAGTCGTTTTCTTTCTCCGTGAACAAAAACATGAAACAACCAAAGACTGAAAGCAAAATTCCCCCCAAAAGCTTGAAGTTTTATTGCTATTTTTCATTCGTGCAAAGTGCTATTTCAAACTGATAACAAAAAATGGCATCGGCAGTTTCATTATGAACCTTATCTCTCAGCTATTCTTCACATTTTTCTCCTTCTTCTTATTTTCGAGGGTAGTTAGTTAGTATAGTAATGACTAAATGCGGCATGCATGCTAATTCGATAAAAATACTAAGTGTCAAATGCTTGGATAGATGCGTTAAAATGCCTATGTTTTTCACTTTCTAGTGCTTTACTGTTATTTATTGCCTTGAAAACAAGCATTTTCTTAACAAACCAAATAAAAATGCTTACAGAGAGACATTTTTACTAACGTTCCGATGCATAATGGATGTTAAATGTATTTTCTTGAAAAAAAAAAATTAAATGTATTCTTAAATGACTTGCTGATTTATCGTACTCCTTAACATTTTTCAATAGAAAGTGTTTATGATGCTGTAATTCTCCTTTTTTTTTCATTTTTAAACGTTAAAAATAATCTACAGTATTATTCTCGTGTTTTGAAATATGTGCAGACACTCCCAACTGTTTTTATTTGGTCAAGACTAGTATTAGATAGTAAGAGAAGTTGGTGCATTAACGAAATTACAGGATTACATTGGAAATTTTGAAATAAAGCTAAATACGTTTAAGCTAAAGATAAATAAAGTTTAAACTAAAACTAAATTACTAAAAATACAAAAAAATTCACTAAAGGATGAGCAAATGAAAATTACATACTGTGAAGGCAACAAAATTAATGAGTTCACGATATAAAAAATGTTTTTGAATTACTTCTGAAATAATACCTTAAATAAAAGAGTACAACATACAAAGAACATTGATGCATTCAAAGAGAAACACAGTAGGTTCTATCTTACTGTGGCCTGAATAGTGTACAATCCAGTTTATTTCTCAAATTTACATAATGAATTTTATTTATTTATTTATTTTGTGTGTGTGTTTAATGCAGTTTTTGATTTATGCCAATTAAGCCTCACCATGGCACAGTGGTTATATCACTGGAAATGGTAGACGGGCGAAGTGTGAAGGTTCCGGGTTCGGGTCTATTCGCGCGTCCGTCGACCTAACCGTTCGGAGTATTCCGTGGTTTTCTCCGAAACTTAGCGTAAATACGGGTTAGGACCCCTTAGAAAGACCCCCACGGAGGGCACCCCATCCTTCTACCTGGAGCTAATCGGTCGTAACCCTACACACACACACACACATTATGCCAATTAAACGCATTTTAGTTTATTTTATTAACATGTGATACAGTTTATAGAAAAGCTAATTCTATACATGTTTCGCTCAACATATATAGCTTTGAACGAATAAAATAAGTTAACAAGTAGAGATAACTTGTCAGTGTAAACTGAAAACTTTCCAAATTAGTTTTAAAAAAGACTACGTTTAAAAAAACTTCCTGCCGATCATTTTCAAAAAGGGACAATATTTAAATTTGTGTACGACCCCTCTCCCCCCCCAAAAAAATCGAATTATTAAAATGTGTTCATCTACACTAATCGGGTGATGGACAAAATTTGGCTATTATATCCTATAAAGCATTATAGATATGAAAATAAATATATGCTCATTTAAACCACTTTTCAATGGCTGCTAAGGGAAAACAAATTACGGCGGCTGATCGCGTTCGAGGGATCAAGCAGAAATGACGAAGGAAAATAAGATTTTGCACTCTACCATTAAACGTTTACTTTTAAATTCATGTACAATCTCTGACCCTCTTTGTTTTGAAATAGGTCAGACATTTTTATGATGTAAGGTTGAAATTTTGTACATGACTTCATTAATGTGTGAGGCACATTTTAATAATTTTGAATTTTTATAGGTACGGGAGTAGTACACAAATATGAAAGAGGTCGCTTTGCGAAAATTAACGTGGGAATTTTAATTTAAGCTGTCCACTTATTTCTAATGGATAAAAAATTAAAGCACGTTACCATCTTTAAGGGACAAGGTGTGTATACTGAGAACATTTAAAAAAGCTTTTAATCTTAAACTTCCAAAATCACTCAAACGGAATGTGAGTTTTAATGGAGTTGTATACTAAGTGAAACTTTTGGAGGTGCATTCATTTGTTAAATGCTTATTTAACGTGCCTTGATAATGCTCCGCGTTTAAAATCGCAAAGCGAAATATATTCAAATGATGGGTGGCACTTCATTACATTCGCAATCCCATCACTCGAAAAGCTTTCATCTGTGAACTGCCCTCTCATTAATAGGCTGGTAAAATTCGCGTATTAAGCGTTCAGTTTAAATACAGCCATTTAATCTTCGTTGAAAAGGTATAAAGTAATTCCGTCCGATCCGATGCGCGCAAATTCATTTTAAGCTGCTCAAAAACCTATTTCTAATCCGGAAAGTAATTCTAATTATCGCTGTGTAATCGCTTTGCCCTTACTGCTTTATTAAAATCACTATAATATGACATTGCATATAAATAAATATACGGGGTGTCCCAAAAAAGGTGGTAACCCGCTTTAATTCTTTATGCAGATAATTCTAATTTACAGTAACAAATTATCGCTGTGTAATCGCTTTGCCCTTACTGCTTTATTAAAATCACTATAATATGACATTGCATATAAAAATACGGGGTGTCCCAAAGAAGGTGGTAACCCGCTTTAATTCTTTATGCAGATAATTCTAATTTACAGTAACAAAGTATCGCTGTGTAATCGCTTTGCCCTTACTGCTTTATTAAAATCACTATAATATGACATTGCATATAAAAATACGGGGTGTCCCAAAGAAGGTGGTAACCCGCTTTAATTCTTTATGCAGATAATTCTAATTTACAGTAACAAATTATCGCTGTGTAATCGCTTTGCCCTTACTGCTTTATTAAAATCACTATAATATGACATTGCATATAAAAATACGGGGTGTCCCAAAGAAGGTGGTAACCCGCTTTAATTCTTTATGCAGATAATTCTAATTTACAGTAACAAATTATCGCTGTGTAATCGCTTTGCCCTTACTGCTTTATTAAAATCACTATAATATGACATTGCATATAAAAATACGGGGTGTCCCAAAGAAGGTGGTAACCCGCTTTAATTCTTTATGCAGATAATTCTAATTTACAGTAACAAATTATCGCTGTGTAATCGCTTTGCCCTTACTGCTTTATTAAAATCACTATAATATGACATTGCATATAAAAATACGGGGTGTCCCAAAGAAGGTGGTAACCCGCTTTAATTCTTTATGCAGATAATTCTAATTTACAGTAACAAATTATCGCTGTGTAATCGCTTTGCCCTTACTGCTTTATTAAAATCACTATAATATGACATTGCATATAAATACGGGGTGTCCCAAAAAAGGTGGTAACCCGCTTTAATTCTTTATGCATTAGAGATAAGTAGCCAAATGACATAAAGTAATGCCAAATGAAGAAAAAAAAAAAAAAACGTTCCAAACAAGGAAGGGAAAAAGACAAAGCCAAGAAAAATTTCCTCGCATTCATTTAAAAAAGCGACGCTTTTTCAATTTTTATACGATCCCTTGAGAAAATAATTCCTAGTTAAAAAAAGTGTGCCCCATGCACTCATAAAATGGTGTACAAAATTTGAGAATTGTATCCTAAAAATTTTCAGAGTTATGAAGTGGGAAAAGAATCGCGCCAAAGGATCTCATTTCAAGGGTCATACAGAAAATACGAAGTAAAATATTTTTCCCCCACTACAGCAATAAGCGTTTACATTCAAATCCGTGCATAGCCTCTGATCCTCTTTGTTTAAAGATGTATATGAGAGGTTTTATGATGAATAGCTCAAATTTTACACTGTTTATTACCACCTTTTTTTACCTAAATTTGTTACCACCTTTTTGGAACACCCCGTAGCTTAAAAGAATACGCGAGCTGCCAAATTATACGCACAGCCACAAAAAATTATATTTTTGTACTTAAGTTATGAAAAAGAATTAGAAACAAGATAGCTAAATAGGATCCTTTTTTTTTAATTAAACACTCATTCATAATTGTCAGTTTAAAAAATAGGCGTTAAAATAATGTCATTCAGTATTATTGGGTGGCATTTCCTTTGGCTTCTGCACACCCATTCATACTTTGTGGTTCTATATTTTTGTAGGCAGATAAATTATGTTTAACCCAAAAGAATTGAAGAAATATTGCTATAAACTATTTTAGTTTGCTCAGTAGCTCTAATCACGAACTCCAGGTTACGATGCTGCAACGTCCTTACCACGCTGCATCTCTTTTATTTCTCTTAACAGTCATGAAATGTCGTCTACTATCTAATAATTGAATTTCAGACGTATTCGTCACGCCGTTAACCCTTTAAAGCGCAATGTTCCCGCTCTGGGAACACCCAATTCTGACGTTTTGACTGTTGCCAGTCACGACGAATAGACTGGATTTCTATAAAAATAGTGGCGGGTGACCTAGGTACAGGAGAATCCTTTACTTTTTAGCACGTCATTCCCCGTCAAAAAAATGGTCACGATTCTTTTTAACAGCACTGACATCTCTGAAAAATGGAAGAATGCGAGAACAGCTGGATAGATTGTCCAATGCTGAAAAAAAAGGGCAGCCGTTGCCATCGCTCGACTGAACGACCAGCAAGAGGGCGGACGATCGAAACGTTCATCGCGTGCCACAGATCGAGAGACCCCTTTTTTTGACGACAGCTGGCTGTGCGGCACAGCCAGCTGCGTATGGCAGCAGGCTGCAAGATAGGCGCCGAACCCGGGGATCTTCAACGTCAGCTATCTACCATGCTGAGTGCCTTCATCCACTCGATCATGGTAGGGACCCCAGTTATCAAGAGGAAGTACTTACCCAACTAGTAATTTTGCCCGGGCCGTCATCGGCTGGCTGCGTGGCCGGTGGTAGCCCGAGCAAAATTGCTAGTAGGGTAGCTAGCCTCCAAATTCCAAGCAATGCAAATTAGCTCTATTGCATACAAAATTTTCTGAGCACGCCCAATTGCGCATCGAGAAAATGCAAGTAATTAAAAATGAAGTATTGGATGTTCATTTAAGTATAGCACTAATTTCTGAAAATGGTTTGGAAACTTCTGCGTTCCTGAAAAGATTACTTTTCGTGAAAATATTTCCCGAACTGCAGATCAGCTCTCATCTGCACAACTCTTAACTACTGACAGCCGTTTCACCAAACGCTTTTCTAAACAACTTGTTTACACAAAGTATGTGACATCGAGGAAACTGCATGTACTACATTCTTCTATACTACGCATTGCTTTTACTTTTACTGTTTAATTAAGTTTTAAATGCAAACTTTGCGAGATAATTTCTAGAATCGAGACGTCATTAAGGGAACTGCGTGATTCGCGGAATACGCGTATGAATTTCTGCTCTCAAAAAGAACATATCTCGGAGTTTTGCCCCCAAACAAAGATCTAGATAGAGCGTAACAGCATTAATCTCTTAATTATGAATATCAAACTTCGCTTAATTGTTTGCAGTGCCCATGAATACTACGTTTACGTTCGAGATTTTATAGATGATTTCTGAAATCGAGTTTCTCAAACACATTTAAAACTTTTCATTTTTTTTTCTGTGAGTACACTTTAAGTTTTGTATTTGTTTCCAATAATGATTATCATACGAATCGTTTCGGGATCACAATTAAAAGTTTGAAATTGTAATTACACTTCGCAAATAAAAGTTTCTTAAATTTATTCGTAATTTTGAAAAAAATCATGAAATTCGAATCAAACATTAATCAGATTGTTATTATCTTACAGGGAATATATTCATGACGTCTATAACATGTTTTTAACCCTTTAACGCGCAGTGCTCCCGCTCTGGGAACACCCAACTCTGACGTTTGGACTATTGCCAGTCACGAAGAATAGATTGGATTTCTATAAAAATAGTTGCAGGTGACATAGCTCCACGAGAATGCTTTACTTTTTAGCACGTCCTTTCCCGTCAAAAAAGGGTCACGATTATTTTTAACAGCACTGACATCTGCTGAAGAATGGAAGAATGCGAGAACAGCTGGAGAGATTGCCCAATGCTGGAAAAGGTAAGACGTTGCCAACGCTCGACTTAACGACCCGCAAGATGGCGGATGATCGAAACGTTCATCTTGTGCCACAGATCTAGATACCCTTTATTGAAGCAGCTGGTGAGCACAGCCATCTGCGTCAAAAAAGGGTCTCTAGACCTGTGGCACGCGATGAACGTTTCGATCGTCCGCCATCTTGCTGGTCGTTAAGTCGAGCGATGGCAACGGCATACCTTTTTCCAGCATTGGGAAAGGGTTGCGCCTCAAAGGGTTAAATTAAGCCAGATAAATTGTGGATGAAAAATTAACCATTCAAAGAGAAAGTGCTTTTCATATCTGCATTCATTAAAATACATTTCATTAGAGTGGTCGCCGCTTATATCGGTCGGTGTGCCGCTTATTCTGATGAAAATCGGTATGAATAGAACGAAATGTCCAAACGGCACTGGTTTTCTGCTGGTTACCTCGGTAGCGAGTGCCGCTTTATCCGGTCAAGTAATCTTTGGAGATTACGGAAAATTTCGACTTAATAAGGTTTTTGAGTGAAGGGAAAGCCAGTCAAAGATGACTCATATTTACGTGGATTACGAGGTGTTTCAGTAATTTAATCAAAACAATTGTTAATATACTACTTAACAGAATTTTAATAAAAATGATGATCAATCCTACACCAATGAGACACCATATGTTGATGACGACGATATACACCCAAACCGCGTTGTGTCACAAGAGTAGATTTGCTGAACGCTATAAACACTTTGCATAGAGTACTTGAGGAGAACAGTGTAAATGATCACCACTTTTCAACACTAAGTGAAATTCAATTTGGGCTACATGACATTATGCTCCTAAAAAGAATTTAATATCGGATTTCCGTCCCATCCCCTCCCAAAAAAAAAGACGTTGCAATTATTTTTATATAAATGTACCACATGTATACATGTATTTTTTTACTATATTTTTCTTTATTCTTAAGTAAACGTGTGCGTACGTTTTTATTTTCTGATACAATATATTTTGGTTTAATTTACTGACTCTTTTTCTTAAGAGGGGGGGGGGGAAGACCTTTTTACCTTCAAAATATCGATTTTTTAAAAAAAAATATTTTTAAAAAATAATTCAGAATATTAGGAACATTTTAAAACAAACCACATCGAAATCGGACGAAAATTACGTCCAGAGCAATTAGAATCGTGAAAGATAACCTGGGCTTTTTCCTTAAAACGCAATGCAAACAAACTTGATTTTCTTAGTTTCTGATTTTTTAATCTTTTTTTTTTCTTACCCGCAAGATTAAAAAAAAGTTATGAATGGAATGTTATGAAATTTTGCATATTTGTTGCATGTTGTCTTTATATTCTCTGAACCTCAGTTTTCATAATAGGACCAAAATATTTTATTTTACAGCATAATAAATCATAAAATTTCATTAATTTTAAAATCGTATTACATTTTTATTTCTAAAAAAATATTGAAACAATAGACAATTTAAAATTTTTCTTGTTTATAGCATAAAGGCACTATGTAGCTTTAATTTGACATAAAAGTTTAGGTTCTAGTGTGTATTTAAAAAAAAATTATCTTGCGGAAACTGGAGGTAAATCAATTTTTTTTCTATGATTGTGTATATATTTTGAGTTACTGAGAAAAATATAGTTACTTAATCTCAAAAACAGGTTTAATTTTTAAAACCCATCATTGTGGTCTACAAGTTTTCAAAATTTTATTTTAAAATAAGCAAAAATTTTCTGTTTATGGTTAATCGAAAAAAGTATGTCAGAAGGTACAAATTTTGGTTTCGAAAGGTCCTTACCCCCCCCCTCCCCCTTAAATTTTCACACTTTTACTTTGTTCCCGCCGTTTATTTTGGATTTCGGTTATTCCGGCCAATCTCAATCTGTCCCGATGTGACCGGAATAAGCGGCTACCACTGTATTTGCATTCTCGTGCTTAAATGAGATTTCCAATAACTTAATGTTTTTTTTTTAACATAACATTTAAAAATATACACCGTATGGTCGTACAATCCCTGGCCATATTCGTGTGTGAGCACCAGTAAAAATGTCTTTCTTTCTTTTTTTCTCCCTTTTTAAACATAAAATTTCAATAAATACGAGGGTCGTCCGGAAAGTAAGTTACCAGCAGCCAGTAAAAAGGAACAAAATAGTAGTACGTGGAAAATATTTTTGCAAAAGATACAGCTACTTCTCAACATTTTAATAACATCAACAGTAACACTTGCCACACCATGAAAAAAGTTTTTGTTGTCCAGTGTCATAGACGTCAGCCGCCTGAGAGAGGAACCAGAGTGTCACAGTTGCCTGCAGTCTTCGTATGTGGATAAAGTGATGCCCGATCAGCAGTTTCTCCAATTGAAAGTCACTGGAAGCGAAATCGGCACTATAGGGCGGTACCATTGGTAGGGTGAAGTATTCCTATGATAAATTTTATTGTCTTCCGAGAAAATACTTCGTAATATAATTCATTTTGTTCTTTCCTGAATTCATGGTAAATATTTAAATTTGCGAAGTTTGAAACTCATTTCTGAATGGATACTTTTATCATAAAAATACTTTATACTTTCTCGAACGCATTAATAATTGACTAATTTAATAATTACTTCGGAAATACATTGTCTGAAAATCCAATATTTTCATTAATCGATTGGTGGGAGAATTAGCCAGTTATTGGTTTTCTCATTAGATGCCCGATTTTGCTTCATCAATAATTTTGTATTTAAATCTTTATGAGCAGAGTCTTTAAACGAAAATATTCATTTAAAAAAATGTGTACGCAAAATTGAAAACAAATTACTTGTGATTAATTTAAATGTTGCTTAAAGAAATTCTTTCCGAAAGGTTTAAAATACTTTCAAAAGTTAATGTTGTTGCATACAGTTATTGATGAATGGCCCCGTTAATGAATATAAAGTTTAAAGAAACGTTAACCAAAAAGATAATGTAAATGGTAGGCATGTGCAATATTTAACATAAGAAAATGAACGTCAAAGCATATTTGAACGTCATAAATTATTTTACCTTTATTTTAAAGAGATTATATGAGAATGCATCCATTGGGTATTGATTATTGGAATGTTTATATATTTTTAAAATTATTTTATAAGCTGGCTTGCTTATAAAATAATTTAAAAGAAAAAATACTATGAGTTTACAATTGTTCTTGTTTAAAAACAACACTATGTGTTTACAATTGTTCTTGTTTATTGCTTTTTAAAAAATCTGGAGTGACTCCACTCGACTTTCCGAACACTTACGATTAAGGGGATGGTGGACATTATTATTATTTTTTTTTTTATATCTAGGGGCCAAGGCCCCCAGACTCGCTACGCTTGCTTTTCGTATGAGGCATTCGGCCCCTAATCAGGCTTATTCGTAAAAAAGACATAATTTCAACAGACAAAACCCGAAGATTGGATCAGATAGAATGTTACTGAGCTACACATTGCTTGGTTCTTGCATCTTCGTTGCTACACAAAAATTTTAACTTCACACTACAGTAGACCCCTCCCCCTCATAACACGGAAGATATTTTGTTATGGGAATCCGTGTTGTATGGGACCTGAGCTATACTCCACCTGGAGTGCGGACTCCCCTTATAATCGTTGGAAAATTTATTTGCACTCCTCAGAAACACAATGATATTTAATGTTGCCATTCAAAAGTTATATTAATTAGGAGCGAAAGCGTGATAAAATCAGAACATTTGCTTCAGCTGTATTTTTAATAATGTAAAACTTATTGGACACCTTGCGAATTCGCCATCCATGGCGATTTTTTACTATTTGGCGACTTGCGTACATGTAAAGTTAATAAAAGCAACGGAACAGATAGAATAGCCTGCCACCCATGGCGACTTTTTATCATTTGGCGATTGACACATTCTCACAACCTATATTTACTGTTCATTTAAGGTTACCGGAAAACCGTTATCCATATTTTCATTTACATAATCGTTTGCAGATTGGCGTACTTAACACCACGAATTATACCATTTCGTCGCGCTAGCCAATATCCAAAGTGTACTATAACTGCTATAATGGCATAGTTAACGCCGCCCAATATTTCTACTGGTAGCCAATAATCCAGCTGGACGAGAACCGGCTTTAAAATAATCTGCATTTTAATTATTTTTCATTTTCAAGATATTAGTTATTCTGTTTTGGAAAAACGAATAATCACTCATTCTAAACTCCCGTTGTCTAAGCGAACTTACTATTTGAAAATGGTCAACTTTGTGTTACTTATTTCATTTTCAGTTACTTATTTCATATAGTTTTTATTTTGTATAAGCAAGTTTTTCGCTATCTCTATATTCCTTTGAGATATGAAGGGGAACTTGAAAAGAACGTATCTGCCAGCCACTCAGTTTGGGTGCTAATTTTCCAAAATCGTTTCTTAAATGACTCTTTGGGCGCGAGAGAAGTAGCCTCTGAAAATTTCAAGTTTGTATGTCTAAAAGATTTGGCTGGGCGTTGATGTGTCAGTCAGTCAAGACATCTTCATTTATATAGAGAGGTTAGAGTGCACATTTAAAATACAAATGGCATTCCATAAAAACTGAGAGTTATTTTTTTACGTAGTGGCAACACCGCGAAACTAAAAAATAGAAGTGCAGGCGATTTTTTTCTAACTGTTAACTGTAGGTTTATACAAAATTCTAAACGAAGCAGACGATTTTATTTTCCTAGTTCTGTCCTTGTTTAAAGAACTGTTTCATTTGCCCTACAGAAATGGAGATGAGTGATTCAGTGTTAAAAAACGAAATGCATTGTGCCATAAAATTTTGCTATCATTTGGGCAAAAAAGCTCCAGAAACAGTTAAGTTAATGAAAGAAGTTTACAAAGACAAATGTTTTGGTGAATCTACGGTTTTTAGATGGCATGGTGATTTCAAGAAAGGCCGTTTGTCTGCAGAACTAGCTCCTAGGCCTGGGCGACCAAAAAGTGTTGTGAGTGTTGTGAACTTCTTCTACGAGCTACTTCTGATCAGCAATATCTTAGTTAATGCAATATTAAAATCGTGCCACATCCCCCTTACAGTCCAGATCTCGCACCATGCGATTTCTGGCTGTTTCCGACGTCTGAGGAGAAGCTCCGTAGCAGAAAATTGAACACAGATTCTGATGTCTTTTCAGCAGTGGAGGGCTCTTTGAAGCAGCTTCCAGAAAAGGGCTTCTCTACTTGTTTTGAAAAGTGGGTTGAACGATGGGAACGTTGCATATCATCTGACGGAAGGTATTTTCAAAAAGAATGATGCATTTTTTGCTGTCAATATATTTCTTGATTTTTTATGATTTTACTATCAGTTTTTATGGAATGCCCTTTGTACTTCACTCTTGTGATATGTATGATAATAATAGTAAATACTGTGAAAGATAACTGTTTCATTTTTTTTTTTTTTTGGAATAATCAACGATTAAATAGTCGGCATTCATGCATATATTTGTATTTATTAGAAAGACACCGGGTATAATAAGTCCATAGTGTAGTGAATACACAAAAAATAGACATAATTTCCCTGAACGAAAACCTGTCCATCTAGCGCTTGTCGTTAAGTCGTGCGATGGCAGCGGCTGCCCTTTTTTCAGCATGGGGCCATCTATTCAGCTGTTCTCGCACGCTTCCACTTTTCAACAGATGTCAGTGCTGTTAAAAAGAATCGTGACTATTTTTTGACGGCAAGCGACGTGCTAAAGAGTAAAGAATTCTCCTTGAGCAAGGTCACCCGCACCAATTTTTATAGAAATCAAATCTATTGTTCGTGACGGGCAACAGTTAAAACGTCAGAGTTGGGTGTTCCCAGAGCGGGAACACTGCGCGTTAAAGCTGATTTGTGATCGCAAATTTGCCCAAACCGTCATTCTAAATTGACCAGACTTTCTGGCTTAATGGGACTCCCCTCCCTGCCTCATCTGACGTCATGACTACGCCTCTTGAGGCTTCATCTAGCGCCCTAGCTACGCCCCCTGTAGACTCATGCAATGCCCTCGTGGCCTCGCGTGACGCGCTCTCTTCAGCCATTGTTAAAATCATGTTACCGCACTCCTTTTGAAATCGAAAATAAGCAATATATTACCAACAACTGTATTTATGATCGCATCATTTAAAGTTAAAAATAAAAAAAAAACAAAAATCTCTAATCTTGTTTTCTAAAAACTGCTCAGAATAGGAGGCTTACGATCTGTTCCATGCTTATACGCCTTCGCTGGATAAAAATAAGAACGGGTCTGAAAATCCCTCCTAAGTAAAAACTTGCAAAATAAGGGACACAATCCCCTACACAAAACAAAGATTATATCAACCGCATTTTTTGCGCCTGGGTGACGCCCATAGTTAAACGCATGATAACGCAGTCCTTTTCAAAATGAAAATAAACAGATAGTATAACGTCATCATTTGTATTTAGGATCACGCCATTTTAAATAATTTTTTTTTCATTCTCTACATTCTTCTTCCCTAAAGGCGGGGCGCTGCTATCCTGTTGACGCCTTCGTGGATAAAAATGCAAACGGTTCCGAAAATCCATTAAAAGCAAAAACATTGACTCAAGAGTTAACCCATACAATATAAGGACAATACAGAACCCTTCCTCCTCCAGAAAAAAAATTATGTCAAGAGCATTTTTATGCATGTATATGGGTTGATTGTCGATCCAAAACGAAAAGGTGTCCTTGTTCTGCACCTCTGCTAACCCTTTATCACGCAGTGTTCCCGCTCTGGGAACACCAAACTCGGACGTTTCGACTGTTGCTAGTCACGAAGAATAGATTAGATTTCTATAAAAAATAGTGGCGGGTGACAGAGCTCCACGAGAATCCTTTACTTTTGAGCGCGTCATTTCCCGTAAAAAGATTATTTTTAACGGCACTGACGTCTGCTGAAAAATGGAAGAATGCCAGAACAGCTGGATAGATTGCCCAATGCTGAGAAAAGGGCAGCCGTTTCCATCGCTTGACTTAACGACCAGCAAGAGGGCGGACGATCGAAACGTTCATCGCCTATGCCACCGATCGAGAGACCCTTTTTTGACGCCAGCTATCTGTGCCGCACAGCCAGCTGCGTCACGTACCACAGCACGAGAGACCCTTTTGGGTGTCTCGTGCTGTGGTACGTGATGAACGTTTCGATCGTCCGCCCTCTTGCTGGTCGTTAAGTCGAGCGATGGCAACGGCTGCCCTTTTTTCAGCATTGGGAAAGGGTTGCGCCTCAAATGATTAAAAATCTCATAGGCATGCCCCTGTTTCCCTACGATTAGCTTCAGTCGATTTTGCTATCTAAAGCACAGAAATACGAAACAAAAAAACAACAGCGGCATTTCCACTTTTTACCCCCTCCTCTAATAATAGCCACAGGCAGTTTTGATAGAGTTCACCAGAATCATTTTGTAGAAATTTCGTCCAGGTGAACTCCCCTTCACCACGCTGTTTTGCCATGCTCGTAATGTGAACTATTTAAAAAGAAGGGAATGGTCATTTCCCTGATTTTGCAAAAGGAAATCCATCATTGACTACAGCATGCACTCGCATATGCATGCATCTATATATATATATAATATAATATGGCTTATATATGATATATGTATATATAAAATATATATCTTATAAATAAAAATGAAATTCTGTTTGTTTGTTTGTTTGTTTGTTTGTTTGTTTGTTTATTTGTTTGTTTGTGGATTTGAGTTGTATACAAATCCACAAAAATGGACCTATCAGTCTGAAATTTTGCACAGATATGTAAAATAATATAGAATAAATCATAGTCCACTTTAAAACTTTGAAAGTCCATCCGTTCCCGGAATTTAAGAGATTTTTTATGTTCTCCACGCAAAAAGCTTTCCGTAATTGTAACCCCTGTAGTGAAAAAAGTGTGAAATAAGGATCGTGGTTGCCATGTGTGGCGATTTTGCCGAATAAGATGTTTTAAATTCTCAAAGTAAAAATAAAAGAATAATAATGATTTTTTTTGTTAGTTTATATTCGTAAGGTTATATTTTTTTTAATTATAATATCGTGTGCATGGGAAATCGGAGCAGGAATGAAATGTTTTATACGCAAAACAATAAGAATTGAAGATTTCCGAGGCTAATATGTTAAAATTTTTTAGTTTGGCGAAAAAATAAAATGGCTCAAATGCCGAGAAAGTGAGTTCTAGCGGTTTGCACAGTTTCCGGCTTGGCGAATTTACTGAGAGCTTAAGGAAACGGATTTTTGAAAACAAGTACAAAGGTTTTATTAGAATACAGCGTTAAATTTTAATGATCCCTGCGAAAATAATGCAGTTATTAAGGGATTTCAAGCGATCTATCTTCAGCATTCTCGCGATTTTGAGGAGGATTCTAACGCTTGGCGCTATTTATCGTAATTTAATCGTCTGCTATTTGGGTTATGAATACACCTGCGTATAAGTTTTTGAAATTTTCATTCAGTTGGAATTGTGCATTTTTCAGAGCAGCTTTTCTGCATCTAATGTATTACATCCAGAAAAAAGGATGTTAGAAATATCAATTTTAATTTTGTTTAATCACACTCATGAATAATGATACACTTTCCAACTTAATGAAAGAAGGAACGAAAATAGGGAAGACCCATGGATTATAACTCTTTTTATATATAGCACTTTAGTGCGTATTTAAAAATCTGAAAGTGTGTCAGATTTTCTATGATTCTAGCGCTTGGCGCAATTTAATGAGAGGGTATTTTTAAAAACAAGCGTAGGTTATCTTATAAATAAAAATGAAATTCTGTTTGTCAATTTGTTGATTTGGGTAGTATACAATTCCACAAAAATGGACCTGTCAGCCTGAAATTTTACACAGATATGTAAAATAATATAGAATAAATGATAGTCCACTTTAAAACTTTGAAACTCCACTTAAAAACGTTTTCCTCCTGAAGGGTTCCCTTAATTTCCGTTCCCGGAATTTAAGAGATTTTTTATGTTCTCCACGCAGAAAGCTTTACGTAATATTAACCCCTGTAGTGAAAAAAGTGTGTGAAATAAGCATCTTGGTTGCCATGTGTGGCGATTTTGCCGAATAAAATGTTTTAAATTCTTAAAGTAAAAATAAAAGAATAATAATGATTTTTTTAGTTTATTTTTTTAGGTTATTTTTTTTAATTATAATATCGTGTGCGCATAAGAAATGAGAGCAGGAATGAAATGTTTTATACGCAAAACAATGAGGATCGAAGATATCCGAGACTAATATGTAATTTTTTTTAGTTTGGCGAAAAATAAAATGTCTGATAGGCCGATTTTTAGAGTGTGAGTTCTAGCGGTTTGCACAGTTTTAGGCTTTTTGGCTCAATTTACTGAGAGCTTAAGGGAATAGCATTTTTGAAAACAAGTGTATAGGTTTTCTTAGAATACAGCATTAAATTTTAACTATCCGTGCAGAAATAATGCAGTTATTAGGGCATTTCAAGCGATGTAGCTTCAGAATTCTCGCCAATTGAGTACATTGATTTAACTTGGGGAAATCCGCCAAATTTCAGAAAATTGAAATCTTCGCATTTAGTACATCGAGGTAACGATGAATAAAACATGTTATAGTTGATAATTTAAAAAATGCGGCTGTATTAAGGGATTCCACTTTTCAAATAAATGCCTGGCGGTCGAACCATTTCCCATTTTGATTGCTGCTAAGTCAATGCTTCGAATGATTCCCTGAAAAAACTCTTGCAAAATGGCGTATGCTGGCACTTTGGCGAGGCTTAGATTTGAAACTGGATTTTACTTGAGACTGGTATATACGTATAATAAGACTGGTTATAGATAAAAATGAATGTTGGTATGTGTGTAGGAGGTTGAAAAACTCCAGCACCGTTTCACCGATCACCATGAAATTTGGTTCACCTAAGTCTTTTATCATGGAGAAGGTTTTTATGCTATCCGTTTTCCTCTAACTTTTCACTAGGTGGCGCAGCAGAACGTCGAATTCTATTCCGTTTAGCCGTTTGCTATGCGAATATCGTCCAACAAATTTCGATGAAATTTGGTACACGCGAATATTAGAACACGGAGAATATTTTTCACTATCCATTTGCTGTAACTTACCGCTAAATAGCGCTGCAACGCATCAACTTCTATACCGTTCGACTGATCGGCATAAAATTTTTTATACTTACACATTTGAGAACGAAGAATATATTCTAACTGCGTTACTTTTGATGTTACTCACCACTAGATGGCACTGCAATGCATTATTATTTTAACTCGCCACTAGATGACGCTGCAGCAGGCCAAATTTTTGACCATTCAAACGGTGGCTATGAAAATCAGTATACATAGCTATTTGAACAATGAGAATATTTTGGCGTTATCCATTTTGCTATAACTTGCCACATGACGGCGCTGTAGCAAATCATTACTTTAATTAACCACTAGATGGCCCTGCAGTGTATCACTTCTTGACTGTGCGAATAATCGCTATGAAAATAGGTATACATAGATATTTGAACACGGGGAAGAGTTTGGCACGATCCATTTTCCTATAACTTGACACTAGATGTCGCGTCAACACATGAACTTCAAGACTATTCAGCCGATCGTCATGAAAATTCGTATACATCGATATCTGAATGCGAAGAATATTTTTGCCGCATCCGTTTTGCTAAAACTCGCCACTAGATTGTGCTACGCCGCATCGCCTTCTGCACCGTAAAAACGATTGCCTTGAAATTCAGTATGCATGATTATTGAACACAATATAACGCGATATCCATTTTGCTATATCTCTTTATTACAATAAATAGTAATCACAACAAATATTAATATCAAAAAGTCCATTCATTCCCGTGCGAAGAACGGGTACTTCAGCTAGTATAATATAAAATAGCTTAATTTACGTAATATGGAATCCCAATTAAAATATTATCTGATAGCACATAATAATAAATATAATACGTAACCATTAAATTAGAATTGAAAATCCATAGGCTATAATTAATTTAAAACAGGGCCGTCAAATCCAAAAAGAACTGTGAAAACAAGCCAGGTGCCATCACGTGGGCTTAAACTTAGCTTGTTAAGCCCATGCAATAAAGTGGAGATGGAGTGGAAAATTGAAATGGAGTACTCTTATGAAGTACCACCGCACTCACATTTCAATTAAATAAAAACTAAAAATAGCTAGGTTTCTGCAGGTTACCTGATAAAAGAAGTCGCTTTACGTAACCTGGGGGTACGACCTAACTAACTAACCACATATATATATATATATATATATATATATATATATATGTATGTATTTATACACAGAGCCCGACTAAGACATTCGGAGGCCCTAGGCCTAGCACTTTTGCGGGCCCTTGTGGGTTCATTTCTTATGGGTCATACCAGGGCCTGATGACTGTCAAGGCATTTGTAGCAAGCGCCCGGGCACCCAACAATAAGGGGGGGGGGCAAATTATCCAAGAAGTTTAAAATTTTGATTTTGATTAAAAATAAGAAAGAGAAAGTAATTTTATAATAAAAAAAATGTAAAAATAGTTATTATTTCATAGCCCTCTGGCATTATATCCACACTTGTTAGCACAACGGTTTAGTCTCGGGCAATCATTCAGTTGAAACTTATCATTTAGGCGCGGCCTACGGAGTGATATAGGCTGATCGCGAGAAAACCCTAGTGCTGATTTTCAATCGGAACCGATAAAAGAAAATAGCTTCTTAAGTGGAATAGTGAAGATCTATTCCACTAGAAATAAATGCTCTGATATGGACATCAGGACAATGAATACAAAATATATAGTTTAAAAAAAACTAAAAAACACGCTTTAGTGATCAATTGAACGAACTAAAAAGTGAAAAACAATTCTTAATATAGAAAAAAAGAATGAACGAAAAATAGCATTATTGTGAAAAAAGTGTGGGGCGCTATGTGCTCTATTTTTGGTATCATTTTTGTACTAATCGTACTGATCGAATATTCTCAAGAACTGATATAAGGAGCACCCCATGCTTTTTCCACAATAATACTATTTTTCGTCCATTCATTTAATTCTATATTAAGAATTCTTTTTCACTTTTTAGTTAGTTCAACTGTTCACTAAAGCGTGTTTTTTAGTCTTTTGAAACTATATTTTTAAATTTCACTTTTAAGTTCGATTTGCTATAAAAGCTTGTTTTATAGTTTTTTCAAACTGTATTTATTTAAAATTTATATATTTTTTTAAATTTCAATATCTCTCATAAAAAAGTACGGAACACTAAGTTAGAAAGTAAAACTGTGAGATGATTTATTTTCACTGTGCACCAGCGGCGTAGCCAGGATTTTATTTTGGTGTGGGCTGGGTATCCAATTCAAAGCTAAAGTTCAATTGTAAGCTAAATATTAAAATTGTAAGCTAAGCAAAGGGTCCCATTTCGGCCGGGGGGGCAGAAGCCCCCTCAGCCCCCCTCTGTGTACGGCCTTGCATATTTATTTTTTTTATTCAAGATGATTTTTGCAATGCTTGATTTTTTCATTGCAAATGCAGCAATCCATTATTCTAAATTGACCAGGCATTTTTGCTTAATGGCTTAATGTGCCTGACGTGACGCCTTGACTACGCCTTCCCTGGCTAGATTGCACGCCCTCTCTACGCCTCCTTGCAACCTCGTGTGACGCCCTCGTGACTCCTCAACTTCGTCCATAGTTAAAAACATGTTAACAAATGAGAATAAATACACGGCACCAACATCTGTCTTTATAAACGCGTCATTAAAGCAGAAACAAATCATGCACTCTCTAGTTCTTAGAAACTTCCAGGATGATGGGGCGATACCTACTAAACGTTTACGCCTTCGCTTGATAAAAATAATTACTAGTCCCAAAATCTATCCTGAGTCGAGCTTGTAAAGAAAATTCCTACAAAAAAGAAATGTACCACCCTAACCCCCCCCCCCAAAAAAAAAAAGAAAATCTATCATAAGCATTTTTTGCAAAAGTGTATTCATTTGTAGTTATTTCAACCATTGGCCTCCAATAGTATGTATAAGGTTGTGAGGACGTTTCCTATGGTTGAAAATATTTCCAAGTAGGTGATATCTGAATGTTGTTGAATTATTTCAGGGGAGCGCAAATGCACTCCCTTCCTCCCCTTGACCTTAGTAAGTCATGACTATGAATTCAACAATCCATTCATCTAAATTTACAAGAAATGCGGGTCTAGCGTGTCGCCCTGGCCACGCCCCTTGTTAGAAACATGTAAAGGCAGTTTTTTTACAAAATGAAAATATATAAATATATATATGTATAGGTTGGAAAATTTTGTATTTAATATCGTGAAATTGGAATTCATTTCTATTGATTACAATGAAATAGTTGAACAGGTGTATTTTCTGAAAACTTCCGTTAAACATCGACAATAACTTATGATCTCTTTATTCCTTTTCTGTATGTAATTCTAATCTCTCAGAAGGATAGACAACTCTCGAATTCATTTATCACACGTCATGAACGTACAGGGTCACATTTTACTCAGTGGGGTTTTTTTTCGTAAGGGGACCCATTTAAGAAACTCATATGGATGCCCTGCAAAACAGCGTTATATTGCGCACCCTCCCCGCATAACAGTCACAGGCCATTTTGAAAGCTCACCAGAATCATCTTGGGGAAATTGAGTTCAGGCAAACTCCCCTTCAAGCCACCGATTGGTTTCGTTTTGATGTGTGTACAAACTATTAAAAAAGAAGGGAATGGTCATTTCCCTGATATTGCAAAAGAAAATCCATCATTGACTACAGCATGCACTCGCATATGCATGCATCTATATATATATATATATATATATATATATATATATATTATATATATATATATATATATATATATATATATATATATATATATATATATATATATATATATAATATAGCTTATATATAATATATGTATATATAAAATATATATATAATATAAAATAGCTTAATTTACGTAATATGGAATCCCAATTAAAATATTATCTGATAGCACATAATAACAAATATAATACGTAACCATTAAATTAGAATTGAAAATCCAGAGGCTATAATTAATTTAAAACAGGGCCATCAAATCCAAAAAGAACTGTGAAAACAAGCCAGGTGCCATCACGTGGGCTTAAACCTAGCTTGTTAAGCCCATGCAATAAAGTGGAGATGGAGTGGAAAATTGAAATGAAGTACTCTTATGAAGTACCACCGTACTCACATTTCAATTAAATAAAAACAAAAATAGCTAGGTTTCTGCAGGTTACCTGATAAAAGAAGTCGCTTTACGTAACCTGGGGGTACGACCTAACTAACTAACCACACTATATATATAATATATATATATATATATATATATATATATATATTATATATATATGTATTTATACACAGAGCCCGACTAAGACATTCGGAGACCCTAGGACTAGCACTTTTGCGGTCCCCTGTGGGTTCATTTCTTATGGGTCATACCAGGGCCTGATGACTGTCAGGGCATTTGTAGCAAGCGCCCGGGCACCCATCAATAAAGGGGGGCCCCCAAATTATCCAAGAAGTTTAAAATTTTGATTTTGATTAAAAATAAGAAAGAGAAAGTAATTTTATGAAAAAATAAATGTACAAATAGTTACTATTTCATAGCCCTCTAGCATTATATCCACACTGTTTTAGCTCAACGGTTTAGTCTCGGGCAATCATTCAGCTGAAACTTATCATTTAGGGGCGACCTACGGAGTGATATAGGCTGATCGCGAGAAAACCCTAGTGCTGATTTTCAATCGGAACTGATAAAAGAAAATAACTTCGTAAGTGGAGATCTATTCCACTAGAAATAAATGCTCTGATATGGACATTAGGACAATAAATACAAAAAATATAGTTAAAAAAAACTAAAAAAACACGCTTTGGTGATAAATTGAACGAACTAAAAAGTGAAAAACAATTCTTAATATAGAAATAAATGAATGAACGAAAAATAGCATTATTGTGAAAAAAAAGTGTGGGGCGCTTTGTGTTATAATTTTTTGTATAATTTTTTTATTAATCGTACCGATCGAATATTCTCAAGAATTGATATAGGGAGCACCCCATGCTTTTTCCACAATAATACTATTTTTCGTTCATTCATTGATTTCTATATTAAGAATTATTTTCCACTTTTTAGTTAGTTCAATGGATCACTAAAGCTTCATTTTTTAGTTTTTTAAACTATATTTTAAAATTTCACTTTATAGTTTTTTTTAAACTGTATTTATTTAAAATTTATATATATTTTTTAAATTTCGATATCTCTTATAAAACAGTAACGAACACTAAGTTGGAAAGTACGAACTGTGAGATGATTTATTTTCACTGTGCACTAGCGGCGTAGCCAGGATTTTATTTTGGGGTGGGCTGGGTATCCAATTCAAAGCTGAAGTTCAATTGTAAGCTAAATATTAAAATTATTTGCATATTTATTTTGCAAGATGATTTTCGCAATACTTGATTTGTTCATTGCGAATGCAGCAATCCGTTATTCTAAATTTACGAGACATTTTTGCTTAATGGCTTAATGTGCCTGGCATGATGCCTTGGCTACGCCTTCCCTGGCTAGATTGCACGCCCTGTCTACGCCCCTTGCAGCCTCGTGTGACGCCCTCGTGACTCCTCGACTTCGTCCATAGTTAAAAACATGTTAACAAATGAGAATAAATACACGGCACCAACATCTGTATTTATAAACGCGTCATTAAAGCAGAAACCAATCATGCACTCTCTAGTTCTTAAAAACTTCTAGGAAGGCGGGGCGGTATCTACTAAACGTTTACGCCTTCGCTGGATAAAAATAATTACTAATCTCAAAATCCATCCTGAGTCGAAACTTGTAAAGAAAATTCATACAAAATAAGAAATAGACCAACCCGCCCCCTCCCCCCCCCAAAAAAAAATCTATCATCGGCATTTTTTGCAAAAGTGTATTAATTTGTAGTTATTTCAACCATTGGCCTCCATTGGCATGTAAGGTTGGAAGAACAAGATGTTTCCTATGGTTGAAAATATTTCCAAGTAGGTGATATCTGAATGTTGTTGAATTATTTCAGGGGAGCTCAAATGCACCCCCCTCCTCCCCTTGCCCTTAGTAAGTCATGACTATGAATTTAGCAATCCATTCATCTAAATTTACAAGAAATGGGGTCTAACGTGTAGCCCTGGCCACGCCTCTTGTTAGAAACAGGTAAAGGCAGTTTTTTGCAAAATGAAAATATATAAATATATATATGTAGGATAGAAAATTTTGTATTTAATATCGTGAAATTCGAATTCATTTCTATTGGTTGCAATGAAACAGCAACCTCCCATGCCCAAACAGGTGCATTTTCAGAAAACTTCCGTTAAAGATAGGCGATAACTTATGATCTCTTTATTCCTTTTCTGTATGTAATTCTCATTACTCAATAGGATATACAACTCTCGAATTCATTTATCAAACCTCATGAACGTAGGGGGTCACATTTTACTCAGCGGGGTTTTTTTTCGTACGGGGACCCATTTAGGAAACTCATATGCATGCCCTGCATCGTGTGATTACCTTGTGTCGTTTTTGATAGGTGAGTTAGCATAAGAACGGCGTTCTATTGCGCACCCTCCCCGCACAACAGTCATGGGCCATTTCGAAAGCTCACCAGAATCATTTTGCAGAAATTGAGTTCAGGCAAATTCCCCTTCAAGCCACCGATTGTCTTAGTCTTTATCTGTGGATGAACTATATTAAAAAAGAAGGGAATGGTCATTTCCCTGATATTGCAAAAGAAAATCCATCATTGACTACAGCATGCACTCGCATATGCATGCATATATATATATAAATATATATAATATATGTATAGTTAAAATATATATAAAATATATATATATAATATAAAATAGCTTAATTTACGTAATATGGAATCCCAATTAAAATATTATCTGATAGCACATAATAACAAATATAATACGTAACCATTAAATTAGAATTGAAAATCCAGAGGCTATAATTAATTTAAAACAGGGCCATCAAATCCAAAAAGAACTGTGAAAACAAGCCAGGTGCCATCACGTTGGCTTAAACCTAGCTTGTTAAGCCCGTGCAATAAAGTGGAGATGGAGTGGAAAATTGAAATGGAGTACTCTTATGAAGTACCACCGTACTCACATTTCAATTAAATAAAAACAAAAATAGCTAGGTTTCTGCAGGTTACCTGATAAAAGAAGTCGCTTTACGTAACCTGGGGGTACGACCTAACTAACTAACCACATATATATATGTATGTATGTATGTATGTATGTATACACAGAGCCCGACTAAGACATTCGGAGGCCCTAGGCCTAGCACTTTTGCGGGCCCCTGTGGGTTCATTTCTTATGGGTCATACCAGGGCCTGATGACTGTCAAGGCATTTGTAGCAAGCGCCCGGGCACCCAACAATAAGGGGGGGGGGCAAATTATCCAAGAAGTTTAAAATTTTGATTTTGATTAAAAATAAGAAAGAGAAAGTAATTTTATGAAAAAAAAATGTAAAAATAGTTATTATTTCATAGCCCTCTAGCATTATATCCACACTTGTTAGCACAACGGTTTAGTCTCGGGCAATCATTCAGCTGAGACTTATCATTTAGGCGCGGCCTACGGAGTGATATAGGCTGATCGCGAGAAAACCCTAGTGCTGATTTTCAATCGGAACTGATAAAGGAAAATAACTTCCTAAGTGGAGTAGTGAAGATCTATTCCACTAGAAATAAATGCTCTGATATGGACATTAGGACAATGAATACAAAAAATATAGTTTAAAAAAACAAAAAACACGCTTTAGTGATAAATTGAACGAACTAAAAAGTGAAAAACAATTCTTAATATAGAAAAAATGAATGAACGAAAAATAGCATTATTGTGAAAAAAGTGTGGGGCGCTTTGTGCTCTATTTTTTGTATCATTTTTGTACTAATCGTACTGATCGAATATTCTCAAGAACTGATATAAGGAGCACCCCATGCTTTTTCCACAATAATACTATTTTTCGTCCATTCATTTAATTCTATATTAAGAATTATTTTCCACTTTTTAGTTAGTTCAATGGATCACTAAAGCGTCATTTTTTAGTTTTTTGAAACTATATTTTAAAATTTCACTTTATAGTTCGATTTGCTATAAAAGCTGTATTTATTTAAAATTTATATATATTTTTTAAATTTCGATATCTCTTATAAAACAGTAACGAACACTAAGTTGGAAAGTACGAACTGTGAGATGATTTATTTTCACTGTGCACCAGCGGCGTAGCCAGGATTTTATTTTGGGGTGGGCTGGGTATCCAATTCAAAGCTAAAGTTCAATTGTAAGCTAAATATTAAAATTGTAAGCTAAGCAAAGGTCCCATTACGGCCGGGGGGCAGAAGCCCCTCAGCCCCCTCTGGGTACGTTTGCATATTTATTTTGTTTGATTCAAGATGATTTTCGCAATACTTGATTTGTTCATTGCAAATGCAGCAATCCGTTATTCTAAATTTACCAGACATTTTTGCTTAATGGCTTAATGTGCCTGGCATGATGCCTTGGCTACGCCTTCCCTGGCTAGATTGCACGCCCTGTCTACGCCCCTTGCAGCCTCGTGTGACGCCCTCGTGACTCCTCGACTTCGTCCATAGTTAAAAACATGTTAACAAATGAGAATAAATACACGGCACCAACATCTGTATTTATAAACGCGTCATTAAAGCAGAAACCAATCATGCACTCTCTAGTTCTTAAAAACTTCTAGGAAGGCGGGGCGGTATCTACTAAACGTTTACGCCTTCGCTGGATAAAAATAATTACTAATCTCAAAATCCATCCTGAGTCGAAACTTGTAAAGAAAATTCATACAAAATAAGAAATAGACCAACCCGCCCCCCCCCCCCCAAAAAAAAAATCTATCATCGGCATTTTTTGCAAAAGTGTATTAATTTGTAGTTATTTCAACCATTGGCCTCCATTGGCATGTAAGGTTGGAAGAACAAGATGTTTCCTATGGTTGAAAATATTTCCAAGTAGGTGATATCTGAATGTTGTTGAATTATTTCAGGGGAGCTCAAATGCACCCCCCTCCTCCCCTTGCCCTTAGTAAGTCATGACTATGAATTTAGCAATCCATTCATCTAAATTTACAAGAAATGGGGTCTAACGTGTAGCCCTGGCCACGCCCCTTGTTAGAAACAGGTAAAGGCAGTTTTTTACAAAATGAATATATATAAATATATATATGTAGGATAGAAAATTTTGTATTTAATTTCGTGAAATTCGAATTCATTTCTATTGCTTGCAATGAAACTGCAACCTCCCATGCCCAAACAGGTGCATTTTCAGAAAACTTCCGTTAAAGATAGGCGATAACTTATGATCTCTTTATTCCTTTTCTGTATGTAATTCTCATTACTCAATAGGATATACAACTCTCGAATTCATTTATCAAACCTCATGAACGTAGGGGGTCACATTTTACTCAGCGGGGTTTTTTTTCGTACGGGGACCCACTTAGGAAACTCATATGCATGCCCTGCATCGTGTGATTACCTTGTGTCGTTTTTGATAGGTGAAATACATAGGTGAGTTACATAAGAACGGCGGTCTATTGCGCACCCTCCCCGCACAACAGTCACGGGCCATTTCGAAAGCTCACCAGAATCATTTTGCAGAAATTGAGTTCAGGCAAATTCCCCTTCAAGCCACCGATTGGTTTAGTCTGTATGTGGATGCGAACTATATTAAAAAAGAAGGGAATGGTCATTTCCCTGATATTGCAAAAGAGAAGATCCGCTGGAGACAACAGAGGCATAGGTGGCTTCCACTGTGGGATGGGCACATTCTATAATGGTTCGTACGATCGATGACGACTGTTCGAACAGAATCCCATAATCGGTTCATCGAATAGTAAATAATGACTATTTCCACTGTGCGAATAGTATGAGGTATCACTATTAGAAAAATCTGGAGTGACTCCACTCGACTTTCCGATAAGTGGATAAGAATAATAAGATCATTACCAATCATTTAAATAAATTTTAATCGATGAATAATTCAAACATATATACCAAATTGAAACTCAATCGAATGCACCGTTTAAACGCTTGAGCACTTTCAAGAATTTCTCCCCATATGCCATTATGCCATAATATAAAAGACATTTTTGTCGTAGCCCTGTAGAAAACTATAAGTCTTATACACACCAAAATCAATGCCGGTTTTAAGATGGCGATTTATAACATATATACCCAATTTCAGCTCAATCTAAGGTACCGTTTAAACGTTAGAGCACTTTCAAGAATTTTTCCCCCCCATAGGCCAGAATGTAAAAGAAATCTTTGTCGTAGCCCTGTAGGAAAACTATAAGTCCTATACACACCAAAATCAATAACGGTCTTAGGATGGTGGTTTATAACATATATACCCAATTTGAGCTCAATCAAATCTGCCGTTTAAACGCTAGAGCACTTTCAAGAAATTCCCCACATAGGCCATAATGTAAAAGAAATCTTAGTCGTCGCCTGTAGAAAAACTATAGTCCTATCAACAAACCAATAGGCCATAATGTAACAGAAATCTTTGTCGTAGCCCTGTAGAAAAACTATAAGTCCTATACACACCAAAATCAATACCGGTCTTGCGACGGTGGTTTATAACATATATATCCAATTTGAGATCAATCGAATGCTCCGTTCAGGAGCTATCGTGTTCACTCACATACACACACACACACACACACACACACACACCCACATACATACATACATCTCGTAAAAATAGCATAAATGGATTCAGAAGCCCTCTAAACGTGTAAAAACATCAAAATCTCGAGGTCGAATTTTTTCATGATTACAATACTTTCCTTACATGGTACATGTTCGGAAAGTAAAAATGTACAAATGAACTGATTATCACTGGTATCATCTAAATATAAATGCTCTTCTACTAATTAATATAATCTCTGAAATATCTCTAGGCATATAATGTGAATAGTGAGCTATTTAACTAGTTAGATGTATTCCTTTAAAATATCATAACCCTTATATATATCCTGCCAATATTTCTTATTAATAATTTTTTTTTACTCTAAATTTTTTCTTTATTTTATTATTGTTTTTATTATTATTATTCTACTAGCTCTTACATTTAACTTATTGTTCAACTTTTCTCCAATTCTTTCTGGCAACGTATATTTTTTCCTCTTCAATTGGCAACAGCTACATGGTTGAGCCATGTTTTCAGGCTTAATGCTTTTCCATCTCCATTTTTTCTTCATAATTACTTTTTTTTCTTCTGGGTATGTCTTTATGATTACTTTTTACTTCTTAACAGAATAGCCCCCTGTCAGTTACATATTTAGCTTTCTTTGTGCTAAGTAACTGCATTGAAATCCTGTTATTTTGTTTTTTATCTTGGTAGCAAGTATTCGGCTAGTGGGGGCTGACGAGTATAGCCGATGCTTGCTACCCATTGTTTTACTCCATACAATTACGTCTTCTTTTTCTGATTTACCATTGATTAGATTTCTATCTGCTGAATGTGTCTGCTTATTCCTGAATTTACATAAGATTTTAAGTTCATTGTTTTGCTCATATATCATTCCATGGATATTTAGATTTTTGTATTTGCCAAGTGGATGCTACGTTGATTCGTAAGTTATGCCTTTTAATATATATATATATATTATTAAAAAGCACTACATTATAAAAGTTTAGAAGAAAATGCGCTTTTTAAAAAAATCTAAAGTTAATAAAACACATCCTATTTCTAATGGTTGAACGCAAATGTTCTTCATTTTGTCATGAGAATTATACAAGAATTTACATTATGCATGAAAAATGAATGCTGTTGATGCAAAATATTATAATGTAGAAGTTGCTGTTCTGGTAAAGCGTTCTTACACTCAAGTAGAGTTGACAATTTAGCTACTTGGAGGTTAGATCTGGCTATTTTTGCGGCTAGATCTTGGCCAACTGGCAGTACCGAAGTATTTTGTAAATCGGAAATGAAAGTCCAAATGACTCATAAAACACTTGTAGACAAGCTTATTTCAGCAGCACACGCAATTGGAAGTAAACGCCAATGAATACTTTTTTTTTCAGCTTGAAAACATTTTTAGCCATTTCTGGCCGCTTTTAACTTTGATTTCAGCCACTTTTTCTCCGGCAGAGTTGGCAACACTGCATTCAAGTGCTTGGTATTTAGATAATTTATTTAGTAATTTTTAGATGGCAAATATGTAAAAAACAAAGTTCTAAGAGTGTATCAATGGCGAAAGTCAGGAATTGTTGTACGTAGCTACATGCCCAGGTTAATCGCTCAGACGACTCAAGTATTATTTTAAAAGAATGGGGAATTAAAAAAAAAACGCTCTTGGGGCCCCATCTTTGAAAGGAATATGATAATGTCAAGTTTACTGAAAAAAGTTTTCAGTTGCCGTGTTTACTCACGTAATAGTCGCCTCACACAACAGTCGCACCCCCGTTTTCAAGCATAAAAAATAGCTTTGAGTTGCAATATTATTTAGTAGATTTTCGTCGCATAATAAACGCAATTAGACTTTCCAGGTGAAAAATTGATTTAAAAAAGTGCGACTATTACGCGAGCAAACACGGTAGTACTCAACAACGACATGAATGACCACTACCCCCTCGCTTTAGTATCATCTTTGCCATGGCCACTACCTCTGTGCGAAATTTAGTTTCGCAAAGGCGGTCTCGGAAGAATAAGGGAACAAAAATCGATTTTCAAAATTTTCTTCTCAAAAATAATCATTCTTGTTTATCATAAACTTGCGCAACTTACGGTAGAAGCGGGACAGAATACTTGTACTAAATACTTGTATAAGAATCAACAATACTTATTCAAGATTTCTTATACAAGAAATACTTGTATAAGAATCAACAAGTTATAAGAATGGTTTTTATGACAATGTATAGAGAGATTCTCGAAAATAATATATTTCTTACACAACGACTACACACGGGGTTCGCCAATTTCTGTTTAATTTTCGAAAGTGTTCGTGAATAATAATCAAAAAAGGTTGGGAACCACCAATTTATAAAAATGATATAGCTTAGGCGTTTTCCATTACAGCGAGATGAACTAATCCGCAGCGCTAAATACGTCAATCTTCCGAGGATTATGCACAAGAATATATGGAGAATTGCTTGAAAGGCAACCATAATGAGGAATGATTACCGATTATGCGCATGCGCCAACCGCCAGAAAATTAAAATTTGCCATCGGAGGGGGGGGGGAAAGTAGAAAAAAAAATATTCATGACTGAAAATTACTTCATCCTGAAGTAGAGAATACAAAAAGCACATTAAAAGGTTGTTATCAACATTTAAAAATTAATAGCTTCAACTCATTATCTCAGTGTCGGCGATCAGGCAGTCAAATGTTCACTCACAGGAATCTGCTTATCACATCCAAATGAAACACATGGCAATTTGCATACTAAAGCAGTTGCTATTAAATCTTTATCCTTTGCGTAAAACTTTATCATTTTTCATTATTATGAGGGTCCCATATTACTTCATTTTACATTTTCCCTCTATTTCTACCTTACCCCCCCCCTCCTCTTCGACTAAAGATTAGATTAATTGCCTCATCTAATCTTGATTATATACACAGAACACAAAATATGTGGAAAAAAACCCTTTGTAATTTTCTGAGCAACTTAAGCAAATATCATATGAATTAAAGCTTATTTGCTGTAAAATCTGTACTGAAGCATAACTTGATTTGACCTCCAATTATCTAAGGTATACTATTCAATACTTGATATTTCTGTATTTTTAGATCAAATGCACACACAGTCCTAATAGTGTGTGTATGATAACCATAATTTTTAGTTTTAGCTTTACTAAAACGAAAATTTTTGAATTGAAATAAATCCCAAACGAGAAATTCACTTAAATTAAACTGTTTTAAATTTTGTCTTCAGTGATTCATTGTAAATTCCCCTGTACTGCGTATAAATTTCTAAACTGCATTCCAATATATCATGCATAGATTATTCTGATAAAGACACAAAGTTCTGATCTCATTTTGAAACTGCAGAGTTAGGAAACGAATCTTAATTGAAACGTATAACTTTCTATAAAGATATGAACTTTTAGACTGTTCGCGTAAGTGATGAATAAAGATAAACATATGCAAGTCAATAAGTGCTGGGTTATGATAATTACTCCAATTCTCCATAAATGATAACTATATAATTGTTTTTAAGACATATATGGCTCCGATTACTTCATTTAGAGCTACATTATTACTTTTATTAAAAAGTGTAAATCAGAAAATCTAAAGTTTCAGGATGTCTCCACTCGAAAAATGGAAACCGTTATGGAAAACGTTTGTTTTTCAATAATTTTCAATTTGTTTTATGAGATTTTGAATCATATAAATATTAAATTATTAATATTAATAATTTAGTCATCAGTTAACTGCATGTGTTCTTTACTGCAAACATTGAAACTAACCTCGCAGAAAAAATCTTGGCTGCGTGTCGTTTTGAAGCTAGAAAATAATCAATTTTTGATTTCGAAATTCAATAACATCAGCAGTTTCCATTCACATCAATTTATTTGCTATCACTTAGCATGAAAACTCTTCAAAAAGAAATTACGGCAGTTTTCAGGCAACGCGTAAGCCTACATTATAAATGGTAATTAAAATCTCATTTATGCCAAAGTTAATCAGGGTTTGTAGTATGCCGTAAATAACATCGAAATTTTGATGTAGCGAGCATTCATTAAACCAGAATGTTAGATCATCAGAGTTTACCAACAACGAGACATTTTAATTTCAAATGTTCTTCCAGTTGGAACATTTATTTAATTAAATTATTTTTGGTAGAATATTTGACTTGATATGACATTTTTGCGGAGCATAAGATAGATTGCTTTATGACATGCGTAAATTTATATTTCTTTCTTTCTCTGTACTAAGAGACAAACTGTTTTGAAATAAAAACGAAATTTTCAAATTTTTATGCGTTGTTTTAAAAGTATACACTCAATTAATTTTTATTTAGTAAGACTCTGTTTCGAGTTTCATACCCTTCATAATAAAGTATTATTATGTAATGAAACATTGTTCAAATTTCTCTCTGGGTACAGAATATGATTTAACGTGAAACGTAATAATAAAATTCTTATATAAAGCAATGAAATTTTATTGTGAATGGTGTTTATGTGGTGGTGTGGTGGTATCGTGAAAAATTTCTGTTTTATTGAACATACTCCTTGAAACAGATTTTTAAAAAGTGATTCATATGAAAAATAAAAGTACTTATAAAAAAAAAAAAAAAATAGCGGCGCGGGTGCCTAGAAGGCGCGTGAAGCTCTTTGGGTATTTCAGAACGGCGGCTTATATTACATAGATCATGTATAACTGTATAGCAGATCATGTATATGTGATATTGCATAGATATATTGCATAGTCATGAGATCGGACATTATTCATAAACATAGATCTAAAGAATTAGAAAGTGCATTGAGAGTTTGCAACTCTATTTGTCTTTAATTTGCACAAACGGCAAAATTTATTGTATTCTATCAAGGAATTACTTCTTTGAATTCTATTGAATTTTATTTATCTTTAGCTGAAATTTCGGGCTCGGGCGGGCTCGGGCTCCGACTTAAATAATATCGCTCGGGCTCGGGCGGGCTCAGATTAAAAGTCTTCGGGCTCGGGCGGGCTCGGGCTTCAAAAAATGAGCCCGAACTCATCTCTAGTAGGCACTGGTATTTGAGCCCCGGGCTTCACGTCTCCCCATCATTACAGACATGCGAGCCAATATTCAAAAGAAGATATTTGCTTTTACATAATCGATTGCATTTCCGGTTCACAATTTTTTAAAGTTACCTTAAATAGCTTTTCATGTATTACGATAGCAATAGAAAATTTTCCACTTAAGATATAAATACTACCCTACTTATTTCTCGTATATGAATTGCTGAAAATGAAAAACTTCATCTAGGCTGCATTTTTAATAATCCACAGCATTCAACATAATGCTTCTTAGAATATACAGCACTCTATTTTCCTGATAAGAAAATGTAACTTTAAAAATATTTTTAAAATGTATTTAATTTTTTCTTCTGAGTATACCGTCAATAAATATCCCAAGTACATCGTTCCCGTTCGTAAGTAAAAACGCGAAGAGCAAATTAATTTTAAAGCCGTCCATTTTTCCCGATACTTTATCGGGAGTAGTTAAGAGATAAACAAATTTGATCAGGAAGAAAAAAAAACCAGACTGAGCCGAATTATTTAAGAATATTCTTTGAACGGGATATTCCCAGCATCCTTCATTTTGTTGCCCACGGAAGCATCGCAGGTTACTCAGCGATCTTGTTAAATTGTTTCTAAAATTAAGGTAAATTCGTAATTTTCCGCTAATTTAATCCTCTAATTATTTTCGGAACGACAAAAATGTTAAGTTCAAATACCAAGTTCAAGCAGTTGCTTATGAAAGACGGGGAAGATCATTCAGTTTTCCCCTCTTTGAACCCAATTTTAAAATGTTTGCTCTAGTGATGTGCCATTCGAATGATTTCTGTAATCGTTTGTTACTATTCGAATCGAATCAATATAATCGATTTATCGATTTTCAGTATTCGAATTAGTGAATTTAAGTATTCGAATAGTATATTCAGTATTAGAATTGATTTTTATAATCTTTGATACTATTCGAATAGAATCAACATAATCGATTTTCAGTATTCGAATAGTATATATTAGCGAATTTTAGTATTCGAATAGTACTTGCAATTTCTATTCGAATATTATTCGCGATTTTACTATTCAAATGGTTTTTGCAATTTCACTAATCGAAGAGAAATTGCGATTTCACAATGCTTATAGTATTCGCGAAATGCTATATGCTGAGCGTTTGAATGGATTTTTGAAATCGATTATCTCCAATCTATTTAATAATCGAATTTTTCAAATAATTTCATTCATTAAAGCACATCACTCGTTTGTTCCCTCCATTGTAAAGACGCAATGTTGAAAATCTCTTAGAAGGAAATAATAATATCTTCTGCATGGTTTGCCACGTTTTTTTTTTTAAAAATAATTTTTACGGATCGGAACTGTCACTGTAAACATAAGCTCAAAATGCAAATCGTTGCTATGTAACACAGATCAAGCATTTTCTTCTCAATCTTCTAGATATAAGCGATGCCCAGTGGTACTAAATGAATATCCGTCAATGCTCTTTTGACAAACTTTTTCTAAGAAACCAATAAAACAATGAAAGGTTTAGCACATGATATTTGTCATGCGTAAAAAATTTGTGGGGATTAGAGTTCTATTGTTCGTGAAATAGGGGTAGGAAATTTTACTAATTATAAATTTTTGGGAGTCATTGTGAAAGTGCTAGAATTTGTTGTTTTTGCTTTGAAATCACCGCAAGCTATGAGGTAAAAAAAAAAAAAAAAGATGCCGGTAAATTTAGATGTGATCAAATGCTCTATCACCTTTTCAGCACCTTATCATATACACGGGTCTACCGCAAAGTTTGAAGCAAAAGTCTTGATTGAATTTCATACTTTTCATTGAATTTCCTTACCTGAAACAAATCTTATGCAAAATTACTAACATTATTTGAATCAATGTGAAATGGATCAAAATTATTATAATTATTTACATGAATAACGGAACATTTGAAATTTCCTCAAACTACTTCAGTTCATTACATAATATTATTAAAAGTACATTTTAACGAAAATATTTTTAATCTGAGAAAGGAAACTTGAAAAAATCTCCGTTTTTCCATAAATAAATATTTTATGTTATCAGCAATACTGAAGTTTAAAAATAAATCTGTTGACAATTTCGTCAAAAGTCAGTCTCAAAGTACAAAAAACGGCTCACCAAAGCATCAAAATGGCGTAATGCTTGTATTCTCTAAAATTAACGCTATCGATAGTTTCGCGATATCTTAGTTTAAAGCGAATGTATGGGAATAAAATATTATTGATCAAGGCCTTGTTAGCAAAATGTCTAGCGTAAGATTTTTATTTGATTTTATACCGTTCGCAACTGACGTATGTAGTAAAAAATTATGCAAGCTATTTTTGCTTTTAAATATTCAATAAGAACAAATATTTTTTTTCAAGAATATTATTTTAAAAAATCAAACATTAAATTATATTTAGATTAATGCTTAAAAATTTTACAACTCATCCATAAAAATACTTTTGTCAAGCCAGCAACAGAGGAGAGCTTATGATAATTAAAGCTAAACTATGAATAATGTGCACGCATTAAGAGTGGACTTGTGGCATAAGACTAGATACTATAGCTGGTTAAAAGGCCAAGGTAGTTTCAAGTCCCCCTATAGGTTCGGGCCATCTCTAAACTAGCTTTTCTTATTTCTACTTTTAAAAAAGGCACTTTTTATTGGTTTTAATACTTTTTGCCTACTAAAAAGTTTATCAAAGAGTTAAATGGGTTTTGAGCATTCTCTAAATACTAAGAAGGTGGTTTTTCTCTACGTCCTGAAAATCTAAAAACCCCAAATAGGGAACTCCTGAAAAATAGTGAAAAAGATTTAAGGATTTAATTTATTATTTATTTCAGCATTAATAAAGGGTGAGTTAAGGTTATAAATCTTGCATACAGGGTTTCTCAAAAAGGTGGTAACACGCTTTAATTCTTATTCAGAAATATTTGAATAAGAATTAAATAATTTGAATAAGAATTTGAATAATTGATGTCTATTAGAGATAACCGGGCAGTGTAAACATAAAAAATTTCAGAATAAGGTAAGAAAAAGGTTACATTGATAAAAAATTTTACTCGTTAATCTTCAAAAAGATACCCTTTTTAGATTTGTTTGCGAACCCCGTAAAAAAACATTCCCAATGAGTAAAATGTGCCCCATACCCTCATGAGGGGGTGTAAAAAATTTCAGCCTTTCATCGTAAGACGTCTCAGAAATATTTTGAAACAAAGATGGTCAGGGGCTAACATTAATTTGAATATAGACCTTCATTGCAAAAATGCAAAAGATCGTTTTTGTTCCTAATTTTTGTACGACCCCTGAAAAGCGATCATTCAACATGATTTTTTCCCTTCAAAATCCAATGGAAAGTGGTTTAAGTTAGCATGCATTTATCTTCATATTTCTGACACATTTTAGGATATAATCCTCAAATTTTGTACATCACCTGATTAATGTATGGGACAAATTTTAGTAACTGAGAATTTTTGTACGGGGATCGTATAGAAGTTACAAAGGTATAAATTTGTGGAAATGAACGACAGGGAAAAAAAATTTTACGTAGTCTTTTTTCCTACCTTTTTTGAATATTTCGTTCATTGCCCACTCTCACATCTACGCTTTAGCTCTAAAATATAAAGAATTAAAGCGTGTTACCACCTTTTTGGGATACCCTGCATCGTCTTAGTACACGCACTCAATTAGAGAATAAATATTTGCTATTTCTTTAAACATTTTACTGTGTAGTCAGAACAAAATTTGTTTATTTTACTAACATTTCTGAAACTTTTGAGCATTTACATAACATAGGCAAAAGCTTTTGAGCATCTCCACGAATCATCTTGAACACGGCCGAAAGTGCCCGAAGATTCAGTAAATCGGAACTAAATCACGACAAGGCATTCAATGTTTGAATCTGGAAGTAAAATAGGTAACGGAGAGATTTATATTCTATGCAAACTGATTAGCTTTGCATGATACATTTTATAATAGTTCTAAAATGCCTGCTAATAACGTGAAAACGATTTTCCTCTACAGTCATTCTAATTCACGTTTTAATGACCCTAGAAGCAAATTATGTGCACTGAGCAATTAGATATTTCGATTGATCGAGGCCTATTCCCTAATTAGTCTGAAACCAAATTTTAAACAATTAAGCGTTCAGCGCATAAATATCAAGGGAGTTCTCCATTCAGTTTATATAACAATGGGTGTAGAATTAAATAACATTTGAAAGTGCTAATACATAACCATTAAAGATAAATGAAAATTGTATACAAAGTGTCTCTAGAAAAAGAAAGTCATTAAGTAAATGAAATGCTTCTTTTTGAATGCATGGCATACAAGTTATGGTTACTAAATATTTTTAATATCCCAATATTTTTAATAACTGTAGAACACTTAATTTTTTTAATAATGGTTAATGCTACGCGTGAAATATTTTAAATATTAATTTAAATTAAAAGCGGTAGGCGATTGAGACAGAGAGAGAAATTCATTGTTTTCTACATTCTGATTGCGGAAAAATCAAGTAAATTTTATCTCCTATTTTCAAAACTAGTTTTCCTCTATAGCTACTCACCATAGCTCACCATTGCTACATGGGAAGAAAAAATTTAAATATAGTATGAACAGGCTGTAACTAAAACTAAAAATATCTATTATATAGATTTTGAGATGGCTAATACGTGCTGAGACTTGATCTCCGTTGTCGTCTGCAGGCAATTTTATATATTACAGTAGAGTCTCGCTTATCCGACCTTCGTTTATCCGACCTTCCGTATTATCCGACGTCGGGCAGCTTCAAAATCTGCGTTTGATCCGGTGCAGAGATGACCTTTTTTTTTTCTTCTCAGAAAAATTCTATAATGGTCATGTTTTGATTTTTACACCTTCACACTACAACGAAAAATACACTCTTGTGTGTTCCCATCGCCTTTTCTTCCTACCCCCCCCCCCCCTTTTCGATGTACTGTTTCTCTTTTGCCAGAAACTGACCTATCGAAAATTTTCCATTGGATGCGAAAACACCTGGATGGAAACTATTGGGTTGGCAACAAAGTAATTGCGTTTTTCCGTATGTCAATATTCCGCCTGGCCAAAACTACTGAAGTTAATGATGCGAAATTTGGCACGTACGTGAGTTCTTCAACATAGGTGCTAGATCAGAGAGCATTTTCCAAAATTCGTAATCTTAGGGGGGGTAAGGGGCCAAAAAGTTCTTTTCACATATCCCGCGTGATCTCAAATAAAAATAGAGATATCCGTGAAATTCTTTCTGTAAAAGACAGCAGTCACGAATACCTAAAAATTAATTTCAGGACATTTTTAATATTGTCCTCTAAGGAGGATAGAAGCGAAAAAAGCGGAAGGGTGGCCATCTTTTATGGACGAAAAAAAATACTGCCAGTGAAATTCTTACTTTAAAATGTAACAAATATGAATCGTATGCTCAGGCACAGCTTACCTGTAATTAAAAACTGGTTGAAAACTTATTTGCTTGAATTTTATACCAGAAAACGCAGTTACTTTGTTGCCAACCCAATATTTAAAAAGAACTATCGCAGAAAGCTCCTATCTACAGTGATAGAAGAAATGGATGAAAGGCGAGACATGATTGACAAATTGAAACGCGTTAATCTGAAGGATGTTGCCTTGCCTGTTGGGTTTCAGGGGTCTGGGCTGATGTAAGGGCTCAGACAATTGCCAAATCATGGAAAAATCTGCCCCATAATGATGAAAACATGGGACACGGAAAGCACAGATGAAGCCGAAGAAACGATTCTAACTTTAGTACAATGAATTCCTGGGTGTGAGGATGTATCTTTGCAAGAAATCGAAAGTTGGATAAAGGCTGATGATCAGCATGAAATAACTGATGAAGAAATTGTCGCTCTTGTCAACTGCGATGACAACGAAATTGAAGGTCAAGCACTGACTGTTGAGCCTCGCAGAATTTCACATAACGATTGAGCTAAGGCTCTAGAGAATGCAATTCTATACATTGAATAACAAGAAGAAGCTACAGGAATTGACACACTGGTGCTGCAAAGGTGGCGAGATTTTGCAGCGAAGACACGGCACTTTATCAGAAAAACAGACTTCTATAAAAATTTTCTTTAAATCCTCACAGGACAGAACTTTAACATACAGCACCTTTGAAGTCAGGAAAAAGGTAATTATGTAAGCTCATTTTTTAAATTCGTTTTTCTCCATTGTTTCCATGCATTTTTAGAGCATGTTTATGATGTAAGATAACATGTATAAAGTTTAACCCCTTAACCTTCGCTCCCGTCAAAATCACGGGCTAAGCTTTCTCCCTCTATTTCTCGTGCCCGTCATATTTCCGGGCAATACTATTAAAAAAAATGCGCCAGAAAGATAAGAGCGTTCCAATTCTGATGCTTGGATTTTTTTTGTAATATATAATTTTACACAACAGAGGACAATACCAGAGTATTTTTAACTTAATTCGGAGATAGTTTATTTTTAAATACATGGTAGCAGTACTCAAACACACGTGTATTTGTGATATGCATTATGCAATCTTAGCTTACTTTTTTTTTATTTATGTTCAAAGGAACTTTTAGAAATGTTTACTTATTTTACGTAGTAAGTTTAATAACATTTTCTAGTGTTTAAAACATATATTTTTAATGATTCCCTACTTACTACAAAACGCACATTCAGTCACAATGACCCTGAATGATGGCTTTTCCTAAAATTTATTTTTTTTTTTTCTCTAGTGCTTAAAATGTCCAAAACCTTAAAATGAATAAATATACTATATATGCACTTGTTTTATACAATTTTCTGGAATAAAAGAAATAAGCACTTTTATGCCCGTTTTCTTGAAAATAATACGACGGTTAACGGGTTAAGAGGCTTTATCTTGACTCCTCCCTATTATCCGACATTTTCGCTTATCCGACATTGTGCCGGCCCGTTTATGTCGGATAAGCGAGACTCTGCTGTATTTCAATTTTCCCATATTTACACTACGGTATATAGACAAACACAGATATCCAGGGTTTAATGGGATGGAACTGAACACGGTACGCATGATCGATTAACGGACAGCGGAAAGTGCACTCAGCCTCTCGTCTACCGGTGCCCCGGGCATGTTTTGAAAGTAGCCTTTAAGGCTTCCGAGAACAAAAAACCGAAACCAGAACTATACATCTTCTATACTTCTTCTATACATGTCTGAAGAGAAATCAGCGAAAAATTCAATTCTGATTCGATGCTCTTCGCATAGACCAGGCGACGACTTTCCCCTGCTCTGCTACGCGTTTGGGGTTTGCCAAAAATACTGATCTAGGCTTTTAATCCTTAAATGTAGATCCTATACATTATACAACAAATTACAAAGTCATCTAAAAAAAAAGGTTTACCTTCTTCAGGTTCTCATTTCTTTCTACATCTTTCCTTCTCGAAATCGCAGTTTCTCATAACAAATTATTGCTAAATTTTAGTAAACTCAGTCTTTTTTCGTACTTTATTTTTAACATATTTTTTTGCAATTTACATTTCCACTTATCTCTAATAGATAAAGAATTGAAACGTGTTACCTCCTTTTCGAAACACCCTGTATAAACATAAGCAATTCAATAAAAGCGCTTAATAATATATTCCTCTGTAACTAACTTGGAGTTTCTATTTCTTTTTCAGCCTTTTAATATAATTTAACTAATGATATATTTACAAAGACTGAAACATAAAAGCGCTTCTGAGTAAACTTAACAGTTTCTCTTACATTAAATAAAGTTTTATGAGTAACTCGCGCGTTTTCATCAGTGATGTAATTTATCTAACATGTATCGAAGGCATTTTTTTTTATTTTTATCAAATATCTTCCTCCTAGATGTTTCAACAGAAAAGATCAATTTCCTCGAGATTATTGAATTTCGCCTTTTTTTTGCGAACAGGAGCCTGATCAAATATGGCTTGTAATAACGAGTTCTTTGGATTCTAGAGTTTTGGGCCCGAGAGCAAAATAAAGCATTTCTTTTGCGCTTTAAACCTCCTATCTCCCGTGCAGTTTTCCTTTGAAACATTATTCGCTGATTTTATTCGCGTTTTGTAGTTTGAAATGAGTAGCATTTTCTAGCATAATGTAAAAACATAGCATTATTAAAGAACTCGATCGTAAAATCTCTGAACTGTATTGTGCGTATAAACCCTTTGAGGCGCAACCTTTTCCCAATGCTGAAAAAAAGGGCAGCCGTTACCAACGCCCGATTTAACGACCAACAAGATGGCGGACGATCGAAACTTCCATCGCGTGCCACAGATCGAGAGACCCTTTTTCGACGACAGCCGGCTGTGCCGCACACAGCCAGCTGTCGTCAAATAAAGGGTCTCTCGAACTGTGGCACGCGATGAAAGTTTCGACGCACGTCCGGCCTCTTGCTGGTCGTTAAGTCGAGCGATGGCAACGGCTGCCCTTTTTTCAGCATGGGGCAATCTATCTAGCTGTTCTCGCATTCTTCCAATTCGAATATGGTAAGTTAGGATAAACCGATCTATCTTAACCCTTTGAGGTGCAACCCTAGCCAGCTGTCGTCAAATAAAGGGTCTCCAGATCTGTGGCACGCGATGAACATTTCGATCGTCCACCCCCTTGCTGGTCGTTAAGTCCGGCGATGGCAACGGCTGCCACAGCCAGATGTCGTCAAAAAAGGGTCTCTCGATCTGTGGCACGCGATGAACGTTTCGATCGTCCGCCTTCTTGCTGGTCGTTCAGTCGGGCGATGGCAACGGCTGCCCCTTTTTTCAGCATTGGGCAATCTATCCAGCTGTACTCGCGTTCTTCCATTTTTCAACAGATGTCAGTAATGTTAAAAAATAATCGTGATCATTTTTGTGGCGGGAAATGACGTGCTAAAGAAGTAAAGGATTCTCGCGGAGCTAGGTCACCCGCCACTATTTTTATAGAAATCAAATCTATCCTTCGTGACTGGCAACAGTCAAAACGTCAGAGTTTCGTGTTCGCAGAGCGGAAACACTGAGTGTTAAAATGTTAAGGTAAACCTGTTAGAGGTGTATCTGCCTGGGATGGGGAAGTACCATGGTCGGAGGACTTTCTAAGGAGTTCTAACGCCTATTCAGGTTACCTCTGGAGAAAACCGACCAAAACTCCATGCCGCTAGATCGACAATCGCGCGACGGCGCCGAACCCGGAACCTTCACGCTTCAGCCGTCTACATTGCAATTTAGCATGGTGCTTTCGTAATTTCCTTCTTCATCTATTAACTGTATTTCATCGAGATTTACAAGCTTAAACCAAACGAGCGAAATTCGATCAGTCGGAGCAATTTTTGGCCCAGTTTTCAAAAGTGCGCTTCTCCTTTAGGAGCGTTTTTCGATCACAAGAGCGGAGCGAAATATAACAATAAGCGAGTAGGGGAATTCTCAGAAAACAGACGAAACGAGGAGGGGAATTCTCAGAAAAAAGACGAAGCGAGGAGGGGAATTCTCAGAAAACAGACGAAGGGAGGGGGGGGAATCCTCAGAAAAAAAGACTACTTAAAGAGCACTTTTGCGGAAATACCGGTAGGTTTTCATGGAAACGGATCGCTCCGCAATGTATCGTTTTTTTTTTTTTTTTTTTTTTTTTTCCTCTTTGGGTTTAAGCGTGTACCAATTACAATTTTCTTTAACGCATTCAATGACCAGAAATTTTCCTTGATAACAATTAAATGGGTCATTCCAATAACCTCATAAGGTAATTCGGGGAATTCGCCATAGATAAGGAAGATTTACTTACTAGAATGCAAATTTGACTTTTCTGTTATGGCATCGTTACAAGAGGGGCATTTGCCGATAGGGGAAGGGTGCCTGGGCGAATGACTTTGTGAGAGCGGTTCTAACGCGTTTTCACGTTACATCTGGGGAAAAATGCCCCAAACTACAAACTATAGCAGCACGATAGGCCCGAACCCCGGAAGAACGCGCTTCAACCTTCTGCTATGGTCAGTGTCTTTATCCACTCGTCCTTGGTGGGGCTATGAGTCCAAATTCGAAATGATACCATAATGAAAAAATCTGGAGTGACTCCACTCGACTTTCCGAACACTTACGATTAAGATCATGACCAAGCATTTAAATAAATTTTAATCGATGAATAATTCAAACATATATACCAAAATGAAGCTCAATCGAATGTATCGTTTAAACGCTAGCGCACTTTCAAGAATTTCTCCCCATAGGCTATAATGTAAAAGGAATTTTTGGCGTAGCCCTGTAGAAAAACTATAAGTCCTATACACATCAAAATCGATACCGGTCTTACGATGGTTGTTTATAACATGTACACCCAATTTGAGCTCAATCGAATGGACCGTTTAAACGCTAGCGCACTTTCCAGAATTTTCACCCATAGGCCATAATGGAAAAGAAATCTTTGTCGTAGCCCTGTAGAAAAACTAGTCTCATTCTCAGTCACTAGTCTCATAGTAGAAAAACTAGTCCCTAAAGTCTTATACACACCGAAATCAATACAGGTCTTGCGACGGTGGTTTATAACCTATATACCTAATTTGAGCTCAATCACATGCCCCGTTCAGGAGCTATCGTGTTCACTCACATACACACAAACACACACACACACACACACACACACACACACACACACACACATACAAACATACATCTCGTAAAAATAACATAAATGAATTCAGAAGCCCTCTAAACGTGTCAGTACACCAAAATCTCGAATTCGAATTTTTTCATGATTACAATACTTTCCTTACGTGGTACATGTTCGGAAAGTAAAAATATACAAACAAATATTTTACACATTACTAATCGCAATTAAAAGATGTTCCTCAATATTTTATTTTTTTTAAATGTTCTTTATTAATTCCTTTCCAAATACGAGAAATTTAATGTTCAATAATCTGATGTAATTGTGCCATGTTCGCTTATGCATACGTAAGGTGACCATACGTCCCGTTTTTAGGTGGCTTGTCCCGTTGTCCCCAAGCACAGCTTCGGGACACCGTAATGTCCCGTTATTTAGAAAATGTCCCCAGCAATGTCCCGTTTTTAGAAAGAGAGCAACCCACGGTAACTATTTCAATAAAGGCCGCTCAAAATCTAAAATCATCCAACGGCAATGTCTGTAAAAAAAAAAAAAAAAAAAAAAAAAAAAACTGACCTCCCTCCCCTCTCGGGACGCAAAGAAAACGCTGGGGGGGAAGTATTGTTTTTGTGTTTGTTCTTTTAATGTTCTTTTTTTGTCAACTATTTCCATTCATTTAATTTCTATTTCTTTTTTTAGAGTCATGTTTCTCTTTTGCTTCCTTTTCCCCCCCCCTTCCCCGATCTCCATTTTATTTTCCCTTTTCACTCTGGTTTTCTAAAAATTTTTTCCCTTCCGAATGACAACTTCCTTTTTTTCTGTGTGTCCTTTTGTTGACATTTCTCAATTTCCTACCTTCCTGCCTTGTGTCGGAGGTGTTTTTTGAAGTCGAAAACGGGCCTACCTCTTGTACCACTCAAAACGTACGTCTTGCACTATTTTTACTTTCCGAACATGTACCATGTAAGGAAAGTATTGTAATCATGAAAAAATTCGAATTCGAGATTTTGGTGTAATGGACACGTTTTAGGGTCTTCTGAATTCATTTATGCTATTTTTATGAGATGTATGTATGTATGTGTGTATGTGTGTGTGTGTGTATGTGTTTTTGTGTGCATGTGAGTGAACACGATAGCTCCTGAACGGGGCATGCGATTGAGCTCAAATTGGGTATATATGTTATAAACCACCGTCGCAAGACCTGTATTGATTTGGGTGTGTATAGGTCTTATAGTTTTTCTACAGGGCTATGACAAAGATTTCTTTTACATTATCGCCTATGGGGGGAAATTCTAGAAAGTGCGCTAGCGTTTAAACGGTACATTCGATTGCGCTCAAATTGGGTATAGATGTTATAAACCACCATCGCAAGACCGGTATTGATTTTGGTGTGTATAGGACTTATAGTTTTTCTACAGGGCTACGAGAAAGATTTCTTTTACATTATGACCTATGGGGAGAAATTCTTGAAAGTGCGCTAGCGTTTAAACGGTACATTCCATTGAGCTTCAATTTGGTATATATATTTGAATGATTCATCGATTAAAATTTATTTAAATTCTTGGTCATGATCTTAATCGTAAGTGTTCGGAAAGTCGAGTGGAGTCACTCCAGATTTTTTATAGTATATATGTGTTTTAGCGAAGGCTTTTTTTTTCATTCTATTTTGAAATGAACATTAACACAAGCTTTTTTGCGCGTTTTCTTAACAAATAAACGATACCCAGACCTGAAATTCAGTCTCCCAACATTATTAACTTAAAAACAGCAATGTCCCGTTTTGAAGGAAAAAAAAAATAAATACAGTATTGCCAAAAAAAGTAATAGATGTCCCGTTTTGAAAGGAAAAAATCTGGAGTGACTCCACTCGACTTTCCGAACACTTACGATTAAGATCATTACCAAGCACTTAAATAAATTTTAATCCATGAATAATTCAAACATATATACCAAATTGAAACTCAATCGAATGCACCGTTTAAACGCTTGCGCACTTTCAAGAATTTCTCCCCATATGCCATTATGCCATAACATAAAAGAAAATTTTATCTTAGCCCTTTAGGAGAACTATAAGTCCTATACACACCAAAATCAATACCGGCCTTAGGATGGTGGTTTATAACATGTATACCGAATTTGATCTCAATCGAATGTATCGTTTAAACGCTAGCGCACTTTAAGAAATTCCCCCCATAGGCCATAATGTAAAAGAAATCTTTGTCGTAGCCCTGTAGAAAAACTATAAGCCCTATACACACCCAAATCAATACCGGTCTTGCGACGGTGGTTTATAACATATATACCCAATTTGTGCTCCATCGAATGCCTCGTTTAGGAGCTATCGTGTTCACTCACATACACACAAACACACATACACACACACACACACACACACACACACACACACACACACACACATACACACACACACACACATACACACATACATACATACATCTCGTAAAAAAAGCATAAATGGATTCAGAAGCCCTCAAAACGTGTAAAAACACCAAAATCTCGAAGTCGAATTTTTTCATGATTACAATACTTTCCTTACATGGTACATGTTCGGAAAGTAAAAATAAATGGTCACATTATGTATTCCTGGTTCAGCATGCCGCCGGTTCAGCATGAGTTTTAAACGTAAAATAAAAACAAACTTCGCAACGTTAAATTTGAATTAGCGATAACTACAGAGAAACAATCAAATCTGTCACTTGAATCCTTAACTTTTTTTTTCGAAAATTATTGTTACTAAAATTAATAGCGGTATAGGTTTGAATGTTATCCTGCTCAACATTTCTTTCGGTGAAAATGATCACCCCTGCCGCGTAACCATTTCTTGCATCGGATGGGATGAATCCAGTCACACTTAAATTGAAAATATTCTTCACAGGCAGCACCGTTTTAATTCTGACCAGCCATTTAATTAAATAATATTGAAATAAATTTGATTGTGGCCAAGAATCTCGATAGGTTTTCTTTTTGTAGTTTCGAAGCTGTGTGCTAATAAAGTGTGGATTTCTGACACAGATGGCTGCACAAGCCAGCAATGACAGAAAACTTCTGCAGCCAGGGCCCGATTAACCTCTGAAGTGAGGGGAAGCTCAGTCTCATTTCGGGCCCCCCATCCCCTTTTTGTTTGGGAAAAGTATAGTTTTAATGATTTTCTTTCATAAAAATATTTTATTCATAAAAAATAATTTTTTTAAAATTTAATTAGTTCTAATGATTTCCTTTGATAAAAACATTTTATTCATTAATTTGAAATTTTCCTTTGATAAAAGTATTTTATTCATTAATCTTCATAATAGTTTACTAGTTCATTGTAACGAGATTTTACAGTTTTTTTTTTTTTTTAAATTACTTTAAACATTTCAAATAACTAAAAGCATTACCTTACTGGAACTTTAAACTTTATTAATTGAGTCCTATTTTTCATGGCTTTTTTCAGGAATTCTTTGCTTTGATGACATCATAAAAATCACAACACTGGAGTTGAGAATTAATTTTGACATTTAGAAGATATTTAACATTACATATTAAAAGTCTACCCCTTTCTGCCGGCCAAATATTCCCCATAATAGAAAAAAACTCTCAACTGCAGCAGGTGTCCCAGCCAATGACATCGCAAACAACTAATTTATAAATGTTGCGATATGAAGTATCAAGACTTCTGAAAAGCACAACTTCTCTTCATTAAAAATGTGTACAATAACTTAAAAGATCATTTAAAAGCAAAATTTTGAATTTTTATAGCAGTTTTTCAGTCATTTTCGGGCCCCCTTCAAATTGTGAGGGGAAGCTCAAGCTTCCCGAGCCTTTTCAGTAATCAGGCCCTGTCTGCAGCTGTGTGGGGCCGGATAGGCGATTGGATCAACTGCCATGCTGTTGCTAATTAAATGGATAGATAGCAATGGCTGCACTTTTTCAGCGTTGGGACCATTTAACCCTATACCTTTCCAGCTAGCAATGAAAGGGCTGACATAAGGGGTTCCACGGCGCAACTACCACTCGTCAAAGTGTTAAATAGGTCCGAAAGTCTGCAGACACTTGTAAATTCTAAGTTTATACATAATCTATGATTTGGAAATGCTCCCTAAACGTTTTTTCTGCCTCTACTGCTGCGGACGTTCTTTAATGGAAATGCAGGGTGATCATTTTATTTCTTATAATCCTTAAACCTGACGGATGTGGCAACTATTCTAACACTGAAGTAGAATTGTTCGAATTTTGTTTAAGTGCGAAAGCTTATTTACAGCATTTTGTCGCATATTTTGGAAGCCTATTTACAGCATTGCCGACCGTCCTTCGAAAGCCGGGACGCCCTTTTCTAGGGCTTTAGAGGACACGTCCCGCGGTGTGTGCGGGACGTCCAATGTCCTGTTTTATTAATGGAATAAGTATTTTTATCATTTGATGATCTCAGAGAAGAGAGAAATTTTAAACGTTAAGTTCTGAATAAGTAATATTATGAATTAAGTAAAAGTGGTTTAATATATCTTATGTTGTTTTTCCAAATAAATAATTATCACAATCTTGAGACAAACAGGAGCCCTATGCTTAGGCACAGCTTGTTTGCCTAAGGTGACCATACGTCCCGTATTGAACGGACAGTCCCGTTTTTAGGTGGCTTGTCCCGTTGTTCCCAAGCACAGCTTTGGGACACCGTAATGTCCCGTTTTTAGAAAGCGAGCAACCCACGGTAACGATTTCAATAAAGGCTGCTAGAAATCTAAAATCATCCAACGGCAATGTCTGTAGAAAAAAAAAAAAAAAAAACTGACCTCCCTCCCCTCTCGGGACGCAAAGAAAACGCTGGGGGAAATGTATTGTTTTTGTGTTTGTTCTTTTAATGTTCTTTTTTTGTCAACTATTTCATTTTATTTAATTTTTATTTCTTTTTTTAAAGTCGTGTTCCTCTTATGCTTATCCCTCCCCCCTTCCCTCGATCTCCACTTTATTTTCTCTTTTCACTTTGGTTTTCTAAGAATTTCTTTCCTTCCAAATGACAACTTCCTTTTTTCTGCGTGTCCTTTTGTTTACATTTCTCACTTTCCTACCTTCCTGCCTTGTGTCGGAGGGTGTTTTTGAAGTCGAAGAAGGACCTACCCCTGGTACCACCCGAAACATACGTCTTGCACTATTTTTTTATAGTATATGTGTGTTTTTGAAAAGTTTTCTTTTTCATTTTAATTTGATATTAACATTAACACAAGCTTTTTTTCCTTGTTTTCTTAACAACTAAAAGATACCCAGACCTGTCAATTCAGTCTCCTTACACTACTACCTTAAAAACAGTAAATGTCCCTTTTTGAGGAAGAAAGTAAATACACCTTTGCCAAAAAAGTAGTAGATGTCCCGTTTTGAAAGAAAAAATAAATTGTCACTTATGTTTGCCATTCAATTATAATTGAAAATTTATTTGTTTGAATTTTATTTAAAAAATGAGCATTACTTGGTACTGATATTCAAATTGCTGAGTGTTGCACTCAGCAATTTGAGTTTTAGAGAATTGGTGATTAATACCGTTTATTCAAATAATACAGTATTTCTCATTTACTTATGATGTCATTAGTATCCCATTACACTTTTTTGTTAGAAAAGGTGTCACTGCAATGCACCACTTCTTTATTTTTTATTCCTTCCAACCAACTAAATAAAGATTAGTGATTAGACACTCTAACAACCGCCAAAGATAAACAATCTGTCACAAGTACGGGCACCGTGAGGTTGCAATGGAGTTCCATAAAATAAATCATTTATACACGGGAAGGAAAAGGACTTAAAATAATGTGGTTAACAGCTCTGCCATCCAGAAAGAGAGGGGAAAAGAAACATTAAACAAATATAGATTGGCAGATATGTGTAAAAAAAAAGAGAGTTTTTCTAGACCCGTGGGAATACAGCAAATGGAGCAAATGGCATCCGATATTGACTCAGCGAGTTTTATAGAAGTGCGCTCCTATGGAAAAAAAAAAGGGGCAAAAGATAAAAATGTATGTTTTGTGTACTTAACGAAAAGGCGCACTCAAGATTTACGAGTAACATCTTTAAAAAAAAGAGAGACAGAATATTTAATATTTTCTCTGATAAGTGATTCTAGACTCAAAAGTAAACTAGCTCGGTTTTAAAATTTATATTCCATTTAGGGGAGGCGTACATACTTACCTATACATGGTGTCCCATAAATACTGGAACAAAATAAGAGGGGAGATAGTGCACATATTAAGGAATAAGAATCACCCAGCAATGTGCGGTCGGAAACGCCATCTACATGTAGCTGTTAATAATCACTTTGGAGCAAGTGCTGAAATAATAGTGAACTTTCCGACCCTTGTTCATCCAACACTAATGTATCTTATTAGAAAATACGTGACTAAAATGGATCATTTAAAAATTTTATTTTATTTTATGAATGAAAGTTTTAAAGACGTGCCTATTGTTTATGAAACGTGTTTAAGAAATTAGATAAACACTTCAACACTTTTCATAGAGTGATTATTACCACACAATTGAAAACGGCATTTTTGACCCCACATTGCTATTTAATTCTGATTCCTTGTTATGTGCCCTATCTCCCCTTAAACTTTGTGCCAATAATTATGGGACACCCTGTATATAATTCTTGATAAATGTGCATGGTTATTATAATTAAACTTCGTCTATAAACAAGGTTCTAAACAGGGTTGGACGGTATTTACCGTCTGATGGTATTTACCAGTTTTTACTACGGTTTTTACCGTCTTTGGAAAAACATGTTTTTACCAGGGATTTTACAACCTTTGAGAAAAACTTAATAATTTGACTATTTTTTGTCACTTTTTTGAAGATTTATCTCTCCATCAATGGCTGAGAGGTTCTGCTATCGAAACTGGATGGTGGGAGGTGCCAGGTTCATACCCTGGCTGTGCCTGTTGATCTAGCTGTTCGGAGTTTTCTGTGGATTTTTTTTTTCAGAAATCGCACATAAATACTGGCTAGGATCCCTTAGGAATAGGAAGGTATTCCCCAATAGGATTAGAATCCTAGTGCAGTCAATCGGCCTTAATCCACAAGCAACCAATGAAGATTTATCTGCTATTTTTTCATTTTCTCTAGGATAAAAGTTCAGGACATTTAATATCACTATTTCCATTTCTATATAACAATATTCACCTAATAAAAGAATGCTATACGAAAATAGTTCATTTTAAGGAATATAATAAACACAGAAAACTTTCATCCATGTTTTCATCTTACTACATTTATCATTATTAAACTTATTAAAACTATTATTATGAGAAGGCACATTACAATATTTATTACAATTGTGTAATGCAGGCTAGTTTAATAATTTTTACTTATAGGAAAATTGCTACTTTACTACACTTAACTTATCTTAATCATTTTAATGAAAACTAAATGCTTACAAATATTATTTGTTACATAATGTAGTTTGCACAATCACATAATGTAGTTTGCATCATCATGATGTCCTGATGATGATATATCCACATCCATTACATGAGAATACAGTTTTATAAATAGCATTAATATACAATATATGACTCGGGGAGTTTATTGTATCATTAGGTTTTTACCCCTTTTTCTCAGGTTTTTACCGGTAAAAACCTAGTTTTTACCATGCTCTGGTAAAAACCAGTTTTTACCGGTAAAAAGCCAACCCTGGTTCTAAACCTGAAACGGGTGAACGGATTGTAACAAAATTTGGTATATAGACTGCGCATCAGACGGTCTCAAGGAATTTGAAAAAAAAAAAAAAAGTTCTAAAAATGTATACTAGGTGGCGCTTTGCATGAAAAACAGCAAAATTCAAAATTTACTTCTAAAATGGCTCATTCAAAATGTGCAAACAATTTCAACACTTATTCAATAGTTTTTGATCATTTATTATATAATTCCGGTCACTTGTTTTAGGTGAATTCACACGCAAAGGCCACCTAGTGGACATTTTTTGAACTAAACTTTTTTAAAAACTTAATTGAGCGCATCACGTGTACAGTTCATATGCCAAATTGGTTGGCTATCTGCTCATCCGTTTCAGAAGCGAATGCTGTTTATGAGAGAAGTTTAATTAAAACCACCCTGTACTATTAATGTATTAAATACTGAAATCGTATTCTACTGAAATATACAAAAATTAAATAACTAGAATTTTTTAAAAATAAATTCTGATAAACTGAAAGCTATTTTAAAAGAAAATGTTTCTTTCGTAGGAGCAACACAGATTTGCAATATAAAAGTTACTTGTTTCAAATCATACGAGCCCCCACCCCCCAAAAAATGATCCCCTTGTTTTAATTTTAATATGTAACGTAAAAATGAATGCAACTGTTATAATATGTATCTTTGTGTAACATTTGCTACTATTAATAATTGTTCATGGAAATGTAACCTGTCAAAATTATCAAAACTTTACAAACATTTATATGAGGTCTCACCATGTACGAGTTGGAAAGACACTGAATAGGGTACGTGGCCAAAGTGTGAAGGTCCCAGGTTCGGGCCTATCGCACGGGTATCGATCTAACGGTCTAGAATTTTGAGCAGTTTTCTTCAGATGTAATGCGAATACTGTGTTAGAACCCCCTTAAGAAGTCCTCCGCCCAAAGCATCCTCACCCCCCCCCCCCCCTAGGCTGGCGGCCCTCGTGAAGGCTTGTCGTAACACATAAACTTTAATACGAAATTGGCTATAGAAAAGTTTACGACGAACGATTGATTCTAATTGTTTTTAGTTTAGTTTATTTTATCAGAAACTTTTAAATTAAAATATGACAAAAGTAACCAGTTAGATAGAACACCAGACCATACAAAGTATTTTTAATTTTTTTATTTTTTATTTTGTATTTTTAAGTTTACGACGAAGGTTCCCAGCAAACACACACAGGTTCTCTGAACGTCTATTAACGTTCAGAAGACGTTTTCTGAACGTTAATAGACGTTCAGATAACCTGTGTGTGTTTGCTGGGTTACCTACTAGACAGGGCTGATTGTAATAAATAATGAAAATCAGAAGCTGGTATTGCTTTAAAAGTTTAATTTGTTAGCAGCATCTAATTTGTTAGCAGCATCCACTTTCAATAGATTTTTAATGCTATTATTAATAACATTTCTTTTTAAAGGTAAGAAAAATGGTTAGTAAAACCTATTGTCTAGTTAAGCTCATTTATACATCTTGAATGATTTCTTGATTGATACTTTGTATGCTTTCATCTTTTACGTATAAAATATCAGCTTGATACTCTGAAAGCTTATAGCAATAGTATGTTAGGTGGCAAGTGAATTAAACTATAGATGCCAAAATAGTTTTAATTATTTCATAGATTTTGAGGTTTTGTGAAAATCATGTAAATCCTCTCGCCTGTATCACAAACGGCTACAGAGAATAGAATGAAATTCAATAAAATGATCGGTAAAAACTGAAAACAATAAATGTCGGCATTTTTTAAAATAAATTTTAAACTCACTAAAGTTGCATTTTTTTTTGGGGGGGGGGGATCAATTTAAGCCTTCTGGAAGGCCACATATTAAGTGGCTGTTCAACTTAAATAAATACGTCGATTTTTTAAAAATATTTATTTGCGTTTTTAGATTTTGTAAAAAATGTGTGAAATTTTCTGGGTGTATAAAACTGAAATATCTACAGTGAATCATAGAAAATTTAGTTACAGGAGAGAAATTACCTCGTCACTTCAATAGCTCATTCCACTGCAATAAAACGTTAATTTTGAAAATAAAATATATTTTCTCTATTGGCAATTTCCCTCAGTACTTTTTGTCTCTCTAACCTGTAATCTTTTAACAGTGCACATAAGTTATAACTTTATACTTTCCACCAATTGCTAGTTCCATTCTTTGTACTCCTACAATGCTGGCGAAAATTCAAGCATTTTGGAAATCTACATTATGCGCTAATCCATCAGCGACTGGTATATTTCAGTTAGTATTAAATAAACCCTTTCTGTCTACATTATAGTAACAAGTATATTATTAAATGAAAAGAAAAATTTTATTATCACACCATCATCTAATATCGCTATCTCGTTTATTATTTGATCATTGTTATTAACACACTTTAAAAAGCAATTTAAAAGGTCTAAAACATTGCAATTTCGTTCCAGTTCTGCTTTAAATTATGGGAATCGTCATTATTACCTTTTACTTAATCATCTATTTTGTTTTTCTATTATTTTATAAAGCGATTTTGGTACACTGCGTTTTGTATGTACTGAATAGATGCATTACCAATTTTTTTTAATGAATTTGAATAAGAATTTCGTTATTCTCGAAAATAAATAAATAAGTAAATAGCTTCCTAAATAATTAAATGTATGAAGGCTAAAATGAACATTTTTAACAGCTAATTTAATATAAATAAACAACACAAATTTTAACATAGTTGCGTCTCTCCTGTTTTAAAAATAACCGTATACCCCGGCGTATAACACGCATCAGTAAATTTAGGATGTCCAGAAATTTATTTTATATTTCATGTTATGCATTTTATAGTCGGTGTATAACACGCACATGAAAAAATAAAGTAATATTTTTAAGTTGAAAATGCGTGCTATACGCTGATCAATCAATAATTATGTACATTTTTTTAAGACCCTGGTAGATCCAATACATAAAGTGCGTCAGTCTTTCAATAGACACAATTTGAAGAAATAAATACATAATTAATAATAAATAATTATATATTTTTTTAGGTTTAGTAGTGCAGTACCTATTCATAAGTGCGTTAATATTATAATCTACATAATTGGAAGAAATAAAATGGATAGAGAAAAAATTATGCATATTTTTAGGCTTTGGTAGTGCAGTACCAATTCATAAGTGTGACCCATTCTTTTAATCTACATAATTCCCTTTAAAAGCTGCTTCCGTGTTCATCTTAAAAACGATTCTTTGATCGAATGTGGTACATCCATCTTCAGTCTACGTACATAAAGCTTTTGCTTCTAAATTTACTTTTATGAAGACAATCATGTTTCCAACAGAAAGAAAATTCTCACAAAGGGGCGGTTTCTTTTCATGTTATGGGCCTAAGAACATTGTGAATCAATCATCCATATGCAACAATAGATTCAAGCAAAATAATGTAGAAGCTTGCCTACAATGCGCGTGGGGAAAAGTTTCCTTTTTTTTCTCCCCCCGATAAACTAACTTTTTAAAAACATTCTCCTGAATGACGTTTTATACAAGCTCAAAATTGAAAATATTTTTAAATTGAACATTGCATTAATACTTTTACTTCGATCACATTGGGTTTAATTTTGAATTGTGTCTGCTGAAAGTACAATGTTCTTAAAATTGTAAACTATTTTTCAATACTAATTTTAGTTTTAAGTTTTTTTGTTTGTTTGTTAGTTAGGAATAATGTCAATTTATATAGTGTAAAAGTTATGAAATATATTCTTAAAATCCATAAACAGCTTTTTTCTGGTAAAGAATGCAGTTTCTTAAACATGAAAAGACGGTTTTTGTTTTGTTTTTTCTTTTCTTAAAAAAATATATTTATTTAAAGAACACTTCTACATTTTTTAACTAAAATTAAAAGCAAAGAGATTTAAAATATATTCTTATAGTTATATCTTTTTTTATACAATTTAAATATTTGTAACTCTAGCTAAGCATTTCGTTTATATGCACTGTTCTCTAGCAAAATAATTTATACTGGTATTCGCAAAGCTAACAAAATATGAAACAGAAAAGTTCCCCCTCTCGGGGTGCCGCGTCCCCCCCTTGGGCCCCCCCAAAAGTCACTTTTTCAGATTTTCACTTCTATCTCAAAAACCGTTCGTCTTAGCAAAAATATGTCAATTACAAAATGAAAGCTGAGAAAATTTCCTACAAGATTGTAATTGGTTATTTTTTTCTATATGCAATAGCTTTCGAGATATGTTTTAGACAAAATCGCAAATTTTTGGAAAACGCTTCTTTTTATCCCGATTTTTAACAAATTTTGTCTTTTAACTCTTCAACCCTCTGCTTTACACCAATTGTTTTCTTACAAAGTTGTAGAGTATTTAATTACCTTTAAAATGAGTTATTATTTGTAATTTTATCTTTAAATGATCAAAAGTTATTGCAATTTGAAATTTTCAATAAATTTAGCAAATTTGAATGAAAACTACATTGCGCGTCAAAGTATGACAAACTCTAGGAAAAAAATTATAAAGTTTTGAAACTTTGGGAAAACATTGGTTGGGGATGTAGTTGTATGAAACAGAAAAGTTCGCCCCTCTCGGGGGGGCAACGTCCCCCCTTTAGCCCCCGCCTAAAAAAGGTCCTTTTTGGGGATTTTCACTTTTATTTATTCACTTTTATTTATAGATTTTCACTTTTATTTATTTTGGGGATTTCACTTTTATTTAAGTTATTATTTGTAATTTTATCTTTAAAGGATCAAAAATTATAGCAATTAGAAATTTTCAATAAATTTTAGAGGGTTCGAATACAAACTACATTACTCGACCAAGTACGACAAAATCTAAAAAATAATTTATAAAGTTTTGAAACCTGGGGAAAACACTTGTAGGTGGTGCAATATTAAGAAACAGGAAAGTTCCTCTACCTTGGGGGGGGGCGTCCCCCTTTCCTCCAAAAATTTTTTTATGTGAAAGGGTTCTTTTTTTCAATAATAATTTATATTAGCTAAGCGTACGATTTGGTTTTATTTCGTTTTTTTTATTTCCTCCTCTTAATGTTTCTGATGAACTAGTTACATTTTATTCGTATATAAACGCATATTTAACACATAAATGTTAGTACTAAAGTCTAAATTAACCCCCTCTCCCATCCCCCAAAAAATGTTTTGAAAGTGATATTTTTTACATCAATAGAATTATGTAATGCAATACATCTGTTCAATATTATGTACTTTGACATTTGCATTTTAGTGATCATTCATCATCAGAATTAATAATGTCAGCAAAATTAATAAAAAAAAAATACTGCATAATTATAGCACACTTACTTTCTCTTGTGTGCAATATCTGTACAATAATAGTGCAACAAACCTATGGAACAATTTTATTTTTATAAAAATGTATCCTCATAGTCTTCCTGCACATTGCTGTACAGCGCAAATTGGCCTTCACACACGTGCATTTCTTTCCGCAAGTTTGAATGCATCCTCATGATATTAGTAAGTCCTCATGAGGTCATGAGTAAAGTCCTCATGATATTGTTTCTAGAGCTGGTTTTCGTTTCATATAAACTAGAGAGAGCGATGAGTTCAGTTTTCACCACCCCCAGTTTCTGCGTTCCAAATTGTTCTTTGTTATCCCCGCTCATTTCACTTGGCCGTCTTTTGAAGAATTTTCCCAGACTTTCAGACAATGATTTAAAGATAAGGAAAATGTAACAGAAGAGAGGGGAATTTCTTGAAAAAAGGAGATTGCAAATTTTGATAATTCGACTATTCGATTCTCTGAATTAAGAATCAGCAGCTAGAAGGAAAGTTAGTCAAAATATGGGATGAAAAAAAGCGTTTTCCATAAATTTGCGAGGTTTTCTAAAACATATCTCGAAGCTATTCGATATAGAAAACAATATTCGATATAGAAAAAAAAATACTAATTATAAAGATATCGAATAATAAATAATTCGATACATAAAAAATAAAAATTATAATCTTCCAGGAAATTTTATCAGCTTTCATTTTGTAATTGGCATGCTTTTGCTAAGAAGCACCAATTTTGAGATAAAAATGAAAATCTAAAAAGGGAACTTTGAGGGGGAGGGTGCTAAGAGGGGGGACGCGGCACCCCTAGAGACTGTTTCATACAACTACATACCCAACTAGTGTTTTCCCCAAGTTTCAAACGTTTATAGCTTTTTCTTAGGTTTTTTCTTGCACTCTGACGCACAATGCACTTTTCATTCGAATTCCCTAAAATGTATTGAAAATTTCAAATTGCTGTAGTTTAAAAATAGAAGAGTGTTTAAATATACAATTACATATAAAAATTAAATTTAAAGATAATTGAATACTTTAAAACTTTGCTTTAACCCATTCCTGTCGAACTGATCGTTGAAGAGCTGTAAGGCAAAGTTAGTGGGAAATAGTGATAAAAGAAGCGTTTTCTAAAAATTAGCGATTTTTCTAAAAGAATCTCGAAAGCTTTTGTATCTAGAAAAAAATAACCCCCAACAATCTTGTAGGAAACTTCCTCAGCTTTCATTTTGTAACTGACAATTTTTTACTAAAGATACGGTTTTTGTTACGTACGTTATATAAAGTACGGTTTTTGAGATAAAAGTGAAAATCGCAAAAAGGACCTTTATTAGGGGGGGTAAAGGGAGACGTGCCCCCCCTCGAGGGGGAACTTTTCTGTTTCATACAACTATATACCCAACCAATGTTTTCCCAAAGTTTCAAAACTTTATAATTTTTTTTTCCTAGATTTTGTCATACTTTGACGCGCAATGTAGTTTTCATTCAAATTTGCTAAATTTATTGAAAATTTCAAATTGCAGTACATTTTGATCATTTAAAGATAAATTTACAAATAATAACTCACTTTAAAGGTAATTGAATACTCTACAACTTTGTTAGAAAGACAATTGCTGTAAAACTGAGGGTTGAAGAGTTAAAAGACAAAATTGGTTAAAAATCGGGATAAAAAGAAGCGTTTTCCAAAAATTTGCGATTTTGTCTGAAACATATCTCGAAAGCTATTGCATATAAAAAAAAAAATAACCAATTACAATCTTGTGTGAAATTTTCTCAGCTTACATTTTGTAATTGACATTTTTTTGCTAAGACGAACGGTTTTTGAGATAGAAGCGGAAATCTGAAAAAGTGACCTTTTTGGGGGAGGGCAAAGGGGGGGACGCGGCACACCGAGAGGGGGGGAACTTTTCTGTTTCATACAACTACATACCCAATTAGCATTTGACACAAGTTTCAAAAATATATAATTTTTTTCCCCCATTTGCTGTTTTTTGGTCTAATTTGACTGGACTACATGGTGAACAGAGTAACTTAATAAACTAAAAAATAGTACTTAATAGTACTTGCGTGCCCCACTAAAGACTGGTCTCGGATGCAAATAACCCTCGTGATCATTTTATGATCTCAGTAAGTAAATGAAAAAAAAAGATTTTTTTAGTGTGTTAACCGTACAATCTATACTGTAGCCAATTCACTACACTCATTTTTCCGTAATAAAAAGAAAATGTTGTAGTTTTTATCTGCATTTAAAATAAATATAAGACAATTATGGAAAATGTTTTTAACTTTTAAAAATAATTGCCACCGCTTTTTGTTTTTTTCGACGGGAGGGGAAGGGGGGCAAAAAGGAATGAATTCGCAGGTGGGCACATTCATTTCGACGAACAAGTTTTTTACGGAATATTTGGTTGCACCTAATTTTTACTGCGGAATAAAAATAAATACAAAACTATTCAAAATTAGTGGTATTAGGACTATTAAAGTAGAATTAGGCTATATTACTGTCTTTTGTTTTATAAGAGCTGCAGGGTGGACATTTTAATTTTTGTAATTAGAACATTTATGATTTTTCTGGGCAACTACAGGCTGAAATAGTTTTAAAATATTTTTCCTAGCGTAAGTAAGCCTAAATGAAAGTTACAATTTTATTTTTAGCCCATTTTTTTAAAATCATACATTTTAGGGTTAAAAGAAAACAATAAAAAAACTATTTTTGTATATTAGTAATCCGATCATACGCTTCATTTAAATAAAATATTTTACGAAACTCTTAAATCTGAGTGGATCTGTTTAAATGCATACGGAACACTGAAATTTGCAAATCTTTATAAACAAATACTTTTGAGTTAAAGAACTTTTTAAGATGATTTCATAAAAGCAGATACGAGAAATTTCATTGTATTTTTCCCCATAAGTTTTCCCATTTTCATTGATTTATACTAAAGATGTTTCCTACAAAATGCGCATTGAATTTAAAATCACTTTAGAAATAATGTAAAAGGTTAAAAACAACCATTTTTATCGCACTCAAGCATTCAAAAATATTTCCTTAATGCTAATATAATAAATTTCGCAAATAATGTAATTCAATATCACTTCGCATTTTGAAAAACCATCCACATATTTTATCATAGAGTATTTATATAAAAGAAAGCACTTAAGTGGGTACATTAACCCTTTAAGGCGCAGTGATCCCGCTCTGGGAACACCCAACTCTGACGTTTTGACTGTTGCCAGTCACGAAGAATAGATTGGATTTCTATAAAAATAATTGCGGGTGACATAGCTCAACGAAAATCCTTAATTTTTAGCACGTCATTTCCCGTAAAAAAAATGGTCACGATTATTTTCAACAGCACTGACATATGCTGAGAAATGGAAGAATGCGAGAACGGCTAGACAGATTGCCCAATGCTGAAAAAAGGGCAGCCGTTGCCCGCACAGCCAGCTGTCGTCAAAAAGGGTCTCTAGATCTGTGGCACGCGATGAACGTTTCGTTTTTCCGCCATCTTGCTGGTAGTTAAGTCGAGCGATGGCAACGGCTGCCCTTTTTTCAGCATTGGGAAAGGGTTGCGCCTCAAAGGGTTAAACTAGAAAGGTGCTCAGGCATTTCTATTTCTCTGAATATTTAAACATTTTCTACAAGTAAGTTCCTTTTCTCTACAAAATTTTATGTTTATAGTCTAAAAAAAAAAAATCTTTAGCGCTTGCAGGGTTCGTGGGAAATATAAAATCTCTTGTGTAAAATAACAGAGCTTAGATTGACATGAGCTGCCTCGGATGTTGTCAAGTAAAGCGTTCTTCTCAAAATCGAGTTCCTTAGAGATTTGGATTTTGCCGAGTTCCTTTGCCTTCTGGCGTTTTGTAGTTATTCGTAAATAATAATATACTATCAAATTAAAAAGAAAACAACACTCGGGAATATGGATGATTATGTATATTTTGTGTTAAAGAAAAAAGATTTTGCAAACATTACAACATGTTTACGTAAATAACGCTATAATGTGTTATTCTCCAGTATATATTTTTTTATGATCTCGAACAGACTTTTTGCGATAACTCTGTCATAAAATCCCCAAAGATCGAGTATTCAAAATGTAATAAATAATGCTCTTCGCGTAAAGAATGTCTACAAAGTTTTTGTGAGAAGTTAAAAAAACTTTGCTGTTGTTTTTTGATTAAATTATAACCTTTTACCAGTTTGATATTCCATTGAGTATCCGATTATTTTTCTGGTTTATACAATTTTGTTTTCTTCGTTTTAATTCAGTCATAATACTCTTGCTTTTTAATAAATATTAATTTTTAAATTCTTATGAATAGCCTCTTCGCACGTGACAAAAATCTCACATCTCAAATTAAAGAGCAATCTCATAATTGTGGTTTAAAAAAAAAAAACTATTACACTTAAAAACCACAAGTAAAAAGCGTAATTTGAAATACTTTATTGAACAATAAGCTAATTGTCAATATCTGTTTCAGTAGTAAAAACTAGTCTTCGTTATTGCTCATAAATGAAATGAAGACTCTCAGGACACTTTTAAAGGTAAATGATGTCCTACAAAATCTTTTCAGCTACAAAAATTCCGAAGAAAAAAAGTATAACAAAATTCAACTTCGGAAATTTCAATAACATTGAAATATATTTTTGTGTAGCGGCAGACAAAAATAAAATACGTGCGTCAGTGCGTAGAATTTACACATTCACATGCGTTAAAATGATTTAGTCAAAATGAAAGCATCGACGCATATGTACGTCCATTCTGAACTACAAAAATATTTTTTTAAATGTTTCTTAACACTGGAAAGAAAAAGGTCCACCTACGTGGACCTCTTGGAAGGAAAAGGTTAAACAGTCAGTATCAAACCTAAATATTTTTTCTCTATTTTAAAGCAATGGAATATACAGGATCAGACAAGGAGGTCCTACGCCGTTGATTCAAACAATTTTTCAGTGATCAACGGGGTAGTGACAGTACACCATGCGAGTACACTATGCAAAACGCAAACTCTTGTAAAATACTAGGATGAAATACTCAAATACAGAGCCCCACCCCACCCCCCAATTTTCACAGCGTTTTATGTATGAAATACTCAAATTAGCGATGGCTATAAACCAGGTTTTTGCAACCTTTGAAAAGTTGCGAGCCAAACTTTAGGATTTTAGCGAAGTCGCGGGCCTAATTTCAGAATGTTAGCGAAATTGCGTTCCGTATAATTGAGATTTATATGAGATTTTGAATAGTTTATAGGGGTTTTATTCAGGGTTTAATATGTTCCGCGTGCCGGATCAAAAGCCGTGGCGGGCCACATCCAGCAAGCGGGCCGGCGGTTGCCCATATGTCTATAAACGAATGGAACTATTCGAATTCATCGATTATTAAATGCAATCCAGCTAATCCATACTTAATTCATTAAGTGTCTTCAAATTCCTTAACGGGTGCGTTTATCGCTCATTTGTTCACTTTAGTTTTCATATAGTTCTTTTGGTAGCGTTGAAACTTGTGCATAAGTCCCAGAGACCCATGACTGCAAAGCTCGCCAAAGTGCGGGATTTTTTAGGTTGGCGAGAATGGGGGCGTTAAAATAGGAATCCACTCTTGCTTGTACCGTAAAACACATCTTTGGAATCGAAATCTATCTCAAAATCACCTACCGAAACTGTTTTACTATCTTTTCCAGGCATATTCCAACTATATCCCGTAGACATTTTAAATTCTGTTTGGAATGGGCATCTTAATTCATGAGTGTACCGTGTTTTCCTTCCTTGTTCCATAAAACACTTCTTCGGAATAGAAATCTACATTGAAATCGCCTACCAAAACTTTAACCATTTTCTCCAGGCATAGTCAAACTATACTTCACCTTTCTAAATACAATTTGGAAAGTGCATCATAATCTATCTGTGTACCGTATTTGTCTTCGCTGTTCTATAAAACACTTCTTCGGAATTAAAAACTATTTTAAAATCGCCTACTAAAACTATTTTACAATATTCGCCAGGTTTTTTCCAGCTATACTCGAAATATATGTATAAAAAAAAAACCACACAATTCATTAAAAAAAAACACATTTGAAAAGTGACTCGACGCGCCAATTGTAGGAAAAAGTTTCTACACAAAAAACCTTGGAGAAATTAATAGCACTCTGGCGCTAACAACTAATAAGAAAAGAAAGAATTCAGAAAAAATAAATAAATAACACAGTTTAATAAATATTTAACACAATTTGTATAAATTCTCTTTCAAGTAACTGTTCAAATGACGTAAAATAACCTGTTTCAATTCTTTTTCTTTCTATAATTATCACACAGCAAATATAAATTATTAAATATATATATATATATATATGTGGTTTGCACTTCAAGTTGAAATTCTAAACAAATTAATTTTTATGATACTTTCAGTTTTCAGTACTATTGCTGGAAGTGCCTTCATTAAATAAAATCGATTTCTGAAGTGTTGTATTTTCTCAAAACCTTATGAGTCACAGTGTAAAAAAAAAAAAAAAAAAAGAACTTTTTTCTTTACTCCAAAGACTAATACCAAAAGAGTCGCCTAGGTATTTTTCGCTGGGGAAGTCCTTTGTTGAATTGAGATGATTGATTTTTGCAGAGCCCTTTGTATAGTTTTGAAACATACACCCTTTGAAGAACAACATTTCGATACATTCTTCTTCTTTTTTTAACGTCCTTTCACATCCCTCTTGTATTTTATACGGGGAGAATTGAAGATGTCGATAGAAAAACCATAAAGCTATATACGCCGATTGTCGAGAGATGAAAATATGGAGGGTTGCTCCTCGTGAAAAAGTTTTTGTGTGGATGGATAAATCATTTATTTTGGAACCCGTATTTTTCTGGAGCGGATGGGAATGAATCCCCTTTGGGGGTTATCTTTATTTTAACCCTTTAACGCGCGGTGTCTTCACCGTGAGGACATCTAACTCTGACGTTTTGACTGTTGCCAGTCACGGAGAATAGATATTTGGTTTCTTTGAAAATAGTTGCTGGTGACTTAGCTCCCCGAGAATCCTTTATATTTAGCACGTCATTTCCCGTTAAAAAATGGTCACGATTCTTTTCAACAGCACTGACATCTGCTGAAAAATGGAAGAATGCGAGAACGGCTGGATAGATTGCCCAATGCTGAAAAAAGGGCAGCCGTTGCCATCGCTCGACTTAACTGGCTGTGCCCGCACTGCCAGCTGTCGTCAAGAAAGGGGTCTCTAGATGTGGGGCACGCGATGAACGTTTCGATCGTCCGCCATCTTTCTGGTAATTAAGTCGAGCGATGGCAACGGCTGCCCTTTTTTTAGCATTGGGAAAGGGTTGCGCCTCAAAGGGTTAACAAGGGAAAAAATAAATAGATTGTGTATATCCCTGGCAACCGACATTTAATTCCCCGGCACATGCACGACTGTACCAAGAGCTGTATTCTCCCCCGGTTGTTGAGAAATCGTTGGTTGTTAGGTATTGATTGTACAGATTTAGTGGCTTAGTTATCGACTGCTCTAATAACTGCGGGAGGTCGTTTAACCAATCAGAAAAACTCATTCATGCTCCTCCTTAAGACTCCATCTCAAGTGACCACAGGCTGTGGGCACGAGTAAACCACTGACGATTTCCCAACAACCAGGGGAGAACACAATCCGCAATGTTGCAAGGCTGGCTTTTTTAAGGCCAAATTTGATGTATTAGGCCTTAAAAAAGCCAGTCTGGTAACTCTGATCCTTGGGTAAGGCTTCACATAAGATCTTACATCCATTGGTGGAAGAGTAACCTTACCCGAGAAGCAGAGTTGGCAGATTGGCTTTTCTAAGGCCAGATTTGTCAGATTGGGCTTTTAAAAAAAGCCAATCTTGTAACCTTGGACTGTACTGCGCAATGCAGATAAGAAATCGCGCTTCAGTATTCAAAGTCAAACGTGCCCAGTACTTGAGACGGGATAAAGGATATGTTCGCTGTTGCTGTTTGTGTGCGTCAATGATAAGACTCATCAGAGATGAACCTTTCAAGGGATAACTTTGCACAGTGAAACTCAGTTACTGCGAGCTCGGATATAACAAGGGAAATTAAGCGAACTTTCGGTTTAATCACTTAAAATTGCAATTAAGACAATGCTCTAAGACTCGGTTGTTGCGAACACTCCGGTTTAGCGAGCAAACTGTCTCTCCGTTCACTACGTTATAACATAGTTCGACTGTATATGTATCCTGAGTAGAACTACTATTTCAAAAGACGTTCAATAAGCTTCATGAAAACGCTTGCATGCGTGTAACGTTGCACGGAAAGTTGCATGCATGTAAAAACAGGCAAAACACCAATGCTAAACATGCAAATAAAGTATTAATGAATGCTTTAAGTATTCATTTGCCCCACGCGTATTGCTTTTTTGTGAAAATCAAAACATAATGTGCAATTATTCTATTTAATCAGAATTTTTGTGAGATATAAAAAGCAAATATTTAAAAAGATACAATATATATACATATATGTAATGTATAAAAAGGTAATTTGGGTTTTACTAGTTTGGGTATTGTTCAAGCTGGTACTTTCACTGTAAGTTTTACTTTCCTGTCATACTTGCCACGCGCGCTCTGGAACTATGTTTTATTTATTTTGTTATTTGTCAAACATCAGGCCGTCGATTCTGAGTTCTTTAGATGTACACGTGTCCCCACGCCCTTGTAGCCCCGGATGCGGGTCATGTTGGTAAATGTGTGTGGTTCGATCAGAGATAAGAGAGAGGCGGAGTTATGTCTTCGAAAACCACGTGGTGTGGTAAGCGTAAATACTCCCGCACATCGAAAATCGTCGGACTTTTGCCACTGGAACTGCTTCATGAGTCCACGCTGATTCTTGTACCCGTCTCCCCTCCACTCTTCTCATTCTAAATTGTAACTTAAATGTAATGTTCAATAAACCATATTACCTGCCTTAACTCTGAAACTTTACTTGAAATATCTGACGTCTCATATATATATATATATATATATATATATGAGACGTCAGATATTTCAAGTACTGACTATTTTAAAAAGCAAACTTCATTTCCTTAGATTTTTCGCATTAAAAAAAAAAGTCAATTGAATCTCCTAAACTATATGATAAAATCAAGGACAATAAAGCTTTTTGAAAGGAAAAATTCAGAGGACGTAATCAAATAATAACTTTTTCTCTTTAGAAAATAGAAAATGTCTTATCTTTAAAAGCCTAATGCGGCGCTTTTCTTTTAGTATTATGTTTGATAAACGTAGCATACTTGGAAAATAAGACCAAAAACTTTTGCTGCAATTCTGATTTTTTTTTCTCTCTCTCTTTGATTATGAAAGTCATTATAACCGTCATTAGCCTTTTTCTGTTATAAAGTGTTGTTTCTCTGTGACGCGTCTCGCGTTTAGATGATAGAAAAAGAAAATGATGCAATTAACAACATGTCCTTTCCTGCTCATTTTTATCTGACATACTTTAGTTTATTTGTTTCGAGGTGCATTATTTTCTAAAATTAGTAAAACCTGAATGAGTATAGTTTTGCTTAATTTCGACAACAGTTATCCCTGTGAGATTTTCCCTTCGATGTAGAAAAACAATTAGATATAATACTGCCCTACGCTGAAAAAGTGCAGGCTTTGCCGCCGTTCGACTTAACGACCGTCGACATGGCAGTCTGATCGAATTGCCTATCGCCTTGGGTTTCGCACAGCTAAGTAAATATACGTAAAATAGTGTACGTCACACTTTCTTATGCCGAATTCTGCTGGACATATATCGAATAAAATACACATGTAAAATGTGTATGTTTTCTTAAATAATCGGTGACTGTTTTTACAACGCAAAAAGCGGCTCCAACTACCATGTTAGATCATATGGATAACTAGATTGCATCTTCCTCACTGTAGCACTATTTATTGCCTGTTTTCCTTTAAGTATAGCGTAATTTTTCTAGCAGGAGCAAACCTTTCTATTAGGTTGTAACAAAAGTTTTCCGCCACCGCAAACTTCGTCAGCACACAGTTCTCGTTGGCGTATTGGCTCCTATTTTGTCAAACGATTTTTGGCATTTGAAAGAAAGAGGTTTACTTTATAACACTGTGTTGTGAAATCTGTAAAAAATAGAGTTATCATTAAGTATAAGGTGTCCCAAATGGAACTATCACTCTAGAGGATTAGAACCATCCTTTACTTCCAGTTGTGTTGCAAAAAGTCAGCTACAGAATATCAACGAATTACGAGTACAGCTTTAAGTACAATTGTTGTATCCTGTGACACTGTGCAGGTTTGGTACCGAAAGTTCAAAAACAGGTATCTAAGGAGTTAGAAGTTAGTTTTTCAGGCAGATATGGCGGAAATGTTACAACCTGATATGTTGAAACATTGAATAAATAGTATGTAAACACATGCGAATTTTTATTCTTATTTTATAAATTTGAATCAATAATTTTAAGGGATGGTTTTACCTACTTATAAAAGTGTGTGTGAATTTGTGTATGCGTAACTTCAGTGGAGGTGCGTTTATAGGAAAATATGTACTGCTAGGGAATCTTGATACGCCTCAGTTTACCATTGCTTTAAAGTTATTTAAATTGAGTTAAACATTTCTCGAAGTATAGCTTAAAGGAGCGAAACTTTTCACATTCTGGAAACTTCTCACATATTAAAGGAGGAACGGGAAGTCATACTTATTTTTTCTGCATCAAATTCGAAAATGAATTTTCAGCAACTTGCAAAAAAGATAGGACTAAATATTGGAATCACATATTTCTTACATTTTGATGCAATAGTTTTATAAATAATTTTTTTTTTCCTTTCCGAGAAACACAACCACTCTGATTGTATTTTTATTTTATACACGTCTACCCACCATAGTCAGATAATACAGAATAGACTCCCCACATATTGAATTTTGGGAGGCAAAACAGCCAAATACATTTTCAAGAAAACTTTCTTATATATACAGGATGTCTTAAAAATTCAGTAACACGCTTTAATTATTTACCTATTAGAGGTAAGTGGACAATGTAAATTGGAAAAAAATGTTTTAAATTGTTGAGAAAAAATTCCTCTCGTTAATTTTCAAAAAGTTACACTTTTAAAATTTGTATACGACCCCAGAAAAAAAAATCTTGCAATTACTAAAATGTGCCCAATACGTGAATGAGGTGATATGCAAACTTTCAACCTTTCATCCTAAAGCGCTTCAGAGATATCTTTAAACAAAGAGGTTCAAGGGCTATACAGGATTTCGAATGTGAACGTTTATTGCAAATGTGAAGAACAGCATTTTCTTTCACAGTGTTTGTATGACCCCCCTAAAATGTGCTCGTCCGACCTGATTCCTTTCCCTTCGAGAGCCATTGAAAAGTGGTTTAAGTCAATATATATTTATCTTCATATTTCGAACACATTTTAAGATGTAATTCTCAAATTTTCTACGTCACGAGATTAGTGGAATTGGCATGTTTTACTAATTGGGAATTTTTTTGTACGGGTGTTGTGCACAAATTTAAAACGTGTAACGTTTTCTGAAACGAGGGATATTTTTTCTAACGTTATATTTTTTCCTACCTCATTTTGAAGCATTTTTTCAATTTGCATTGCCCACTTATCTGTAATAGATAAGAATCTGTATAAGAATCAAAGCGCGTTACCAGCTCATTTTGGGACTCCCTGTATACTATCCTTCATAATGAACCGCATCTTCTTCATTTTTAGACCCAAAACATCTTGAAATCAATCACGCACATACAACAAAAAGAGTTGGAAGCAAAATATCCTAACAGATTGCCTTATCTCTTTTATCTGAAGCCGTATAGAAATTACTTTCTTAATAGACATCTCGAGTTTCAAAAACATACTTTTGCATGCGATGTTATGGAAATATATTGAGATTAAAAATATATTTCAAAGGAGTACTTTATTATCTTCCCTTTAAGCAAAAAAAAAAATGCTGAACTGCAGCTTAGACTTTAATATTCTTTATTGAAAAAAAAAATGCACTTTGAGATCGAGTTTAATCAAAAGTTGACTCGAAAGCATAAATAAAATTGAGAACTCGTAAAAATTAAGTTTTTCAGTTAACCCTTTAACGCGCAGTGTTCCCGCTCTGGGAACACCCATTTCTGGCGTTTTGACTGTTGCCAGTCACGAAGAATAGATCTGACTTCTATAAAAATAGTTGCGGGTGACATAGCTCCACGAGAATCCTTTACTTTTTTGCACGTCATTTCCTGTAAAAAGATTACTTTCAACAGCACTGACATCTGCTGGAAAATGGACGAATGCCAGAACAGCTGGACAGATGGCCCCATGCTGAAAAAAAGGGCAGCCGTTGCCGTCGGTCGACTTAACGATCAGCAAGAGGGCGGACGATCGAAACGTTCATCGCGTGCCACAGATCTAGAGACCCCTTTTTTCGGCGACAGCTGGCTGTGCGAAACGTTCATCGCGTGCCTCAGATCGAGAGACCCCTTTTTTGACGACAGCCGACTGTGCGGCACAGCCAGTTGTCGCCAAAAAAGGGGTCTCTCGATCTGTGGCACGCGATGAACGTTTCGATCGTCCGCCCTCTTGCGGGTCGTTACGTCGAGCGATGGCAACGGCTGCCCTTTTTTCAGCATTGGGAAAGGGTTGCGCCTCAAAGGGTTAATATTGGTTGTTGAAAGATCAAAAATTGTTTTGTGGTACTACCATTCATTTTGTTTTCTCTTTGTGTTGCTGTAGAATACGTGTAAGCTTTTGAAGAGTTTCAATATCAAACTCATGTACAAACTTGTAGGAAAATGAAATATCCTACCTTCTTTGAAAATCCTTTATTTTCGAAAACTATTGGCGTACCTTTCGAATTCCCCGTCGTAGAATACGTGTAAGCTTTTGAAGAGTTTCAATATCAAACTCATGTACAAACTTGTAGGAAAATTAAATATCCTACCTTCTTTGAAAATCCTTTATTTTCGAAAACTATTGGCGTACCTTTCGAATTCCCCGTCGTAGAATACGTGTAAGCTTTTGAAGAGTTTCAATATCAAACTCATGTACAAACTTGTAGGAAAATTAAATATCCTACCTTCTTTGAAAATCCTTTATTTTCGAAAACTATTGGCGTACCTTTCGAATTCCCCGTCGTAGAATACGTGTAAGCTTTTGAAGAGTTTCAATATCAAACTCATGTACAAACTTGTAGGAAAATTAAATATCCTATCTTCTTTCGAAATCCTTTATTTTCGAAAACTATTGGCGTACCTTTCGAATTCCCCGTCAAAGCAACCCCGCCTCGGAAGAGCGTCATTGTGATTCAGATATCATGAAGATAATGTGAAGAAAAACCAGGAAATTTCTGACTTGATTTGTCGTCAGCTTCCTATTGAAATTTTAATCACACAGACTACAAATTTTTTTGGAATAGGTTGTCCCTCAATCCTTATAAATTTTCCAAAAAGTCCAATTGTTTGCATCACCTCACAATTTCACGGGGCACATTTTACTGATTGGGATTTTTTTTTTTTTATATACGGGGGTCGTGTAAAAATTTAAACAGTGTAACTTTTTGAATATTAATTAAATGAATTTTTTCATAACGTTGTCTTTTTTTTTTTCCAACCTTTTCCGAACATTATTTTTTTTCAATTTACGATGTATCGCTAACGGATAATGAATTATAGCGAGTTATCATATCTTTTGGACAAAACCCTCTATAGCATTTCTGTAGAATTAAATAGGAAAGAAAAAAATAATGTGATTTCACTACAGTTTAACCCTTTGAGGCGCAACCATTTCCGAATGCTGAAAAAAGGGCAGCCGTTGCCATCGCTCGACTTAACGACCAGCAAGAGGGCGGACGATCGAAACGTTCATCGCGTGCCACAGATCGAGAGACCCTTTTTTGACGACAGCCGGCTGTCGTCAAAAAAGGGTCTCTCGATCTGTGGCACGCGATGAACGTTTCGATCGTCCGCCCTCTTGCCGGTCGTTAAGTCGAGCGATGGCAACGGCTGCGCTTTTTTTCAGCATGGGGCCATCTATCCAGCTGTTCTCGCATTCTTCCATTTTTCAGCAGATGTCAGTGCTGTTGAAAATAATCGTGACCCTTTTTTGACGGGAAAGGACGTGCTCAAAAGTAAAGGATTCTCGTGGAGCTATGCTACCCGCAACTATTTTTATAGAAATCCAGTCTATTCTCCGTGACTGGCAACAGTCAAAACGTCAGAGTTGGGTGTTCCCAGAGCGGGAACACTGCGCGTTAAAGTGTTAAAGCGAGTTACCATATCTTTTGGGGACACCCTGTATAGCATTTCTGTAAAATTAAATAGGAAAGAAGTAAATAACGTGATTTCACTACAGTTTAAAATGGCCAATGATTTTTAGGTGGAACGGTAGAATTTCAACGTGTGCATAAACGTACAGATATACCCATAATTGTGGTATTAACAGTTTATTCGGAGGGTGGCCATTTATATTGATCCTTGATAAATTTCTAGATCATTCGCGAAAGAAATTGAAAAAGAATCAAACCCGTTTTATGTATTGAAAACAATTTCAGCTGACGTACGTCAGAAAATAAAATAAAAAGTCTTGTAATCCGTTCTTTCTGAAAACACAATACGAAACGGAATACAATGCGATTCTTCTTAATAACTACGTTTATAAAATCCTCTTAAAAGGGAAAAATTCGATAGGGAAAAAAAAATGACATTATTCTTTAAAAAATTGGTATTCCTTGTGTTCGGGCATTTTGATTCAGAAATAAAAGAGTTTGATAAAGCTTCGATGCAACGATGAACATAATCGGGTTAAAAAAGAAGTACCTATATAACTGAATACAATTCTTAATATCGATATTTTCCTACTTCATTTGTACAAAAACAGTTCAGTTACTTTTTCTGAAATAAATATTGATTTGGTTTTCTTTTTGCAGTCTTAATTCAATTATTTTTTTATTTGTCAAAAAAAAAAAAAAGTATTTTTTGTTACCCAGAGCGTGACTTTCAGATCACCTTTCTTTCTGCTCAGCTTATTTTAGACTTCCATACATTTTCCAAATGCTTTGTCTTGCAGACAGAAATTTATCCGAATGTGGATAATGATCATGCGATTAGTTCGGTATGTTGGGAGGTGGGTTTTCTGATTGTATACAGTAGAAATGAGACGGGCTCAGCCCGAGCCCGACTCGGGCTCGGGCTCTGTAATTCACGATTGCGTTCGGGCTCGGGCGGGCTCGGGCTCGTGAAAAATTTCGCCTTTGTTGAACATACTCCTGGAAACAGATTTTAAAAAGTGATTCATGGGATAAATAGACGTACTTATTTTTAAAAATATCGGCACGGGGGACTAGAAGGTGTGTGAAGCTCCAAAATTTATTGTATCTTATTAATGAAGTAGTTAATTTTATTTGTCTTTAGCTGAAATTTCGGGCTCGGGCGGGCTCGGGCTCCAACTTTAACAATATTGCTCGGGCTCGGGCGGGCTCGGGCGGGCTCGGGCTTCAAAAAATGAGCCCGAACTCATCTCTAGTATACAGGGCTACAGCCGGTCAAAAAAATCGTGAAGCATACCTGGAATAGTCAGGAAATTTTATTTTAACTGAAAAAAGTCAGAAAATTGAAAATTTTAGCTAAAGATCTGGAAAATCTTGAAATGGAGCATGGAAAATTTTCTTAAGTGTGCATTTACAAATAATTTTTCATTTCCCGTGTCCGGAAGGAACTAGTGTTGTTGTTGCTGTTGTGGGATTACAGCCGATAAGCTATACGAGGGCTCTAGGCCGAGAAGGGGAGTGCCCTCTGTGGAAGTCTTTTTAAGGACTTCTAAGCCGTATTTATGCTAAGTTTCGGAGGAAACCACGGAAAACTCCGATCGGTTAGGTCGGCGGACCCGATCAGGAGTGATCTAAATGTGACTTGGTATAGGTGCGCGTAACAATGGCGAATACGTTAGTTGTTATTTTTTATTTTTTGAAAGGAGAAGGTAACAAAATAAAAACATCGCTCGCTTTAGGGTTGGTTTATATTACATTTTGTTTAGGCTTAATAAGACTTTTTTTTTTTCATTTTTTAAAACTAGGTCCTCCAAAAAAAATTAACCCTATCCGCCACTGTTGCATGAGGCAGTCCAATTCATTACCTGGTGTCATTACCATACTTTATTCGCGGGTAATTCGAAAAATGCGTTTTTTCTTCAATAATGTGCCAATTATTGAAATTGCATATCAAAGCATACCGTCAGCATGATCTGCACAGCATGGACGAACCTATCAGACAGTGTAGTAATTATGTTTGAGTGACAAAAAGCAACACACTTCTTTTTTCTTCATTGGAAAAAATCAGATTTTGAACATCAAAAAACTATACTTAAGTTGTGGTTGTAATAGATTTAATCTGTAAAGCAAACCTCCAACTTGGTATGTTATTGTTTTTTTTTTTTTAATAATTGCTTTCATTTGATAAAACGGACGGCTATCTGCAAGAGTGATCTAGACCGAAGGGGGTGTGTGCCACCCGGGGGGGGGTCTTTCTAAAGGGTCCTAACCTGTATTTACGCGAAGTTTCGGAGCAAACCAAGGCCAACTCCGAACGGTTTGGTTGACGGACGCGACTTGAGTTCAAACCCGGCACTTTCCGTCTCCCAGTTCAGAGAGCGGTATCAGCTCGGCCACTGGTCGGGCCTTTTTTAATGATCGAAGGTAAAAAAGGTAAAGATATTTTCAAAACTTTTTTATTGCATTTAATACGAAAGAAATCCAAACACAGGTACTGAGTATTCTGTTCAAAAAACTGAACAGAATACTCAGTTTTCACTCTGGTGACGTGACTACAACGTTTCGTCGCCATGTTTTATACAGCAGACGGCTCTATTCAGATTTTGAACATGTTCCAAAAAATCTACGCTTATACATGTAAATGTACGGTAATTGCATTTCTTGATTTGATCATTTTTGTTGGTACTTTTTTAAAGAACACTAGGGATGTCTGTCAAAGGAAGGAATGCCTTGGAAGAAGGAATTTTTAAGGGGTTTCAACGCATACACGTTACATTTGAAGAAATCTGCCCAAAATTCCAGACAGTTCTGTAGACGGCAGCGATGTCGGCCAGAACCCTGGACATTCACATATTATCCAGTTATCAATGTTCGGTATCTTATCCACTCGGCATGAAAGATTTATGAAAGGATTAAATGACCCTTTGACCAATGTACACTCATTTGACGAACGTACAATAGCCCAAAATGAAAAATCAACTAAAGTCATGTTCAACAGGAAATTTTTAAAACAATTTTTGAATGAGATTATTAATTACGAATATTGAGAACTGTTTTAAATATATGCGACTTACATAAGGATTTTGAAAGTAAAATTTAAGTTTCGACAACTAATTAAATCTGATACCTCATAAAAAAAATTCGATGACTTTCAGTCACCTGAAGTAGAAAAACAAAAAACGCATGTGCGTTGTTTACAGTTAAAAAAACAATTCTCTGAGAAAATTCTAATGCAAACTAATACCAATAATTCTTCACCACTATGGGTATAAATCGGGGATTCATTCCATGTATCATAATAAAAATGTTAATCAATTTCATTTCATAGCATTGACTTCAATCGAAATTTGAGAATTAGATGATTATGCATTATCAAAGATATGTAAAATTCTAAAATAAAAGTGATGAATAAAATAAAACTTACCTTAATAGAAGATCGGCATCACGTATTGAAAAGGATTGTTTCTTGAAAATACACGAATTGCGAACTTTTGAGCCCACTGATATATTAAAGAAAAATTCATGAACTTATTCTTTATTTTGTAAAAAAGATCATCAGGTCTGAGTACAATATCAGACGATTTTCGTTTTTCAGAGACCGATTCATCTGTTAACGTTTGCGAGCGAAATGAGAATTTGTTTACATCCAAGTTCAGAGGAAAAACGGTTTGTAAGTAAAATGCAACTCTTGTGTTCCAAAACCCATGAAAAACGTTTGAACCCTTTTGGGGTCGTTTAAATTTGGACATGTGTGCCTTACTGGTCGAAATTAATTTCACGGGACTAGCCTGTCTGCGACAGGCCCTTTCTATGCGTGACATTCAAACGACTTTCGCAATGCAATTCAAAAGACCTGCAAAGGGAAATTCGAAGGTTTACTTATTCCATTCAATCCATTACGATAGTACAAAAACTTGAATGGAATACTTTTTTGAATGCTGAAAATCGGATTGGCCTGAATTGCGCACTAATACCTGAATATCCTGGCGCACAACTTGCGAAAGGGTTTCGGGATTTTTCGTTGCAAATTTTTAATTGGTGACGTGATAAATGCTGTCTTGATAACTTCATCCGCAAGTGCGTTTAGTTACTGAAAAGACCAACAGAATTTTGAGTGTTTAAACCAAAGAGATATACTATAGGAGTGGACACTCTCCATAGCTGTAATGTTAAACTTTTGGTACCCGAATAAGCTTCAATTATGTAAACATTGGAAATCGAGTGACGTGCAGCGATCCTAGCGGCAAAAGAATAAAGCATTTCCCGTGCTGATTGATAACTCATTTTACTTGTTTTTAATTTTCCGACCTAGCATGTGAACGAGATTAGGAACGCGAGCACTCAATTTAAAATATTTCTTTCGCTTTTGCTTACATGGTTGCCTTAGTAACAAATGAATAAAAAAAATGTTCTATCTTAAGATTATTAAAATATTGAGTTTATATTTGTGAACGAGTATGTATATCGTGGTACACAGAAAAGAAGTTTTCGTCTGCCGCGGTATATATTTACATTAGAAAATGGTGCGAGTTCTTAATGTAACATGCATTTAACATTTTAACATGAGTTTTTTTAGCAGCAATTTAAAGCTGTGTTAAAATGTGTCACAGCATGAAATAAATGTAAATACTGCTTGTTTGAGTGTGATCGTCATAATAAATAAACACTTTTTAAATATTGCATTCACACATACAACATTCTTCTAAATTTACTACTATTTCTTAAAATACAGCTTTTGGGCAAAATAATAACACGACATTAATACATAATATTACTTCGCTTCGAAATTATTGCCTATATTAATTACGAAATAGTTTTCTAACAATTAGCTAATTAAAACACACCTGAAGCCAGAAATTATTATATATCACGTTCATATTTCTATGTATTTCATATTTTTTTTTTTTTTTTTTTGAAGTTCCGCTAATTCGACGATCTCCATTTACTTCGCCTCGATGGAAATAAAAACAACCTGAGATGCGCAGAAGCAGGAGATGCGCAGTTACCCAGTGTGCGTAGCGCCATCTGTTTGCAACAACGGCGTTATCCAACTTTCTGAGAGAAGTGTCCACTCCTATAAATTTACCTTCGTGGTTTAAACAAAAAATAAACACTCTTATAAGAATAAACGGACAAACAAACACACCCACAAACAGATTTTCTTTTCGTTAAAAGATAAGAATAAAAAGTAACAGAAGAAATGAACTATTTTCCCCTTCATTAGTAAGAAGGGAAAATTTGTTGAAAAGAATTTTTGACTACATCATACCCATAATTTTTTTATCAAACTATTTTTGTACCATTTGTGGGCGCCATCCATTTTTTCGAATGGATAACGACAGTGTAACTTCGAATGGTAACTCCACGAAGACGCATTAAAAAAGAGATCTAATAAAAGTCTTGTATATCGTGGTACAGCAGTCACAAATGTTCACAAACGTGACGATTTTGCTCTTAATTTCGAGCTCTGAGATCTAATACATGTAGGGGACCTCTATTTATTCAAAGTTTAACTGCTTTCATACAATTAATTTTTCATAGTGTTTTCGAAATTACTTTAAATGAACCTTGTAAAGAATAAGAAAGAGATTTTTAACTCCGAAAAGTGTTAAAAATTCGTATTGGAATCAAACTTGGTAGACAGAAAATAATCTATAGAAGATTCGCAATTATTATTACTTTCCGAACATGTACCATGTAAGGAAAGTATTGTAATCATGAAAAAATTCGACTTCGAGATTTTGGTATATTCACACGTTTTGAAGTCTTCTGAATTCATTTATACTGTTTTTACGAGATGTATGTATGTATGTGTGGTGTGTGTGTGTGTTTGTGTGTATGTGAGTGAACACGATAGCTTTTAAATGGGGCATTCGATTAAGTTCAATTTGGGTATATATGTTATAAACCTTCGTCGCAAGACCGGTATTGATTTTGTTGTATATAGGACTATAGTTTTTCTACAGGGCAACGACAAAGATTTCTTTTACACTACGGCCTATGGGGAGAAATTCTTGAAAGTGACCTTCGATTGAGCTTAAATTTAGTATAAACGTTTGAATTATTCGTCGATTAAAATTTATTTAAATGCTTGGTAATGATCTTAATCGTAAGTGTTCGGAAAGTCGAGTGGAGTCAGTCAAGATTTTTATTAATATTAATCTCTGCGTTTTTATAAATCTGTTGTGCGGAAATTTTCCTTTTATGGTATACATAAATTAAAAACTAGTTTGCAGAACATGGTAGGCGACTGTGAAAGTCCAGCGTTCTGAACTGTCGATCTAACGGTCTGGAGTTTTGGGGGTTTTCTCCAAATGTAACGTGAATACGCATTAGAACCTCTTAAAAAGTTCTCCAAACAAGGCACCTACCTCCCCCTAGGCAGATAGCCCTTACATAGCTTTGCCTCAATACAGTACAACACAACAACAACAAGCCAGTTTAAAATGTTTAATATAGCTTCCTACTAAAAATACTTACGTTACATTTTACATTACAGTTACGTTACTAAAAATACTAACGTTCTTTTAAAATTTTAAATTACTCTTTTGTATAACTAGAAGAAAAAGTCCTTTGTGGGGGCAATGACAACAGAAGACTGTAAAAACATTTCACAAAAATATGTCTACACTCAATCTATTTAATATTCGTCCACCTAAAATAAATAAATTCTTATTCAATTTTTATTGTAGACCCAAAACGAATTTCATGCTCTTCTGGAAATCCGCAAAAATTTTTCGTATTCGAACGATTTCGTTTTGTGTACTTAGCTCCTCTTATATTAATGCTTCAGCAGACGATTATTTTCCTGGGATAAAAATTAAACTACGTTACCTGGAAAAACTATTCTAAACGAATTGGAATCCGAGTTGTGTTACGTCATTTTTCTTGAAAAAGGTCATTTTGTCACTCAAGTGATTCATTTTTTTTTTTAATTTTCGGAAATAAAATGGAGCTGAAAAGAGCAAAAAATCGCTTCAAAATGAGGGAACGGGTGGATTTTCAGATTTTAAAAGTAGCGCAGATTGTTTCTATATTTTTATACATGATTATGAAATATTTCAAGCGCATCGTAAAAACGGTGTGAATTTTATGACAGTTTTAGACCCTAATTTTTTAATCTGTTTGGATGAATTGCGGCAAAAAGTTTTTTTTTTTTTTTTTTTTTTTTTTTTTGAAGTGGTAGGACCGGAATTGTTAGAGAGTGAGTAAGTCAGGGATCAGCGTAACTATAGAGTAGAATACTACAAATGAAATTTGGTGTAATTCCTTTTCAGCTGGATTCAAAATCCTCCCCCCTTTTTTACTTAAACAAGCATTTACACATGCTGTTAACAAGTGCCCAATGAAATACGATGCTTTACAACATAAACATTTTGCCAACTCCGAAATGCACGTATGCAACCGAGGAAGAGAATCAACATTTCAATTTTGAGTTTCTGCTAAATAGAATATTTAAATTTTAAAAGTTGGATGCTCGCGAATTCAACAGTCGGAACAGTGCCACTTAAATGTATTGAGTCAGCATAATTCCATTCAGTATTTTCCAAACAACGGGAGAACGAGAGAATTTTGCCGCGTTAAAAGAGTCACTGTTCTAATATTTTGCATAGGTACTTCCTTTTAAAATTCCCATGCTATAAAATGTTATAGTTAACTCTTGCGTCAATGACCAAACACACCCGTATCTTCTTAATACTCGGAATCACGGTTACCTCATCGAATATCTACGCTCTCCGTTTGTTTCATTGCCTGCTACCATGGGCGCCGGCAGAATATTTCCCAGGGGGGCAAAGACTACTCAAGGTGGGGAAAAGACTACTTCAACGTATGGTTATCATGTTGGAAAGCGCAAACACTGCATTCAAAAATCCAGGGGGGAGCACTGTCCCCCCTTGTCCTATGCTGCCGGCGCCCATGCCTGCTACCTATTTTATAATCATTCAATAACTTACTGAACGACTCGAATAATAAATAATAATAGTAATAAATAATTTAAAGGAAAATAAATAATTCATAATAATAATAATTATTATTATTATGCTTGCTTATATTAGTTATAATAATCATTTACAATCTGTATGTACAACAGAGACAATAATGGGTACCTTACTACCTGGATTTTGAGTAATGATATCGAAATAACCATGACCCCACTCCCCAAAGGGTACCCTGGTACCCGGTCATTGACGCAAGGTTAATAAAGAAGTTTGTACTGAGCACACATACAGCGTGCCCCATAATGCTAGGGAAAAAATCCAATGGGAGTTAGAGTGCATAAGAAGGTTTCAATATCACATATAGCAATAAGGCAGGGGCGAAGCCAAGGGGGGGTTAGGAAGGTCATAACCCCCCATGAGGAATTTTTTGACATACAAAATGTATATTCTTCACTCCCGTATCACACACATGTATGCATATATGTGAGTTGCAGTATTCGTAACCCCCCCCCCCATGAAAAATTTCTGGCTACGCCACAGGGATCGGAAACGTTCATGTAGCTGCTAATAATCGCTTTAAAACAAGTGCTGAAAAATTGAAAACCTTACAACAACTTTTGGTCAAACACTAATGTATCACTTACAGAAAACACGTGACTAAAATGTATAGTTTAACAATTCTATTTTGTTTCATCGGGAAAACTTTTTGAGACAAGCCCATTGTTTACGAAATTTAGTTGAGAAATTAGGCGAACACTTAACACTTTTTCAAATTAGAGGTCCCGCAGTGGCCTAGTCGCTAAACGCCGTTCCCGTAAAAACACGGAAGGTGAAGCAGCATTCGGCTTGGCCAGTGCTCGAGAGGGTGAACTCCTCTCTCGGTCGGATTGCTGTGGGATCGTGCACGCTAATGGGAGCTAGTGAACGTAAAATCTGTTCGTGGCTCCAATGTCCTCCAATTTGTTAAACGCTACCTCTGGGGGGGGGTGCCGATTTCAGGGGGTGGTGGGTCCCTTATCTGGGACTGGCGGCAACGGCACCCATTTCCATGTGCAATCATCTATCCATGGACAACAACAAGAACAACAAATTGGAGGAGGATTGCAAATGGAACATAGGGAAATGTTTCTTTACAAATAAATTAAATAAGAAATTTCATTAGGTTGGTTTTGGAAGATATCTATAAAAATGTAATTGGACAAGGATAAATGTCCTGTATTTCACAAACATGCTTTGTCGATGCCTTCGCTATTTGAAAATACGTATGCACGTGAATAGCCTTTAACATGAAACACATCAAATCACAAGTGAAAATACGAATTGCTGATTTGCATTTAGGGAAAATGTTAACGTGCAGCAATAGCCTCAGTCGAGATCAGTATTGATGCAATTAGTTTTGAAAAAATAAGTCACACATGTCAGTAAACCAATACGTTTTTTATTTGTATAATAAAGACGTTTGATTTTTGATTATGTTTTTTATAAACATATTTATTTTTTTACCCTAGATTAGGGAAGGGTTGAGCTAGCTATCATCTGTTGGATAGCGTCGCTCTGGTTGAAGCTGAACCCCCAAAAATTTGTGAATAGAGGGGCTGAGCCCACCCAATAATTTATCACTAAATACAGAAAACTAATTTATACTAACATAAAAAAAGTATACACGCCATTTACAAATGTTTTAAAAAAAACCTTTACTTGTACTTTTCTTCTTTTGATTTCAATCATGATTTAGTATTCATTGTGACGCCCTGTAACACAAAATGTTACTATAAGCTGCCCTCGTCAGGCTCTGGTTCATTAAAATCAGTTTATGAAATGTAAAGTATGAAATGAAGAAAAGTTCAGATGTGTCTAAAATGCACTATCTCATCGAATATGTGTTTTTTCCTCCTTTGGATTTTTTACTTTGCTTCTATTTTTAACTTATAACATGGTAGGAAGATGCTAACATGGATACTTACTTTACATAGGTGTAGAATTCTATGGACCCATAGAGATCGAGCGCCTCCAATAATTGACACTTATATATAGTAAGTCATAGCTGCCAACTACTACGGAATAAAACTAACTACTTTTTGTAAACAGTCTATTTTTTAATTATTTTTTTCAAAATAGTAACCAGCTCGAGCGCGCATCACAAAAATTTTGCTCTATTTTAAGCCGAAAAATCATGTAGAAAAAGTCGTTAATTCTATTCCGTAGTAGTTGGCAACTATGAGTAAGTTATACGCGATGTGTACGTGAATCAGTGGCGTAGCCATAAATTTTTCATGGGGGGGGGGGGGTTATGACTTCTGCAACTCACATATATGTATATGGGTGTATGATAAGCGAGTGAAGAATATGCAATTTGTATGGCAAAAAATTCCATATTGGGGGGGGGGAGGTTATGACCCCCCCAACCCCCTCCACCTTTGGCTACGCCACTGACGTGAATATAGGTGGTTAAGGGGCCCGGCCCCCCCAATAATTTTGAAAACTTTGCGCTTATGTGCATAGGTACTTCCTTTTAAAATTCCCATGCTATAAAATGTTATAGTTAACTCTTGCGTCAATGACCAAACACACCCCGTATTTTGTTAATACTCGGAATCACGGTTACCTCATGGAATATCTACGCTCTCCGTTTGTTTCATTGCCTGCTACCATGGGCGCCGGCAGAATATTTCCCAGGGGGGCAAAGACTACTCTAGGTGGGGCAAAGACTACTTCAACGTATGGTTACCATATTGGAAAGAGCAAAAAAACAAGGGAAAACACTGCATTCAAAAATCCAGGGGGGAGCCTTGTCCCCCCTTGTCCTATGCTGCCGGCGCCCATGCCAGCTACCTATTTTATAATCAAGCAATAACTTACTGAACGACTCCAATAATAAATAATAATAGTAATAAATAATTTAAAGGAAAATAAATAATTCATAATAATAATAATTATTATTATTATTATGCTTGCTTATATTAGTTATAATAATCATTTACAATCTGAATGTATAACAGAGACAATAATGGGTACCTGAGTACCTGGATTTTGAGTAATGATATCGAAATAACCATGACCCCACCCCCCAAAGGGTACCCGGGTACTCGGTCATTGACGCAAGGTTAATAAAGAAGTTTGTACTGAGCACACATACAGCGTGCCCCATAATGCTTGGAAGAAAATTCAATGGGAGTTAGAGTGCATAAGAAGGTTTCAATATCACATATAGCAATAAGGTAGGGGCGAAGCCAAGGGGGGGTTAGGAAGGTCATAACCTCCCATGAGGAATTTTTTGACATACAAAATGTATATTCTTCACTCCCGTATCACACACATGTATGCATATATGTGAGTTGCAGTATTCGTAACCCCCCCCCATGAAAAATTTCTGGCTACGCCACTGGGATCGGAAACGTTCATGTAGCTGCTAATAATCGCTTTAAAACAAGTGCTGAAAAATTGTAAACCTTACGACAACTTTTGGTCAAACACTCATGTATCACTTACAGAAAACACGTGACTAAAATGTATAGTTCAAAAATTCTATTTTATTTCACGGGTGAAACTTTGGGACACAAGCCTCATTGTTTATGAAATTTAGTTGAGAAATTCGACGAACACTTAACACTTTTACAAATTAGAGGTCCCGCAGTGGTCTAGTCACTAAACTCCGCTCCCGTAATAGCACGGAAGGTGAAGCAGCATTCGGCTTGGCCAGTGCTCGAGAGGGTGAACTCCTCTCTCGGTCGGATTGCTGTGGGATCGTGCACGCTAATGGGAGCTAGTGAACGTAAAATCTGTTCGTGGCTCCAATGTCCTCCAATTTGTTAAACGCTACCTCTGGGGGGGGGCTGCCGATTTCAGGGGGTGGTGGGTCCCTTATCTGGGACTGGCGGCAACGGCACCCATTTCCATGTGCAATCATCTATCCATGGACAACAACAAGAACAACAAATTGGAGGAGGATTGCAAATGAAACATAGGGAAATGTTTCTTTACAAATAAATTAAATAAGAAATTTCATTAGGTTGGTTTTGGAAGATATCTATAAAAATGTAATTGGACAAGGATAAATGTCCTGTATTTCACAAACATGCTTTGTCGATGCCTTCGCTATTTGAAAATACGTATGCACGTGAATAGCCTTTAACATGAAACACATCAAATCGCAAGTGAAAATACGAATTGCTGATGTGCATTTAGGGAAAATGTTAACGTGCAGCAATAGCCTCAGTCGAGATCAGTATTGATGCAATTAGTTTTGAAAAAATAAGTCACACATGTCAGTAAACCAATACGTTTTTTATTTGTATAATAAAGACGTTTGATTTTTGATTATGTTTTTTATAAACATATTTATTTTTTTACCCTAGATTAGGGAAGGGTTGAGCTAGCTATCATCTGTTGGATAGCGTCGCTCTGGTTGAAGCTGTAGCAAAAATGGGGGTGGGTGGGGGCAGCGCCGGCCCGAGGGACGTGCAGGCGAAGCCCAAGAACGGGGCCTCTTTTCTGTCATATTTTATGTAAATTACTATTGGCACAGATAGTACATATTAGTTTCATTTCTCGGCTTTTTTTCGGGATATATCGCAATCATCTACCAAGCTCTGTCTAATGTGATAGCAAAAAAAATGGCCCAGGAGCGGGGCCTCTTTAAGCGCCGGGCCTTGGGCGATCACCTACATTCACACCCCCCTTGGGCCGGCCCTGGATGGTGGGGGGTGGGGGGAGAAATTGTGCGGTCCGACCGTTAAACTTTTTTCTGAAGTTTGGCCAGCCATGGTGTATTTTGCTTTGCATATCCATGAGCTTAATTTGCTTACAGGAAAATGGTGCCCAGAGCCTTATTATCGCATGGGCAAATCGGGACTTTGCCCAGGGCCCCCAATTTCAAATTTTGCTCTGAAATATTCTTTTTTATATCAAAATTTTATGAAAAATAAGACAAACTTCTTAGATGGGGGTCACCAAATTCATCAATGACCGGGGCCCCTGTTGGTCATAATCGGGCCCTGATGGTGTTCACTTATAAATGTTATTAGGAAAGTTCTATCAAGTTTCTTGACAGCGGCGATAATTAAGTTTTCTATCAAGAGTCTTAACTTCTGATAGGTTTCAATAAAGCAAAAATTCTTAGCTTTTTCAATTACTAAGCATCATCAGAGCAAATAAACTTAATTATTTAGATTGGGTGTTTGTGTAATGCGTATGAATGCCACAATAGTTCAGAAAATTAAACATTCAAATCATAAGTTATTTATTGCTACTAATCCACTTTTACAGACATATCCAGCAAATAAATAACTAAATCAATTTTACGAAATCCATTGGGTTCCTATTGTTTATATAAAGTAAATGTTTTTAAACGTCTCGTAAAGATTGCGTGTTAAAAATCGACTGAACTATTATATAAAAGCCTCCCTAATATAATAATTACATTGATCGAACTGCAATCCATAAAACATGCTTTAAATTAAAAAATATCATTGAAGTAACCTTTCAATCTTCAGAAAAGGACATTTTTGACAGCTATTGCTTTTCTTCAAGAAAAGCTGTTCGACTTTTCTGAGAATTCGATTCTTGTCAAAACACAATTATTCAGCAATTTTCCCAAACCGTTGTAACTTAACACATTTTTTCTTAAATTAATTGAACACATGAGAAAAGAAAATCGTGCTTAGGTCTTTTCAAATATAATTTATCAAACTGTATAGCGCATCCATTAATACGGCCTTTTCTCTTTACTAAACAAGACCTTAAGCCCATTTCGCAGACTTAACTCCTCAACTCCTTGCCAAAATGCAGTCTGGTACCTGAGCAATTCGAGATAATAGGACGTCTACAAAATAAAAATTCCAATTTGAATTTTGATTAGACTGGATGCTCGTTAATTTCGATAGACTCGTAATTAGAACTCTCCTCTGTCGAAAATGCCTCTCCAAGAGACGCTGTTGAAAAGCCTGCGAATTTATTCCCCCAATCTATTTTGTCGCGATTACGCCGATAACATTAATTTTCTTCTGGAAAATGATGCCGGATCACGGGATGAGTACCCAGTATTTTTAGCCAAATTAATGACAAGGATATGTTATATTCTAATAAAATAAACTCTATTTGTATGCTAATAATATATTTTTCAATACAAATGTTTAATATGCAAATAACATTACATGTGCAGGAGGATCCATTTAACCCTTTGAGGCGCAACCCTTTCCCAATGCTGAAAAAAGGGCAGCCGTTGCCAACGCTCGAATTAACGACCAGTAAGATGGAGGACGATCGAAACGTTCATCGCGTGCCACAGATCTAGAGACCCTTTTTTGACGGGTCAAAAAAGGGTCTCTAGATCTGTGGCACGCGATGAACGTTTCGACCGTCCGCCCTCTTGCGGGTCGTTCAGTCGAAAAATGGCAACGGCTGCCCTTTTTCAAGCATTCGGCAATCTATCCAGCTGTTCTCGCATTCTTCCATTTTTAAGCAGATGTCAGTGCTGTTAAAAATAATCGCGACCCTTTTTTTACGGGAAAGGACGTGCTAAAAAGTAAAGGATTCTCGTGGAGTTATGTCCCCCGCAACCATTTTTATAAAAATCAAATGTATTCTTCGTGACTCTCAACAGTCAAAACGTCAGAGTTGGGTGTTTCCAGAGCGGGAACACTGTGTGTTAAAGGGTTAAAAGAGTACCCGATGGAGTTTTTTTTTTATTACTCTTAAATCTGAAGGATATAGCAACTATTCTAACAGTAAAGTATAGTCATTTGAACCTTATTCAAGTGTGGGAGACCCTTTCGAACACTGTTGGACTGTTACAACTTTATTTGCGAGTCAAAACAGAAGTGGTGAAGCACAAGGTTACTAAATCCTGTGATCATTTTATTTTTGAAAAACATAATAATTTAATTAATTTTTTTTTTTAAATTATCGGTCCTCACAGCAAATGTAGAAGATGTTCGCCACCATTTCAAATGCGAAACATGAAAACAATGTGGGTTTTTTTAGAGAAATCCTGCAAACGCCGATGAATTAAATCAAACCATACCTGTAGAAATCTCGTCAATATCGCAAACTTTGTTGAGAATAAGAGTCAGAAAACTGGATTCGTCGTGTTCACGTTTGCCTTCAAAAGAATGGCGATCATTTTTAGCACTGGCTGTAAGGAATGATAACGTAAAAAATTTGAATTCAGTGATGTTTCTCAAAAAAAAAAAAAAAAAAAAATGGTCGCAGGATTAAGTAACATTTTTCGTCTCCTTTTCTGTTTTTCCTCGCAAACAAAGTTTTAACAGTCCAGCAGTGATGGAAATGATTTCTCACTCTTAAAAAGTTCAAACAATTATATAGTTTGTCCGAAAAGTCCTCGACACATTTCAAAAATTCGCAGAAAAGCAACAAATCGTTCTACGAATATGCGGTTCGAACAGTAATTAATGCTTCACACGCTCACGAATTTATTTTTCCATCTTAAAACGAATTACTTCCAAAATGTTTTCATAGATGGCGCTGCATCTCCAGACGTTTTCAGCAGTGAGATAATAGGGATTTTTCGTGAGTTTCAAACAGCACTGACGGTGCGGGAATATTCAACAAGCGTCTAGCCCCCGATGGGGCTACTTCGGCACCATTCAATGCGCATGCTCGTAGACCCCCCGGTTGGGAACCACTGTCCTACATAATAGAGGAGATGACTCATGAACAGGTGCAGAAATTCGCCCCTCGCAAAAAATGACCCACAGGATGACCGGAACTTGTCATTCGTCATCTGTTTTTTTTTTTGTTTTTTTTTTTTTTTTTTTTCTTCTCAGTTACACGTTTCTTTCATCGCTAGCTTTATATTTATTTTTAATATTTTTTGTTGTTTTCTTCTGTTAAGTTTTAAAATTTGTTCTTATTGGTGCAATTCTTTTAGTTTCTATAAATTTTTATTTCTTATTATTTAAATATTCTAGTTGATTATTTCAGTCAGTCTAACTGTTTGCCTGGAAACTTTCGAAAATGAATTTTCAGTTTAAGAAAGGTGAAACTTTAAGATCTCAGGCACGTAAAATTGTGCATAATGTTGCAGAATTTGGCTATCAAGAAGCTGCAGCAGAAACTTTGACAGTGCCTCTATCACAAAGTATAAAGACAGCTGCTCAAGCAACTGGAGTATCAAATTTTACAATCAAAAAAATTCGAAGAGAAGTTTTGAGGAATACTGATATTCAGAATGGTGAGCGTAAAAAACGCCGCCGGAAAAAACGCCACATGGAAAAAACGCCACCCGGAAAAAACGCCGCCGGAAAGAACGCTACTTTTAATAGTAATCTACTTTTAATAGTTTTATGATGTAACACAGTCTTTATATGCTAATCGATGAGGCAAGGAGCGTAGCCAGAAAATTTTTTCGGAGGGGTTGTTTGAGATATAATTTTGTAATGATAAACTTAATTTCTTACTCACGACGTAGGAAAGGGGGGGGGGGGCTTTGGAACCTAGAATTGGCTTGGGGACCCCGAAATTTTTTCGGGGGTTGTATGAGATATAATTTTGTATTGATAAACTTAATTTCTTACTGACGACGTAGGAAAGGAGGAGGGCTTTGGGGCTCGAGCCCCCCCCCATACCTTTGTGGGATGATAGAAAATAATCGGTGAGCGGAAAAAACGCCGCCGGAAAAAACGCCGCCAGACATAACGCCACCGGAAAAAACGCCACATGAAAAAAACGCCACCCGGAAAAAGCGCCGCCGGAAAAACGCCACCCGGAAAAAACGCCACTTTTAATAGCTTTATGATGTAACATAATCGTCATATGCTAATCGATGAGGAAAGGAGCGTAGCCAGAATTTTTTTTCGGGGAGGGGGGGGGTTGTATGAGAAATAAATTTGTATTGATAAACTTAATTTCTTATTGACAACAAAAATCTGAAAGCTCTTAATAAATAGGGAAATACATCCCGATATCCCACTCACTTCTTTAAATTAAATGTTAGTCTAATTCTAATGTTTTTAAACAAATTTTTAAATACTGAAAAAAACAATAACTTTTTAAAGGAAACTGGTTTAAAATGATTTAAAACTCATTTCTTAAAATGTAAATATTGGCTATGTATAACTGTGATTATAATTAATAGTTAATTAGTTTTGTTAGAATAATTAATTAGTTTTGTTTGAATAGTTTTAATAATTATATGTTTACTATTTTTGATACTGAAAAGCTTATTGCCCTTCACAGACTTTGAACTGTAAGCCTTCTTATGAGAAATCTTAAACTTTCTAAATCACCTCATTAATGCAAGGGAGTATATTTTACTTATTGGGAATTTCTGCAGGAGGGCTGTATAAAAAGTAAAAGTTTGTATTTATTTACATTTAATTTCCTGAAAATTTTATTCGACACCATAAAGTAACTTTGTAATTAATTATATATGTCTAAGATCAATATTTAAAGAAGAAAACCGTAGATCAGTGCTTTTAAGACAACCTCTCTAATAGGAATTGGAAGGAATTATGACTTCTGTTTAATATTAAAAATATAAAACTTTTTACCTTCAGTGTAAGTTATGATGAAATAAGTTATTTTGATTTTGTGTTTAAGGTCCTTAAATTAAGGAAGATATACACGAGGGCTGTCTGCTTAATTAAGGCATGCCTTGGGCGGAGAACTTTTTGAGGGGCTCTAACGCTTATTCAGGTTACAACTGGAGAAAACAGTCGCGCCGTAGGCCAGAACCCTAGACCTACACACCTCAGCCCTTTACCAAATTGTCACGAAATTAGTAGAAAGTATTTATATTATAATGCAAAAGGTTAAAAATAATTTTTTTAAGCTTTATAAGATAAATTTATATCTTATAAAGCTCTTTCTCTTGCCTGTCTTTTATATGCCAAAAAAAAACATTAAAACATGAAAAAAATAAATCCTTATCCCGCCCCCCACACACACACCTATGTGTTAATTAAAATCTCAGTTATGGATTTTATTTCTTTGATATCTCAACACTTCCATGTCATCAGAGTACCTGCATGCAGTTTTGAAGTCATAGCCCCTTAAAGTTTCATTTACTATTAAGTAATTGGCAATCTTTTTTTTTATTATTATTAACGGAAACCAAAAGCTTTCTAGGAAAGTCTTCCCCCACCCCTCCTTAGCGCCTACCGAATTATGCCCAAATTGAATTATTGAATTAGACATGTGCTTTCCCCCACTTCTGTAAAACAAAGTACATTAAACCTCATAATTCAACTGAATACCTCATTCCACCCCACCCCACCCCCATTTTCTGCAAAACAAAAGAAATTTATTTTATGTATTTAATTAAATTATTACACAAATATCTTTTCAGGTGGCGTTTTTTCCGGCGGCGTTTTATCCGGCGGCGTTTTTTCCAGGTGGCGTTTTTTCCGGCGGCGTTTTTACCGGTGGCGTTTTTTCCGGCGGCACATACACACACACACACACACACACATACACACATACATACATACATCTCGTAAAAATAGCATAAATGGATTCAGAAGCCATCAAAACGTGTAAAAACACCAAAATCTCGAAGTCGAATTTTTTCATGATTACAATACTTTCCTTACATGGTACATGTTCGGAAAGTAAAAAAAGGATAACTAAGCATTCATATCTTCATAAACAAAATCGACTGGCGCCTGTTCAAGTAAGTTATATGTAAATTACATTCATATATATATTTTAATTGTGTTTAAAAGCTTTAATTAATATATGTTATTAAAAATATGGTCAGTTTATTTCTCTAAAGCATTGAATTATATCTTCTAAGCACTTGCTTTTTGTCATGTATTTGTACAAATATACTATGCCCAAGGGCGGATCCAGAAATATTTTTCAGGAAGGGTGCAAAGCTTGAATACCAATTCAGAATTGCATGAACATGCAATTTTATTTGAAGCGCATTTTTACTAGTGTAAATATTTTCCTCTCGAAGAATTCGCGCCCCCTGTGACCTCGCCCTAAAACCACACTTTCCCCTCACCCCCCCCCCCTTATAAAAAAGAATTGAAACTAGTTTGAGCACAAATTTTGAATGAACACATTCTGCGTTATTTAAAAATAAAAATAATTTTAAAATAAGGCACATATTTCAAAAACTGAGTCACTTGTTCTGTCTCAGAAATTTTAAAATACTACTTTAAAGTTTATTTATTAACAGCATTTTAATGATACATATATATCATTAAATGTCCTTAGACAAGGATGCTCGTAATGGTTTGGAGTGCACTTTTAATCATAGCTGCGGACCCAGAGTCATAACTTTTTGACTTGAAGCTGTAGTAGAAGTCCGACTTTTTGACCTCACATTCTGATTCTATGAAATGTTGTACAACATTATTGTATTTTAAAGTATATTAACTGTCTGAGTACTCTATGAATGAATCTAAATTTTCTCCTAATTGGTCTTTTAAACACTATGCGTACTTTTAAATGTGCTCTTGCTTTTAAACCATTGATAAGTAACATGTTGTTCACCCCATTATATGTCATTCCCGCTAAATTACAGAACAGGATATACATTTTAAACATATATTCTTTCGTTGCAATTTCGATTTTTTTGGTATATTTATCAAATACGATTTTGTAATTGAAGAGAGGACGAAAGGTGTGTCTTTATAAACTTTCAAATTGAATTAATGCAAATTTAAATTAAACACAGCTTTAATGTAATTTTATGAAAATTAACAGTATTTTAATTTACGAGTCAAAAGCTTTATAAATGTAAAATAAAATTTCTCATTGTATTACTTTTATTCATAGAGTTACAAAATTTATAAGTCTTAATTGATATTTTTTAAAGAGATTTACGACTCGGGCAATAAGAAATTTCGGATGGATTTTGTTCACTACGGAAACTTTTTAAAATGTATATTTAATTGTGTAATAATTTGACATGACAAAATATTTGACATTATAAAATTACTTTACATTTCATCATCTCTGGTTCATCAGAATTAAAATATGTATAAACCTAATGAGTAATTTTATCTGGCATTCAAAATATGTATAAACCTATGAATATTTATACGCTTGAACTAAAAATTTTCTGTAATTGGAAATATTTTAAACTGGTCGTGTTTTATTTATTTATAAGTTCGTGTGTAATGCAATTTGTAAAATAAGTATTCTATGTTCAAGGACGTATTTAGGGGTGGGGGGTTCCAAGGGGTCCAGATACCACCACCGATATTTTCATTTTTGTTACTAAAATGATGTAGTCTTTTTGTGAAAAATTCAGCCTTTTCTACCGTTTGGACTCCCCCTCACCCGAAATTTTTGGACCCCCCCCCAAAAAAAAAAAAAAAAAATTTCTTCTGGATACGTGCCTGTTTTTAAAATTATTTTATCACAGTAATCCTTACTTGAACTCTTATAACTGTTGAGAAAGTAAAAAGATATTTTTATAACTAAGTGGTTAATTAGATAATTTAACTTTTAACTAATTCCGAATAAAATAAAAGAATAAGTACTTTTCTGTTTCTTAGATGGCAAATTTGAATAAATTCTAAATGTACTTTTTATTTATAAATAGATTCAATCGAACACAATGTGCACGATTTGCTTTTTAATTTTATAAAAGTTTCGCAGTAAGATTTGTTTTTTTTTATTTTTTTGTAATTTAAGAATTAGTCTAATACATAGTTTGTTTATTTGGTAACATACTTTATACATATGCCGCCCAGGTGGTGTAGTGGCTAGAGAACCATTCTATCACGCCGTGGGTCCGGGTTCGAATCCTGGCTTGGGCATGGATGTTAACTTGTCCGTCCCTTCATAGGGGGTAGTGCTGTCCGCCCACTGGGTGCTCCCATAATAAAATGGACAGTAACTAGGGCCGTTGATGGCAAAGGCTTGTGGCCAGTGCCTGCCCATTGGGAAAAAAAAAAAAAAACTTTATACATATACAACGAGGGAGAATTCGCACTATATAGAGAAATCTGACTGAATTAACCGGCCCTCTTTAGCTAAGAGTTCATAGCTATGCACACCAAAAAGATTAACAGCTGCAAGGGAATTGGAATTTATTATATTTTGCTTGGGGAAAAAAAAAGAAAAAAAGAAAATAATAATAATAATAACCAGTCCCTCTGATAGACCAAAGCCCTCTCCAGTCCAGTATGAAGATGGCTGTGGATAGATCTGAAAACGGTATATAAGTGAAAGGAAACTGATTAATCTTGAATGATAATTTAATTTTTATATCGTTGTGGAAAAAATAACTAACTTTTGTGAATTTTAATTCAGTTATTTTACTGCAAAGTAAATAAAAATTATGGTATAAAGCGTCTATATCGTCTTTCCGAAAATTTCACTTTTATCCTGTAAAATAAGTAAATAAAATAAATACAATAAAAGGTTTATATTTGCTTGTAGAATTGTATGTTATATTCAGTGGCGTATCGTAAGCCACCGCAACTTCCCTTATTTTGAATCTTTATACAAATCGCTATTGAATCCATGGATGGCACCAGCATTAATATAAACTATTAAAATAAACTAATAGTATGTGTTCTAAACTGATTTTTGAGTTACAGAATTGTATGGATCAGAATTCAAATCTTTAACTTTTAAACAGATTAATATTATGTTTATTATTCGCCTTATTAATTAAACTCTTTTTTTGTTATGTTGAAATTTTAAATGTGACACTTTCACTATGAATTATTAGTAAATGAGCTTGCTTTATAAAAATTATTCATCACGTTATGGAAACCTCGTTTCAAAACTATCTTGGAGTATTATAAAAAAGTGAATTTTTATCAAGATTAGTTCAGTTAAAAATAATTATTTTTGTTGTGTCTTGGCAAATTATAAGCTGTCCGATTATATTTTGATTACGATATTTTTATTTTATTTTATTTTAGATTTTAAGAGAAAGTGGTTAATTTTCTTCATGAGTGCTTGAGTTTTAAAAAAAATTAAATTAAGCATATATTTACGTTCTCTTTCGGAGATTTTTATAATTTATTATTATTATTAACTGAGGCTTCCAGGGGTACACTTCATAACAATTCTTTTCGAAATCTAGATACGGTGCCATCTTGTAGCTTTCAATAAGTACTATCACCACATGAATTATTATTCAAGTAGAATCATTTTAAAGCCCTAGAAACAAGCGATAAAGTTTCGGTATACCACTTTACTGCGCGTCTTCAAAATCGTTTTTCTCAAAAGAAAATTTTTGTTGTAAAATGGTTCTACCTATAAACATTTCAATTACATTTTTCTCACTTTATTGTGATTTAAAATATTATTATTACATAAATACGATTAATATTTTTATAGCAAAACATGTTGGCCAGAAATATTAGAGTTTTTGAGATAACGAGTTGAAATTAAAGGGAATCAATTTGGAAATGTAGATTACGGCTAATTATCTACTCTAGGGATCTAGGACCGGGGGTGGGATTGCCCTCCGTGGGGGACTTTCTAAGGGGTCCTAACCCGTATTTATGCAAGTTTCGAAAAAAAAAAAACCACGGAAAACTCCGAATTGTTAGGTCGGCGGACGCGACCTAGTTTCGAACCAGGCACCTTCCGTCGCCCTGTTCAAAGCGCTAGCGCTATGCCACCGGTGGGGCGGGATTTAATTTGTAAGGGAAAATACATTTATTCGAGATATCAAGAATTTCGAGGTTCGAGATATCGAAGTTAAACTGTAATTAAATTTACATATATCTCTTAATTTTATAAAAATAACTGCATTTTTGTATAAAAGCGTGCAAATTTAATCATGCTTAATTTATAAAATAAATTTTCAGTGAATTTACAGCAGTATTCTTGCACAAAAAACGTTTGTTTCTAATATTTTTTTGCGGGGAAAAAAAATGCGTAGAACTATCTTCGCTGAACTTTTTTCAAGGAATTTCATTCATATGAAATATTTTAAGCGTTAACCTGAAGAACTCTTTAAAGTAGTTTTCGAGATTTCATAGAAACGTGCAAGTCCGTAACCAGGGGG